>JAYRBT010000001.1:99513284-99542134 GCA_036023395.1 Myiotriccus ornatus
ATTGGAGTTGGATCAGGGGTTGGACTCGATGATCTTGGAGGTCTTTTCCAACCCAATCTATTCTATGATTCTATGATCAGTAGGATTGAAAATCCATACCAAACACACTCTACTTCCTGAAAGTCACACAAATTTTAGTCATTGGTCAAAGCAGTTGATTGCTTCTGACACTAGAATGGAACTTCTTGGAACTTCTCCTTGTGCAGTTGGTACTTCTGCTCACTGCTGTCACAACCTAGATCTGTGATTCTTAATGATCGTTGCTTACTTAGACTGAAAGGCCTAAAACTTTAAAAGGTTGAAACATTTCTTCTGACTACCAAAAGTAACAAAAAGCCTGTTCATAACCTAATTCAAGTGGTATAATTTCAATGCACTTATCAGGATAAATACACAGAAAATACAAACATAATCTGGAATTTCCTTTCTTTAAACAGAAAATACATTAGACAGAACCTTTGGTTTCAGACTCTCCCTGGAGGGAATCCACAAACAAAGCCCCCCACTCTATATCAGTGAGACCTATTCCTTCAAAGAGCTGCACACTTTTCTGCTGGCAAGCAGAATTTGTTAGGCAGGCTCAGGACTTCAGAGATGATGGTTCAGAAACCCAAACCTAGCAGGCTGGGAGACTATTTCCTCTACTGTCTCCCAGGATAAGCCCTTCCCCAGACAAGCAGTGAAGAAACAAGTGCACAATACCAGA
Source organism: Myiotriccus ornatus (assembly GCA_036023395.1). Lineage (NCBI taxonomy): Eukaryota > Metazoa > Chordata > Aves > Passeriformes > Tyrannidae > Myiotriccus > Myiotriccus ornatus. Next base: position 99,513,991 of record JAYRBT010000001.1, read on the forward strand.
ATCAACTTTACAAGAGCTTGAACCGAAGACTTCAAAAACTATCAAACCCAATTATTCAAAAGCATTAATTCTACCTACTAAATCATCCTCTAAAAGCTTCAAGTGAGGCATGCGTGTAAAGTTCTTCCCCTCCCTTCTTTCTATTTTCCAGATTGCTGCAATGTATGACAGGTTTTAAGCACTTAGCATCCTAAGCAACTCCTTTATTTTCAAGCTTCTGCCCCATCACTGATAAACACAGCAAATAAAACAAGCTATATGCTATTTCCTCCAGTGCTAACATGAGTGCTGATGTTGTGTTTCGAGCATTAATATCAGCCAGCAAGTTGTCTCATCCAATGTTCCCTTCCTTAATCAGATACATCCTTTTCATAATATCTGATGAGACTGGGAGACATCAAGTTTATGCCTATGACAATACAGCCAAAGAGTAATCCACAAAGGCAGGCATTAAAAAAAAAAAAAATAAAAAAAAAAGTTTAAAGACTGACATTCAGCAAAAACCTGCTGTACAGATCAGGCTTATTTAGACAACCAGCAACCAAGGAAGGCAGCTAGTTACATTTAGTTACATTTCAGGAGTTCAGCCCAGCATTTTATTTGCACACCAAAATAAAAGGGAAAATGAAGAAAGGGGCTTAGCAGCAAGGGTTTCTGCTGCTAAAGTGAAGCTCTGAGCCTACTGCCAAACCCCAGGATGAATAGCAGTGAAGGAAAGTATGTGAAGGCACTGCAGACCAAGTCACATTCACTGCAAAAGAGTTTTTAAAAAAACAGGCTGAAATCTATTTTATCTATCTTTAAAAAAAATAAATTCCTATTATTTAATCATTGTGCTCAGTCAGTTAAAATAGCACCATTGCAGAAGTTAAAAAAGATATTAAAAACCCAGTTCTGTTCATGTGCCAGTTCCTTTTGAACATCTATCTTTAATGTCACTGAATCTAGTTTACATTCCTGAAGGCTGAGAAGCTCTACCATAAGCTACAGCAAATTCTTCACAAGCTTTCAGGAGATGAATACACAGTTGCGATTTCTACAAAGGCTTCACAGAGCTGTAATAAAGAGTGTTCTCACATAGTTGAAGAGCAATTTGAGATTTGCCCATGAGATTCAAGACCCAGAAATTAAAATACATAGACTGTCCCTCAAACAAGACTGAAACATAGTTCAAACAGCTAATTTTACAGACAACTTGTAGAATACTTTTGTGGGTTTTTTTAAAGAAAATATAGAAAAATATTCAGGAGAAAGAACAAATACACATGAAGTCACTTGGTGCAATGTAATTGTTTGCGTTCAAACCAGCTTTAGACCAGTTACCAAAGACTTGCATAGAAAGCCCAATCCAAATGCTTATGCAAAAGCAGGTAAATTTTCCATGTGATAAAATCAAAGCATGACAACAAGTTTTTAGCTGTGCAGCAGTCATATACCTGGCAAGTACTTTTGAGAACAAAACATTGGGGTCTGTTCTTTCAGACACTAAATTGCTAGGAAAATGAAATCCAAATTAATTAATGAATAATAGTGGAAAAACCCTGTACTTTCACACAGTATAAAATACAAACTACTAAAAATATGAGTCTGCACTGCACTTAGGGGTTTAAATCTCAGATTTCCATAAAGAAGAGCAAAAGTAAAGGTTTAAGTGGTTATCTCTGCAACCAAAGAAAATCACTGAGTTAACCGATGCACCTACACCCAGAAGGGTAAGCAAACACTAACCAGTTCTGTGACCCCCTTAATAAAGCCACATGAAGATGGCAATAATTGCTGCCAAGATAAATGCCTGGCAGCAAGCAGGCAGGCAAAGTAGATGTTGTTCAGTAGTTGGGCTTCATACATTTCTCTGTCCAGCCTGCTTGTTTCCAGTTGGACCACTGCTTTAGTCCACTGCAGTCACAGCCACCAGTGAGAATCAAAGGCAATAAACAGCACAGATCCAAAACATACACGGATGGCTAACCTTTAGTTGGAACATAAAGGAAGGGGGGAAAAAAATCCCTTAGAAAGTGAATAGATGGCTCTGTACAGCTTTTCCAGCAGCTAGATCTCATCAAGTCCTAGTCTCAAAGATGACTCAGAGGGCAGAGATGTGAAGGCTAGCAAAGAAAAAAAGCCTAAAGAGCTGTAATCAAGTCAAAACCAAAGCAAAAGTTGTGTTCTTAAGCAGGTGGGAGCTCCATATCTGCTTATGAAAGGTGGTTAACAGCACAAAAGAAAAAAAAAAATTATCTAATCTAACTAATGGCCTTAGTAACATTTTCCTGGGCGTAAGAAACTTGTATTTAAAAAAACCCAAAACCCTGGGGAAAACAATTTGGAACTCTGACAGAAAAAATACAGAAATCTCAACCATGCCAGAAAGAAATATGCTGACAAACTGGAGCCCAACTGGAGCTCTACAGTTGAAAGAGCATGGAAACACAGAAAACCAAAGCAAAGGCTTCCTAGCATCTCCCCCAGAAGGAGCTTTCATTAAGCAAGTAGTGTTCAGAGCTCCAGCTCCAATGGCTGTCTTCAGCTTCTACTCCAGCTCAACAATTTTCTGGCATTATGTAGAGTTTTCTAAAAGTATACTGCATGGCAAGTTTCAAATGTTTTAATTTTACAAATAGGCAGCAAAACAAGGCTTTGAGATACCCAGTCTTGCATAATTTTCCTCTTCATCAGTGGCAAGATCCTCACTTACATGACGAATTTATGAAACCCTTCAACAGTACTTCAAATGCTGCTCCATACTTTTAAGGGCTAGGTTCTTGATACTGGCACACATAACCACCTTTCTTTGCTTCCTTTGTCCCTCATAACTGAGGGGAGATTCTCTGCCTTGCAGTGCAGCAGGAAAATAATATGCTCAAGTCTTTTGTCTTTGTTCCCTTAATTCTGCACCTTGAAGACAATCCAACATCTTTAGCTTTTGCTGTGAACCCTCTTCTCCAGTACTACTGCCAAAGCCTACTGCCATCTCAGAAGAATAACTAGAGCTTCTGAATACTTGGACATCCTAGATATTTATGTCACACTTCAAGTAGAAGTGCCTCTTGTACTTGTAGAAGAGCTATTTCTGCCAGGGATTTGGAAGGCAGCAAAGGTATCATAATATACTCCCGCTAATACAGCTGCTTCATCTCCAAACACATGAGAGCTGGAGACAGGACTGGTATTGGGAGGCTACCAGTTGAATTTTTTTCTCTATCTATAAATAAACTTCACTGAGTTCAGCCTTGACCCAAACTTATCCTTTTGCTCCACAAAACGAGATTTAACCAGACAATCCTGTGTTAACTTTACATCCAGTTCTGATTTTCAAAATTACCCTCCTACTCTTCACATAGACTTCAGGATCCCACCTACAATCTCTCATCTATTCAGTGCTCGTTTTGTTCTTCAGTCTTGGCCTCAGTCCAGTCTTTTCACAAAGCGTGGAAAAAAGCAGGGAAATATAAAGAAGCGCAAAACGCTACAGCTCCCCAAAAAGAAACCAAGGGGCACTGATTATAAAAAGGTACCTCACACGGGGTACCCCACACTGGGGTTACACAAGGGGAGAGTAAGGGATGGAGAATCCTCATCAATGTCATGAAGGATTTCATGCATAAATCATGTAGCTGCGCGTATGTACACATATGCAGAAAACACATATGTGTGTGTATTCATATATATATAAAGATGTATATGATTACATACATATTTTTACTGAGCAGAAAAGCGTATGAGCATCCCTGGAACCACTGTGAGGAATGCAAACTAATTTACAGAGTCACACAATAGTATTCAGTTTGACTGTGAATGCACAACCATCCCAGTGGTCCTCCAGTTCAAGATTTCTGGGCCAGGAACCAAGTGACCCAACATCAGACTGGAGTCTGCAGCAGAGCTAAACTGTGCAGCAGGAGCACCATTTCTTAGGCACCATTATCCACTCACCTCAGCATCCTGGGGTGAAAGGCTGACCCCACCAGTCCAAGGCTCAGCCATACATCACTCCTAGACCCACGCATGGATTACTGAGTATTTGTGTGTCAACATTTTGAAAAGCCCACCTAATTTGGCAGTCAAAATGTTGATGTAAAAGAAAACATCAAAATAATGATTGGTATGAGGTACTGAAACTCGTTGTTTGAAGTTTCAGCACCTTGTAAGTCACCACAACTACAGTTGTTTCCCTGATACAGAAAATTCCCATTCCAGTGTAATTAAACTATACTTTGGGAAAGATCCTGGACCAGTCCTGTCAGGCAGCGCTGGACTGCCAGTTGAATTGCAAGTATAGTTTCTGTTCACACACAAGACACTAGTCATGAAATCCTCAGTTAAGACACTAATGAAAGGGTCCCCAATTAATCATTGTATTCTTTGCAAGAGCAGATATCCTCATTAGGAAACCAGCAGGACATTAACAAGTCCCACTTTGAGGGTGTCCAATTAACTCATCGACTAAATATGTGCCAGGCAACTTTGCCCAGCCTAGCTTTTCCAATCCTCTCTTTCTAGCTGCAGCAATTGGGATCCCAGTCATGTATAAAGTAGCCGTTCTTTCTGCGCTTTGCAAAGCCTTTGAGAACGCCGCCGATGAACAACAAACAACGGCAGCTGAAATGTTTAACAGGTCTTTCACTTGCACCCACAAAAAGTTAAGTGTGCACTCAGGGAGTTCAGCAAAATTAAGAGAAAAACCCACCCTCTACCTTTATAAACAGGGAATGACTTAACCTGCTAACAACGAGTGTGGTTGGAGCTCTGTCTGGATCATGTCATGCCTCCATTTTTGCCGAACCTCAGCAGTGGGTGATCCTGCATACAAAGTGAGCTCCAAGACAAAAGTGCTATAGGGTGAGTTAAGGACAAAGTAGCAGCTTTCAGCCTGGATTCCCAGATAGGCTGTCAAGTAAAATCCCTTGCCAGGGCAGGATTATTCCCTAGAGTATACATTTCCAACACTTTGTCTAGCCAAATTTTCCAAGTGTCTCAAGCTTGGAGCCTTTCAGTTGTTTCGTGGGGAAGAGCCATTCTGTGGCCCGGCAGGTTTTGAGGCTTGGCACAAAGGAGGGCTTGCACAATGACAGGCCCCCGCTGCAGTCAATGCAGACGGAGCAGCTTCTCCAGAAGAAGCAGGATCCCAGCATCTGAAATGGCCTCCAGCCCTGCTGCCTGAAAACCACCCAGACTCTCCGTTGAGCGATCCCACCCCAACATTGCCTAGTTACCTCCCCATTTCTCTGTTTCTTTCCAAACATGACATTCACTTGTTTTAAGCAGCTGAAAGGCATCATTTCTGCACTTTGTCATGAGTCAGAGTGAAATTCATTTAGCATGTACTTTTCTTCATCTGTTCCTTGTATCATTCCCATCCCATTTTATTTCTGCTCTCTGGGTTTCAGTACTTCTGTAACAATTTCTCTTGCACTCAGAGCTTCCCAAGTGTAAACACTAAGCATTATAGTTACTTCTTTACTCTGGAGACCCTCACATTCATTATGCAAAATGGCACCAGGCTTTTTTGATCTCAGTAGTTGTACAGACACATCTATCACCACCAATGATTCCTGAAGTACAATCATCTGCTCTACCTTTCTGCACCATTTGGGGAGGAAAAGAAAGAAGCCAAGGAATCAAGGAAAGGGAAAAGAGATGGATATACTGGGAAAAAAACTAAAACAATGAGAAAAGCATAAGGCAAAAAAGCACCCAAAGCTCTGGCTAAGGTTCTTTCTTTTGTCTGTAGGAGGAACTGTGTCTCTGTATACAAAAAACTCTATTACATCAAGTATGGGCTAACTGTCCTCGAAGTGACCAAAGGCATGTTGCTCAACTTGGGACAGAGCTCCTCTCATTGCAGATCAGAGACTTGCTCACAGGTTGCAGAAAAAGATCACAGCTTCTCATGCCAAGCCAAAATCAACCAGCCCAATTTGCCTGTTCACAAGTTCATTAGTACAGGGAAGAAACTGAAGACCACCCACAGCTTTAAAAGTATTTCTAAGCACTTAATTCCAGCTATGGTCCTCAGAAACTAATTGTGTGTTCAAGGGTTGCACATACTTGTAATGCAGAGAGAACATCACCAGATTGCAAATGCAATCAAAAGCCCATTTTCTTAGTGTAATTTGTCATTAGTACACTGCAGGTTTATAGAGCCAAACAAACAACTGTAACTAAATTTTCATTGCCATTTCAAGCAGTTTCCAAGCAAATATCATAGCAACATTATCAGAAGTCAAGTTCACTTAGTCCCAAATTCTCTACAATAAAACAACACTAGCATCTTTTAAAAGAAAACAGAAAATACAGTCCTGGATGAACTGAGCATCTCCCGAGCTCTGGACCAACAGTGTCAGGCTTCTGTGACAAACCCCACCATTTAAAGACTTTTTCATACCTTAAGAGAGAAGGAAAAAATTAAACTCCAGGCTTTTATCTACATCATTCAGTAAAGACTAGTGTTTAGGGATTTTTTCAATACATGCCAAACACTGATGAATCTATTTATTTCAACCTCAAGTATAATCATATAAATGTGGTAACCGACTACGTAGTGTTTCGCAGACTCCCTTCTGTTGCATAACCAAGAAGAAAAAAAATCCCCTCAGTTGTGGCAGCCCCCATTTCCCGAGTCGAAGGCGACTCTTTACTGAGATAGCTCAGTGCTGCGCAGCCAGTGAGCACCACTGGCCTGCACACATCAGCAACTTGGAAAGGAACCGATGGAGGCCTTGTCATGAAAAAATCTGTTATTTCAGCTTAAACTGCACTTAAAGTGAACAGAAAGTAGATGTCCGTGTTAGCCAGAAAGAAATACTGGTCTACAGAGCTGCAGCACGGGCGATGGTGGTCAGCGCCTGTGAATCTTGCCAGCAGCCCCACCATCCCTGTCCTGGCTGCCTGGGGAGCGCCCTCCAGGATCCCTGCCCTAATGGCACTGGCAGGGGTCCCAGCGGGGCCAGGGCCGCCCATGGGAACCCGCACGGCCCTGGGGCTTCACGGGTGACTGGGCTCGTCAGCCCTATTCAGCCCCGCTCCCTGCGCACAATAACCAGCAGCCGCGCTCCCAGAATACGGGCCTCCCCCTTCTCCCCGCTTTTATCATCCTTCATATCTCAACGATGACAGGCCTGAAAGGGCTTCTGATGGGAAATGTGCTTCGAATTAGCATATTTCCCCCTGCATACAATGGAGGCATTAAGCTGCTGCGGTTTGCAAGTCCAAACAAAAGCAGCCCAGGCTGTTTTTAGCAGCACTGTTTGAAGTTTTATTCCCCCTCTCCCTCCCGAGTTGCAAGCATATTTAACAAATTTTCACTCTTTCTGTAAAGAAGGAAGCACGACTGATAAAAATCTTATTATTTGATCAGGTTCAGACTTTGCAATACGGAATGATTGGCTTTCTCTTTTAAAGAGCAACACGGTGCTGTGTAGTGCTTCCACTGAACTGCAGCTCAAGGTCTACTCCCTAGTGAGCTCGTCTGGCTGCGCTCAGCACTTGCATGGACCCTGTCATCGAGAATTTCAGAACTCGAATACATTCACAGTAACCCAACAGAAAGGGTCCTGTATTCACACCTCAATTTTACCACTGTGCCAGGAGCACACTGTTGAAAATACCAGTTTTAAAAATGAGAAACTAAACTACTGTGCTGTAAGGAGGAGCAAAGAAAGCCCTCCCCCCATCCCGGGATTATCCTTTGGTTTAACTTATCCTTTGGTTTAACTTATGAACAGGAGAGCTGAACCTGAGAAGTACAACCTTTACGAAATGGCGTCAAGTTAGAAAGTAAATGGCTTTTTACCAGGGAAAGGAGGCCAGGAGGACGGAGATGGAAATGACACGAGTTCAACACAGACACAAGAGGAGGAAAAAGCACTCCTGCATCAAAACATCTTTGGGTAACAGCTGCTGGGAGAACAAATCTACCTCAGCTCAGTGTGCTGGTCTGTAATTGCTCATTAACACAGTTGGACCATTAGGAAGCCAGTTTGTGGCTTTCCTGGTAAAAGAGACATGTCTGCCTTCCTCCTACATTAAACAGAATTTTCTCTGAGAGGAAGACTACACATGCTTCTCAGAGGAAGGGTTTGGCGGTATAGGTTTGGTTTTTCTTCTTCTTCTTCTTCTTTGTCTTCCTTCTCCCAAGATTTCCAAGGTATTTATGTAATCTTCTATATGAGGCACAGCTAAGAACAAAAATCACGCTCCTTAACAACATGAGATTACAGCAGAAAAGCAGAATGCCAATGAGATCCCAGGCAGGCAGCTTGCAAGGAAGGTGGACATAAAAACTCTTCAGAAAAAAAAAGCCTGGGTTGCAGCCTGCGAAGGAGTCTTGTAGGAGAAATGTCTGCTTTGTTCAGACTCCTCCGTTCTGTCTCTGGAAATTTTCCTGAGGATGAGGATCCATCTCTGCTCCTTGACTTCTTTTGGAGCAATGCTCAAGACAGTCAACAGTCCCTGCTGTGCACAAGCGCTTTGCTCTCAGCCATCCACTTTTACCCTGCCATGTGCCAAGCAGTCCACACAGCACCATGCTCCCTCCTGCAGGGTGCCAGCCCTTGCAGATCTGCATTACCTGGCAGGAGAGGCATTTCACTTACTGATTTCCACCAGAATGACAGAGCTCCTGGCACTGCTGCGTTACAGTGTCCATATGGCAACTGTGCAGCAGTGACTGAGGTCTAACCACAGACATACTCCTCCCTCTGGCAGATGCTCTCACACCCTCCTCACCAAAACGTCCTCTGCAGTATCAAGCACCTACAGCCCAAGGGTCTGTCTGTTAGTGAGTCACACTCTCCTCTGATGCACCAATTCTGCCAGTAATGAGACAACCTGATCGCCAGGAAAACTTCCTCATAGTCTCCAGGTTCAGCTTAATAATATGTTCGTTCAGTGGGGCTAAAGAAATCTGTCTGGAGAGGACTATGCATTGTTTGGCAGTATTTCTCTACCACTGCCTGTAAACTGCCTTTAAACATGCATTTTCCCATGCTCTGAGGCTCTTCACAACTTGGTACCAAAATAGTAGATATGACCTCCAAAGGTTACCACAAAAAGGTCTCATGTCAAAGCAAAAGGATGAAGGACTTACTAGGCCTTTCAGAGGCCTCCATTAGGTCATTAACAGATGGGTGAGAGTAAAAAAGCAATCTAGGCAGGAGAAAAGAGGAATTAAAGACCAAATTAAAGTCTCACTCAGACTAGAATGAGAACTTCATTTTGCAAGCACTCTCTCTGAGCTAAGTTCTTTGGAAGTGTTGTTTAATCAAATGCCACCACAGCTTGACACAGAAAATGAAATAAAATAGATCTCATCTTCATTGACATATAGGTCACAAAAAAGTAGCATATTGGGTTTACTTGGCAAGATCTTGGTAGCAGAGTAGTTACAGAGGTCACTCCAGAGAGAAGATGCCAGAAGCTTCTCCCATTTCTAATAGAGCCAAGGCCAGCCAGATCCAAGATGGGCCCACCACTGACCAAGGCCATCAGTGACAGTGACATTTCAGGGATAATGCATTAAGCAGGTGGAAAAAAAATCAGTACAACAACCTGCAGCTGGAGACAGAAGTGAGAATATATGAGAGAAACAGTTCTGCAGACACAAAGGCCAGTGAATAAGGAGGGGGAGGAGGTGCTCCAGGTGCCAGAGCTGTGAATCCCCTGCAGCCCGTGGGGAAGACCATGGTGAGGCAGGCTGTCCCTGTGCAGCCCATGGAGAACCTTATGCTGGAGCAGGTGGACACCCAAAGGAGACAGTGACCCCATGGGAAACCTACACTGGACAAGGTCCTGTGGACCCATGGAGAAAGGAGCCCATACTGGAGCAGGCTCCTGGCAGAACTTGTGATCTGGTGAGGAACACACACCGGAGCAGTTTGTGAGGAACTCCAGTCTGTGGAAAGGACTCACAGTGGAAAAGTTCAGGGAGGACTGTGACCTCTGGGAGCGGTCCAGTGCCAGAGCAGGAAAATAGTGTGAGGGATCCTCCCCGAGAAGGAAGGAGCGGCAGAGGCAATGTGTGATGGACTGACAGCAGCCCCCATTCCTCTCCACCTGTGCCACTTGGAGGGGGAGAGGTAGAGAATCCTGAGCAAAGTTGTGCCTGGGAAAAAGGACAGGGGGGCAGGTGGTTTAAGATATGGTTTTATTCCCCATTACCCTACTCTGATTTGATTCATAATAAAATAAATGAATTTCCCCAAGTCCAATCTGTTTTGCCCATGATTCTAAATGGTGAATGATCTCTAGCTATCCTTATCTCAATCCACAAGACTTTCATTTTATTTTCTCTGCACTGCCCAGCTGTGGAAGGGAGGGACAGAGTGGCTTTGAGGGGCACCTGGTGTCCAACCAGGGTAAACCCACCACAGGTGGTAAGAGATATGTCCACTAAAAAGGTCCAGTAAACTCAGCAATGACATTTTAAGCTTCTTAGGGATGGGATCTATCAACAGAAACTTCAGGTAAAATAGTCTCACAACTTTGAATTTAAACCAAGAAAAGAGAAAGCTGAGAAAAAAGCCCTCTACTTATTTGGAGATACTATGTCTCACCTGCAGAATTTCTCTTCAGGATCCCTGGGGTGTGAAGAAGAAGAGAAGTGAACGAACTCAGAGCAGGGCAAAGCAGTGTCTTTCGTGTTGCCATCCCCCCAAAGGGACCTGACCACAGCACTAACCAATCGAGGAAATAATCTCAAATTTCAGTTATTCTTCAGATTTGCTGGATTCAGACCAATGATGAATTCACAGCACATGCCGCCATCCGCTGTGGCGTTCTGGCACAGGGCAGCACCCCACCAACAATGGCACCACTCTTCCTTTCAAAGGGCCCCAGAAAGAGCACTCTGTGTTCTCATGTGATGAGGAGGACTTTTACAGCTTGGATCACTACAGGGTATTGAACTCTGACAGTATGCTTCCTGAAGGTTCACTTGCTTCATCTTAGACCTCAACAGGTATGTATGATATCTAAGTTAAAATAAACCATCCTCATTTACATTCATTGGCATCATGAATCACTTACCTTGCTGAAACAAAACTACCTTCTCACCTCCACACTGAGTAAGCGCTATTAACTTTTCCAGTATCCCACCTACTGCTGTTTTCTTCAGTGCAAGCGCACAGCACAGAATTATCTCAGAATACGCTTCATGCTTCAGCTTTCAGTGAGAAAAGGAAGCCATAGAAAACATTTAGGACATACTATGCCTGCTCCTGTAGGCAGAAATAGTTTCTGCCCTTCTAAATTAATCTCATGAAAAAAACAAACCCCAAAACTACTGGCACTCGAACATGAGATTGATGTGCTATGGAGCAGGACAAGCCCCTCATGTTTCCTTTCTTGTCCTTTTAACTCAGTCTAACAAAATTGATCATTACTCTTTTTACTACTTTCTAAATATTGCCCTGACTTGGGGAACCTGGCTCCAGGAATCAAGGCAGAGGTGATTTTCAGACTTCTCAGGCTATGGTAGAAATTTGCTAGTCTAAATTTTATGTTCTAAATGCAAGAGTCCCAGAACTCATTTAGACAAACACATAGATATTAAAGAAAAAAGCATCCTGGGCTCTCAAGTTTGCCCTGGGAGAGAGGATCAGGATCCATAAAATAGAAAATTCCATTCAGATCAAGGCTGGAGAGCAAGCAACACCAAATACTGAAGCTAGGCCACCAGGCACATCATGACCAAGATCAGCAGAGTGATGCAAGTAGGCACAGAGCAGGATGAGAAGAGGAAGTAAATGCTTCCCCACATCTCATCGTATGCATCCCACTCCACCCTAGTTGGAATACGCTGCCTGGACAAAGCCTATTGTTCTACAGCAATGAAATTTCCCACGAGGAACCTTCATGGTCCCAGACATGCTGCACAAGATGATCACAAACTGAGGAGAAATATCCTGTGTCCTGCTACAGAGAGGCTTCCTCACAAAAAATACTCCACTGAGCTAACAACCCCAGAAACACTCAAGGGCTTGCATGCTTAAAAACATACAAACCCTTCTCTCCCTAAAAGATACAGCCCCCCTTCCCTTCTACCTATGCTCTATCTGCAGTGTAACATCACTACAGATGTTGACAAGATTTCATCTCTCTTCTAAATAGAGCAAAGAAAATAAATAAACAAATAAGTAAATAAATAAATAAATAAAATTCCCAGCTAATCCAAGATGCAGCAACTAAGTATGTGAGATGCCCTACATAAGTGAAATGTAAATTTTTCCAGAGTTTGGAATCATCTGACATAGTGTTAGTCATGCTGGTCTATTCTCATAAATATTGTTTGAGATTTTTCCTTTGTGACACAAAATGCATACTAACAATACAGAGTGGTCTCCACTTTCCACCCCTACAAGCTGAAGGACTGTTACGAATATGCTCTGTAAATAAGCCCTGGGCAGTCCCACAGAAAAAAAGAAATTGCACACCTAAAGCTGAGCAGATAGTCAGAACTGCAATGGAGAGGGAAAACAAAAAAAAGCAGCTGTTTGCATCTTACAATATTTGTAATTTCTATTTCATAAATCATCTTTTTCTCTTCAAAAAGACTTCTCAGTGCTGGTGAAAACCCTAAGATTAGAGACACGGGGAAAGAATTTCTATTCCTCTACAGTAAGAATTATAGAAGGAGTTTCTGCCTCCATTTCTGCTTTGGACCACATTTCAGCCTGAATTTAACCTCCCTGCTATACAGAATCATTGATGTATACGTAAGTGAATGAGATTAGAGGGGAAAGTACGGTTTTGCTTGGAAACATGCTATTACAACACAGTGTTGAAAAACTAAGTACATAAACTGAATACACTATCCTTTTGTGTTTGCTGAGATATTTCACAAATGTAGGACAGGTGTATTATCCTTTTTAATGCATAAACTAGGCCAGAAAAACTGCTTTCACAAACACTAAAATCACTTTATTGATCTTTCACAGTATGTGCCTAGATTTCCAGATGGACTTGAAGCTACAGGGGTCAATTAGATACAACAGATATCTTTAAACATACCAAATTATCTGAACAGAAAATGTTAACAAATAAAACAGGTTACCATTCATGTGTGCTACATCTTTAAGAATCAGGAAAGCTACTTTCAAGATATCCCCAAAGGAACATTTCAGTAATACTTCTCTGAATTTTTAGCTAAGCTATTTCTTTCTTTCACATATTATTTTTGAAACTTTATAAAAGTTTTCTAAACTCTGCATGCTAATTAGATTCTAATCCAATTCACCAGATGTGGGCAGTCATCAGTACTATTCATATTATAGACTTGTGCTAAAAAAAAAAAAAAAAAATTGAAGTTGCTTCAGTTCCTCCTTGCAAGGGGAACACTCTTCAGCATTTTGCTCTTAAAGAAAGTATCAACCAGGGCCTGAAGTGAGCAGCACAGGTTACATTTCTATCTCATACAGAATTTCTCCCCTCAATAGCTTTTGTATGATTTCCTGTTTAATTATGTTTGTGCCTAGATGTGACATCAAAAGCATGAACTACTTTCAGCTGCAACAGCAGTATTTTAATTCTTACCAATTTATTTGACAATGCTCCTTTTTAGAGAGGATTTGATGGAGTGAAAGGCAAATGAAAATACAGTTTTAAAAGTGATTTGGTTAAAAATCATACTGCACTTATGAAATACCTATGCAGCAGGGTCAATAACTAGCAGCTATGACCTTACATTTAAACAATGGCACCCAATACTTCTTACCATCCTTCTGGAATTCTGCTCCTTTTAAGAAGTTTCATTCTTTTGCCTTCAAAATAGCTATGATTTGCTAATACATGATATGCCTTAAATGTCCTTTGACAAGCTCTACCAACACAGTCATATTTTTCCCACTTGCATTTTCTCATGGTTTGAATGCATGCATTGTCAGCCTCCTCTGCCTCCACCTCTCCTTTCCTACATTATGTGCAGCACACATTTGTTTCAGATTATAAAAAGCACTAGTGGATTCTGAAGCCACTAAAAAGAAGTTGTCGACATATGGGATATGTGGGAAACTTGATCCAGCAGGTGAAATAAGACTTAACTTTATAACTGATAAATAGAAGTTTCAAATACTATTAATACAGAATGGGTTGCATTTTTCCTTTTGAAGTTTTACAGCAGAACTGTGGCCACTGCCCTTGCATAAAACAGCAAGAAACCTGATTGGGATTTTTTTTGTTTGGTTTTGGGTTTTTGGTGGTTTGTTTTTTTTTGTGTTTTTTTTTTTTTTTTTTAGCATTGAGGCAGATGGCCCTGGCTTCAAATATAGAAGACCTTCCTACACAAAACAGAGGTGCTGGCACATGATACGTGGGTAGAAGGATATTCTGGATACTTGCCTGGGAATGTATGCACTCAAGAGGTGAAATAGCAGGATAAGAGGGAAAAGAGGAGTAAAAAAAAAAAAAGAAAAAGAAAGCTAATAAGGAAGCACAAAAGCAGCAGACTCGGAAGGCATGGGGACACCATGTTTGTGACAGAGGAAAATGCAAAAAAGCATAGCTCTCTGAGCATATGGGGAGTGCAAATGTACCTTTACATGGGGATTCAGATTACTGCATTGATCACTATTTCTGAAGGGCACTTCCAATTGTAAGTAAAGAAATTACTTTAGTTGAGACGCAGAAGGTGGCAGAGCCCTGTCAGACTCAGTCCACCTCCCACACGACTGGAAAAACAGTGCTTTGGGTCCTGCAAGAAGGCAAGGTCGTGCCAAACCCACAGTGGGTTTCACCCAACAACTGGACCACTTCAGGATCCCAAACTGGAGACTTTCCCATCCAAGCAGCACCCACCGGCAGTCGTCTTCTCGCTCACGGTCTTCCACCCCCGTTGCCTGTCACAGCCGTGGGCTCGCTTTCTTTTGTCTCCCTCCAAAATAACTCCTCCTGCTTTCAGCCTGTGCTTAATCCTCCAGGAAACCTCATTCTCCTGAGAAGAAGAGTGCTTCTGTACGTAATCTCCAGACAGCAGCTGTGACCCCGGCACCCAGAAAGGCGGTCATTGTGCAGAGCCGTGGTATCAGGGCTGAACTTCCCCTCTCCCCCCCGCCATTTATTTAAGGGCTGCTGGAAGTGCGCTGTTGGTTTATGCGCACACACTGCCAGCAGTGATTTCCACCAGCAGCTGTGGCGTGCTTCGTGTCCCTTCGCTCTCATTGCAGGCTACCCTCAGAATCTGCACAACCATCTATTTTATCATTTTTTTATTTTGCATTTTAAGGGATTGAACTTCCCACCTGCCAACAGAAGGAGCACTTGTTTTTTTGCATTCAGTCCTCGAGGCTACTGCAGTATTACTGAAAAGTGACTTTGTCCATTTTTAATATTCAAAAATACAGAACAGCTGTGCTTTCTCGTAGTCCTTTTGTATAAGAGTGGTTCAGAGACAATACTAAATTCAAGGCTGCCAAGGCTCAGACCTGAACGGCCTGAAAAAAATGCACTTTTTTTCGTTTTTTTTTTAAATTTTTTTATACTAGTTCTCAAGACACACTATACTACCAGCACACTGGTAAAGCAACAGGTGTTATTTTAAGGCAGAATAATTTGAAAAATGTAATTCTTCATGGCAGGCTTATCAGCCTTTTAGCACACTCAGCTTTTATTATTGTGACACAAGACAAACTTACGTAACAGCACAGTACGTACTAATTTACGGAATAACAACATGGATGTTGAGTTTGGAACACTGCGCTTTTGTTTCAGACTGTGGACATTTCCCATACTCCTAAGAAAGGCATATGCTGCGCAAACACTTTTAAAAGCATCCAAGTGGAATCCAATATATTGAAAGAAGCTAAAGTACTCAGGAGTGATTAGCAAACACGCTTCAGCAGAGTGGCACAAAAGGATAATTAAGGACTAAACCCACAGAGATACTGAGACAACTAAAATCTCTCCAATTTCTTCTGCAATCGATCAGAAAAGCCCACCTGCCCACTGATGGTGTACAGGCAGATGTTAGAGTGGTACCAGATCACTCCAAGTAACTACAAAACTTCCCATCTTCTAATGCACTTCATTATTCATATTCATTTTTGAAGGATTTAAGGGCTCCTCTTCAGAGAGAGGGAGGATATATGTGGCCTCAAAGCTGAACAGTACCCCTTCTCTGACTCTTCCCTTGGCTAATGTTTCTTCCTCACATGCAGAAGAGCACTGGAAGCCATCCACCAAGGATGCTGATCTCTGGCAGAGTAAGAGTCAGAAGAAAAATTGTATTAGAAAGACAGAGCTGTCTGAAATGGCAAAAATGCCAGTGGTAAAGATGATGTGACTTCTTCTCCAAAATTAGCCTGTTAGATTTATTCTTCATCGCAGAGGACAACTACAAAACACTCAAGGACGAAGAAATGCCTTTTCTCCTCTAGCTCAATAGAACTTTTTCAGACAATCCAAGGCATCATCTCCCCCTGAAACAATGCAACTGTGGTGAAAGGTAAATGGTCACCACTCACCAAAATGAGTAACAGCAAAACCATTTTCTTTGCTTTGGTCCTTCCCCAAGTCTCCTATTTGCTTCTTGAAACATTCTTGAAAATCCTCAAGAAGAAAAGAAAAGCAACGAAAAAGCACTCTCAGTACCTTCTAAAAGGCTGAGAGAGATTTCTAGAAGGGATTTTTTACTGAGCTACTATTTGCCTACCTTTAAAACACACCTTCTCTTCCCTCCTTGGCAAGAAATATACTTAAAAGAGGCATGTGCACATGCACATTTCTGCTAGCCATGGCACATATTTTCAGAGTTAGTGGACCTGGTGATGAAACACACTTTGCTCCCACGAGCTGGAGAAAAGCTCTCAGCTGTAACTCCATATAGGTGAGCTATTCCCACCCACGCCTGCTTGCCTTCTCTCTTTAAAAAGAAACACTTGCTTATACACTATCTGCCATGCTACTGCTGCACACACAGGTTGCCTTTAGTATCCAAGCACTTATCTGACAACCCAGCCCTTCTACAGACGAGGTACCCACAACCACTCAACAGGCCGAGGACCCCATCCCATAGCGACAAAACATCGCAGGCAGCAACGTGCCATGATAATTCACATATTATTATATCTGTTCATGTATCATCAGAGAGCACCAGTGCTACTTCAGGTGGTTGGCATCAACATTGCCTCCCTCATCAAGTGCTTCTCAGTGAGTAAGCAGCTCTGGGGCAGGTCTGTAATCGCTGCAGATGCTGTTTGCCTGTCTTCACCGTGTCTACACAAATGAACATATGGCTTTCTAGCACAAGGCCAGCTTACACAGTCATTAATTAGGTATAATTTCAGCCTGTTCAATGTATTTGATACAAAAATCTGTCCTCTGGCAGGAATGCCCTTGTGGTGTAGAAACTTCCTGTCTTTGTGAATTGCCTCATCTCATGAGGAGGAGCAACACCTTTGCCTGTGACCACACACATTTATGAATGCAGGTACAGCAATGTAAACACACCTGAACTTGCCAGTGGGTTTCTTCGCACTCTCTCTAGTTCTCACTACAAGTAGAAGATGGGTGCTCCCCTCTCTCCCTCCGCCATTTGATACCTAAGATATTCTCCAAAAGCACCATGACAGCCCAGCAAGGCATTATGATGCCAGGAAATCAGTCACGCTGCCAGACTCAGAGAGCTAGTCACAAAATTCATGGAAAGTTCATGGAAGTAATCATTCCATATGTAAATATATCTCATGGCTCTATATACCTAAATAAACTTTGCAAATTTTTAGACTTCATTCATATTTAAGTGAGTAATCAAGGAAGAGGATCAATTAAGGCTGAAAAATCAGAAAGGCTGGTATGCAAAGTACATTTTTGGTAAAAGGTGGTAAATTTTTGCTCAGATTTTGCCTTATTGCTTCATTTTCTCACACAGCACCACTAAACAGCATAAGGCACATACACAACCCCAGATGGGGCTGCTACTCAGAAGTAACCAGAGCACATGAGAATCTCATTGGGGTTTCTCCGTCAACCCTCGTGCAACAGAGAAATTTAAGCTGTGCTCTCTTCCCTCATCACTCACAGCACCATGCAGAAGTTTGCAATGTAGCACTGTTCGCAGAAAAGCACAGCAAATTCAAGAAGCTTATGGGAACTTCCCAGGATCGGATGAGGTGCAAACTGTCACCTTATCAGGAGAAAGACCTGATCTACAGGCACAGCCTGGGGTTAGTGGGGGAGAGGACCTGCTGTGTGAAACGGGGAGTCTTCAGCAAAGCAGGTATTTTACAGAAATAAGTGAGGATTTGACAACAACAACAAAAAAGGCATTTGAGGGATAGTATCCAGTTCAATTACTCTTCTTTGATGGCACTGAACTATTCCTGAATTATTATAAAAGAACTTTCTTAATTGCTCTCAGTAATTCTTGATTATACACCAGTTACAGAACAAAGTACCCAACAATAGTGGCCCTTCAAAATACAGGGATGGCTAGTGGTGCTTTTCTGTGGAAACCCATGGGCAGTAAGATCTTTCATTTGAAAGCTAGCTGGTTCAGTGGTTTCCCCTTGAACCCTACAATGTTTGCATATGCTTATTTTTGGCTGATCAAATAAACTTACTTGAAAGTGCGCTGATCCCCTCTTTCATGTGAGCCCTGGCAGCTTTCTTGAATGTTTTTCCTAGAGATACAAGTCTCTCATAGAGCTGAATAGTCACGAATTACATATATCTATGATTATTATGAGAGATAACTAATTATAACTTCTTTGCTGTGTTTCATTGCAATGGATTATTTTTTAAGACTGACTTCCAGCAGACTCACAGTACTAGCAGAGAAGTTATATTTTAAACATCCACACTATCTCAGTAATGCTGTGCTTATGTAGTATATTTATCCATCCTCATTTCCTGATTTCCAATTCATTAGAATTTACTTAGTAGTCACTATTTTAATGTAATTCTTCACTATCAGCTTGTAAGGTTGGGAATGGCTGCCAGCTGATCACTGTCGACAAGCATTGGTATCTTCCTCATGCCTCTCTCCAGATGAGGTACCTTCAAGACAGCACTCAGTGGTCTCTGTACAATCTAGGGTTCCTTATTTTTATCTATTTTTACGTCTATAGATTGTACCACGATGTCTACAAACTGAGTAATTCAAGGTATGTTTGACATCTTTGCCATTTCTATCCCTTTCTCGTAAGAAAGTTGCAAAGAGTGATGACAACAAGTTGGTAATGAAGAATCACTGAACATAGTTGATATTCACTTGAAAAGCTCTAGAGAAAAATTTGGCACCTGGAGATCTCAATCTGTCCTAATGGGCAGGAGACAAATCACTGAACCAGCCCAACACCTGGTGATGCAGTGCTATAGTAGGCCTTGTCACAAGACACGCAGGAGGACAAGACTGACTGCAGCAAAAGGTAACTCCAGAGCAGTGAAGAAAAAGAAGAGATTTGTAGTACAAGAAATTTTAGTTTCCCTTTCAACATTTGCATGGTCTACATTTTGCATCTCAAATCATGTGTACCTGCTGTGAGAGGAGTAAAGACCCCAGGAAAAGGGGACATCTAAATCAGCAGAATGTCAGCATCCATTTGGGTATAAAGCATAACATTCAGCTCTGACACTTGTGAAAGGGCATTAGCCCTAAACTGGCACAATCTAAACAGAGAGAAATAAGGCTTGCTGGACAACAGAAATATAAAAGACAAATTTCCCATCTCTAACTTTGGTGAGTCCAGCAGAAGCCACTCTCAAGCAGTGATGCATACAGCTTCAAACAATTCAGAACTGCCAACAGAAAATATTACAATTTAGTGAGATGTTTCTAAAAGTTTCCTGAAGATCAAAACTTAACTCTACATAAGAAGTGTCCAAGATCTGGTCTTGCCCTCTTCCACAGGGTACTGATCTGTATTTTCCTTTGTTTCCCCTGATGCCCTAACAAATGCTCTGCCAGAACATATTATAATGTGCATCATGCATTCCTGTGGTGAAAAGACTATGAAGCAAGCCCACATTTCCTTCCAATGCCAAAACCACTTAGACATTTTGGCAATGCAGGACACATTCTTTATGTTATCTGGCAGCTAGTGTCTGACAGCTGCTCAGCAGCCTATCTGAAAAAAACCTGATGGCCTCACTCCAGTTCCTGACAGACTTATTCCAGTTCACAAAGCTTACAGAGTATTATGGCCCACAAGACTCCCTCTGTCATCTCACTCTCTTCGACCTTTGCCTTGTAGGCAAGGCTGTATCATTTCTTCTGGGGAAAGACAGCTAACCTGATGTTTTGAAAGCCATATGAGGAACTTACTAAATTTATGGCTTAGTTCCTTCATAGATGAATCATCAGCATAATAAAGAGTATTACTTACTAGTAGCATGCATTTTGTTTTACAGCTTCCAGACATTGGCACTTGTTATGCCACTGCCTTACGAATCAATTCTCTGTCCACTGGTAGAAGCATTCTCCCACACAGAGACTGACCTGGCAACATCTTAACCATCTCTTGGATCAAAGTAAAACCTCACTCCCTCACAGCTTTCCTAGACTTACTGTTCTCCTTGCAACTCTTGTGAATCAATCTCTTTCACACAGTGCTGAATCTTCATCACTCCTGTAACTGGGGATCAGCTGCATCCCTTCCGCAAATGCTCTGCACTGAGGGCTCATGTTTCATTATCCATCACGAACCGTATGTGCCTCTCAAACCGGAATTCATTCCCCTCCTGGATTGTGACCTACATTTAGTTTCTAGATACAATCTCTTTTTCAACCGTATCAATACTCTATCTTCATCACCTACTGCTGGTTGAATTAATTAAAAACCAGATCATCTTTCTCCCCTATCCATACACTGCCCCCTCCCCTCCAACTTCTACTTGAAGCCCACTGGATTTTTATGAAGACACTTTACGTCGTGTATCATTTATTCACAGTAGCATTTCCTATTGTTTAAATGGTGCTACCAAAATTTTCTGATGTATTTCTTTTTCCTTGTTGGTTAATAAGAATGTAACAGTTACCCTTAATTAGACTTGTTGGACTATGCAGCTTGGGTACTCCAGGGACAGCTAGCATTAAAAGAATTACTTTTCCACTTCTAGGGGTGATGGGAGAGATGAAAAAAAATCCAGGTATTGCTTTTTGAATCACAGCTAACAGCTTCAAAGATTTTCATCTCAGCTCAGCAGTGTGACTATTTTAAATGGCTTTTGCAACTGTGTAGGTTTGAAGATACATCTCAACGCTATTTGGCTGTTTTCAGAAAAAAATTATTCTCCAGATCTATCTGAAAACAAAACACTTTGACTTTCAGTGAACCCTGTCTAGTGCTTCCTAAGGTCTGTACTCTTCCTTACCAACATGAAGACCGTGACTGGAAATTAGATTATCTTACCTATCTCCTTCCAGCCTAGACCACTCAGCTAATTGTTTTAGAATTTCTTTGATGATGAAGGCTCAGAATTTCTGTGGACCTGCAACAGGATAGCAATGACATACCCATGTTAAAAACTAAGATAACCTGAATTAATGACTTATTTCCAAACAGCAAGAAAAGAAACATCTAGAATAGAGAGCACAACATTTTCTGGAAACCATAATGGTTTTCTGCTGAAAAATTTAGATGTAATTAATGCCAAGGAATTTTCCTTTTCTGATCTATTGGGTTGGGAAGTAATACATATTACCATGTCTTTTTGCTCGTCTTGACTCTCTCTGGCAAGAGGCAGTCAATAGCTTTTCCAAAAACCATAAAGTAATCAAAAGGATTAGAGATGATTAGAACTGAATATCCCTGATACTTTATGTGTTTAGTTGAAGTCATGTGAAAATTTAACATTTAAACAGGTTTTGAAACACGTACTTACTTGGAAAAAGTCCTGGAGTTTTGCTGGGAAAACACAGGTGTTAGCGCTGCTATTTGTTTTTCTCAGCATTCATGGACTAGTGCTATGAGACTGGATTCTTCTAAACCGGTCCTGGCAAAGGGTCTGTACTAGGAAAGTAAAGCTATACAGTACTTTAAGCTTACTATTTTCACTCACCAACACATTTTTATGCACATAATGAAAATCAAAGCTGGGGATACCTCTTCACAGCTACTTACAGCATGACAATCCTCAGACAGTTGCCAAGGAGTAACATACACACTCTCACCATCATTTCATGGCTGCAGGATAACATCCTGAACATGCAGCACCCTGCTGCACTGGACTACTGACTCTAACTGCTCCCCAACTAGCTGCTGCTGTAGATTCCTCACTTCTACCAAGACCATCCCTTCTCCATTTCTCTGCAGTTATCAGCAATCATACAGAAAATGCTATATAATAGAAAAACAAATTCATCCAATCCTATAGATACTGCACACACAATGAAGATAAATTTCACAGAATCACAGCATAATTTAGGTTGGGAGGGCTTCTGGTTCAGTGCCCAGGCCAAAGCAGGGTCAGCTGATTATTCATGGCTTTGCCCAGTTCTACACTGGGAAATCTCTACGGATGGAGCGTCTTCAGCCTCCTTGGGCAATGTCTTCCTATGCTTAACCATCCTCACAGGGAAAAGAAAAGATTTCCCTGGATCTCACTGGCAGTTCTTGTGTTCCAGCTTGAGGACATGGTTTCTCACCCTAATACTACGTATCTCCTAGGTGAGCCTGGTATCTTCTCCAAACTCATCCATTAGGGAATGAAAGATTATCCATGACAAAAAACAAGAATATGCTTGTTTTCTTTCCGCTATTTAAAACATTTTAGCCAAATATGAAACTGGTACACTCTTCAAAGCATTTTGCAATCACAGTTTTTATGGAGAAGCTGAACACATTTGGGGAAAAAATATTTTGAGAGGATGTACAGAAAGAGCCCATTAAAGACCTTATTCTGCATATTGACCAATATCAAAAGAAAACTGACTGAAAAAATAAAAAGCAGAGAAGAGAGAGAGAAAAAATTCCTTTGTTACTGCCAAAATCTTCAATTCTTTAAAAAAAAAAAAAAAAAAAAAAAACAGAAAAAAAGAGGAAATCACATCCTGTTGTTCTAAAAGCTGCTGCAAGAATCAACACAGTATTTTTTCTTCCAGGAAGAAGAAAGTTAGTTTCCCATCAGGCGATCACGGCTGAAACAATTCATCCACATTGTGATTAAATGAAACTTTTAAAATGTACTCAAAAGCTACATTCATTGCTCTAAGGAAGGAAGAATGACCTCCCCTCATAATGAACTCTAGACTACCAGCCAGCTTACAGAGGTTTTATAATGGCCAGTTTTGGCTTCAGAGTAGCTGGTAGCTTCATTTTGCATGTGGCATAGTAGATTTGGGGGCCTGCTGAGACATTGAAGAACTGGACTCAGAACTCTGCAACTGAGGTCAGAAAATGGTATTTTTATATTAAAGCAATATACTAGAAACCTTAAATTTATATTTCATTTTAATTTTGTATCTTTAGATAAGCACTAAAATCCCTATCCACGTAAGAGTCAAACGACATCCCACCCACACCAGCAAAAGATTACCTGTGAAGAAAAGCTGAGGAAAAGCTAAGGTGATGGACAAAAGGACCAAAGGATTGGATAGATCAGCTACAGAATGGACCTGCTATGCAAGGTGCACTGCAGGGTCCGTCCATACCCCACCACTGCACATCTCTACTCCCAGCACTGCCTTGCTGCTGGAACTCAACACATTACACAATGAAAAACAAATAGCTGCTGTACGTGGCTGACAGCTGCAGTTGGTTCACTCTGGCTGGATTTTGGTACACTGAGCTAGGCAGGGAGGGTCTGCAGAAGATGGGTGATGCAGGCTGGCAGCCAGGCTGGGACCCAGAAGCAAGCTCATGCCACTTGACAAGTTTTCTGAATTTAACTGGATAGGGATTTTCACATTTGTAAATTCAAATTTGTAAATTTGGCTTTCTGTAGCCAAAGCCTCTTCTGCTGTGGTGTTACTGTCCCTCACAATGATACTGCCTCTGCTGCTACAGAACCATTATTTTTTTTGTTCAGATACAATATATCAGACACATTATTGCTGCAATCAAAGTAGAACATACAGAGCTATGATACATGTGTCTGCAAACACAAATAATGTTATAAGTCCAATAGCCAGTAGGGCCTTTCCTATAGATGGATGTACAATCGGCAAAGTTTGGGTATCAGTTTGCTAGTGAAAGATATCACTGTTCTAAACCTTTTGGGGTCAATATCGAACTAATGATCCTATTCCAGAGACCTCATTTGATCTTAATTATCAAGAAGGCATTCCATTATTTAAAAGAAGACCATAAAACCAAAAAAGCTTTGTTTGTGTTCTAATACTCAGTGTTTGTTTTTGCAGGACTCCTGGCTAGAACATTATCATCAACCACAGGAAGTTCAATAAGGGAAAGTGTCGGATTCTGCACCTGGGATGGGGCAACCCCAGATGTTCGTACAGACTGGGAAATGAGATCCTGGAAAGCAGTGCCATGGAAAGGGACCTGGAGGTCCTGATCAACAGCAAGTTGAATATGAGTCAGGAGTGCCCTGGCAGCCAGGAGGGCCAACCATGTCCTGGGGGGCATCAGGCAAAGCATCGCCAGCCGGTTGAGGGAGGGGATTGTCCTGCTCTGCTCTGCACTGGGGTGGCCTCACCTTGAATATTGTGGGCAGGTTTGGGCACCACAATATAAAAAGACATTAAGCCATTAGAGAGTGTCCAAAGGAGGGCAACAAAGATGGTGAAGGGCCTTGAGAGGAAGCCACATGAAGACTGGCTGAGGGCACTTCATCTGTTCAGCCTGGAGGAGACTGAGGGGAAACCTCATTGCAGTTACAACTTCCCAGTGAGGGAAAGAGGAGGGGCAGGCAGTGATCTCTTCTCTGGTGACTAGTGATAGGGCCCCAGGGAATGGCTTCAGCTTATATCAGGGAAAGTTTAGGTTGGATATTAGGAAAAGGTACTTCACCCAGAGGGTGGTTGGGCACTGGAACAGGCTCCCCAGGGAAGTGGTCACAGCACCAAGCCTGACAGAGTTCAAAAGGCATTGGGATGATATTCTCAGGCACATGAGTCTTGGGGATGGTCCTGTGCAGGGCTAAGAGTTGGACTCAATGATCCTTGTCGGTCCCTTCCAACTAAGATTGTTCTGTGATTCTGTAAACTGGGAATGGGGATGACTGGAAGTATTCACAGTGACCTGTACAGTTTTCATACATTTTTCTCCAGCACATGTCGCTGTTAGAGGTGCAGAGGTAGCACAGGAAGACAAATTAGATTCTCTCTAACTTGTATCGTTATTAATCACAAGCCAAGTCAAATGGAAAGAGATGCAAAAACAAGCTTTATGAATTAAGTTCATCTGAAATGAAGGGTGAAACACCACACTTTCACTGCAGCCCCCATCAAACCAAGTCTACTTTGATGAGTTTGACTTGACACCCCTCATTCTAACCTGCACTTTCTCTACAGGCATATCCAGCAACAGGGATTGACACAGCACTTCAGGCATGACACTCTCCCCTCCACACATATCTGCATTTGTGTTACTACTGTTTATAGCACAGTAATAAAGATAAGCAAAATATTTGCCATTTTCTTTCATCCATAATTTAAATCTACTTTCTGGCTGCAGAAGCAAGTTCATGTTAAACACATATGCACCATAAGACTTAGGCATGATGAACTTGAGGGAAGAATGTGATTCTGCACTAGCACAAAGCACAGTATGCAATTACACTGACTACAAATATTTTATGCAGAAGATTTACTGGCAAACCTCCACAGGGCCTGTAATCCCTAGCACAATTTCTTGTGCTCTTATTAAAGGAAGATAACCTTTTGGCAATTGTTTGTATAAGATGACAGTAATTGCTCATCATAAAGAGCTTAATTAGTGGAAGATAAAGTATTAAATTGTAGAAAGTGAGAGCAAAATGCATTTTGTATAATTCTCAAAATTTTTAATAATTGATAAAATGGAAGAAAAAAAAGTCCTGTAATTAAAAAGAGCACAAGAAAATATTAAAACAGAGGATGGGGATTGCAAAAACACTTTCAGACAGCTGCAGATAGCTGGACAGCACTGTACACATATTTGACTTTCCCTTGGGTTGTTCGTGGGTTTCTTGTTGAAAATGAAAACAACTGTGATATACACAGACTTCTAATGAAATGTTGTAATGGAGTCCTTTGTTACCGTGTGACTGGGATGCTGCATGACCACGTGCTTCGCTTCACTCAGAAAAGATGCTTGAAGAATTTTAATCAAACACAAACACAAGACAACATACACCATGACGAAAAGTGATCTATGACATCTTGCCTTAGGCAAATGCCCTCCTAAAAAGTTAGCCGTTTCTAGCCTTAATCTAAAGAAATCCCAAGTCCTAAAACATGCGATAAATTGAGAGGCAAAGAAATACAAGGATTATGAAGCATGAAGTCAAGGATAGGCAACAAATGCTCCACGCCTGTAGGTGCTCAGAGTTGCCACAGCAACAGAGATAGGCTGGAGGAGGCAGGAAGCAGCAAGGAGATATCTAGGACTGCATTGCTCACACCCTCCCATCCTGCAGCTCTTACACACCACTAAGTGTTGGCAGCTCTGAGACATCTAAACTGCAGAGGAAAGACCACCAGGAAATAAGTAGACAGAACCAAAAAATATCCACCAAATTTTAAGTGGACTTTGCACTGGCTTAAGTTCTGCAAGTACAAGCTTCTGAAGCGATTTCTAGACGCTTCTACCCACCAAAAGAAAAACATAGAGTTAAGAAACCTGGCACTAAACAGTACACCTCAGCCTGCAGTTAGGTGCTGATCCCAGTGCTGTGTCAGGTTTAGCTTTTCCTACCAATCCATACTGGTTTGCATACAGGTGCTGTCAGGAGTATGCTCACCCTGGAGGGGAAGAAGCTGCACCAGCAGTGACATCCCAAGCTCTCCCTCAGCAAGGAAGAGCAAGATGGATACTTTGAACATAAGCATCTACCAGGCAGCCAGGGACAGAACAGAAAAAAAGGCACATGTCGTCATGTTCTGGCCTGCCCCTTAATTACATGTAGACAGCACACGCTTACAAAACACTTACAGCAAAAAGCCTTTTCAGGTAGCAGCAACTGCTGCTCCAGGGTAGCAAAACAGAGTAAAGCCAATCCATGTTTGGAAAACAGAAGCCCTAGGATTAAACAAAAACATACAACCACATTGTTCATTTGGCTTAGGAAAAATTTTAAGAAAAAAACTCCCTTCAAAACAACAAGGAAAGTCAGGAACAGCAAAAGGCTAACTCATCCCAGAACAGGAGATGACATGCATAAGAGCTCCCCACAGCTGATGGCTACCTGCAGGGCTGGCAAAGAGAGTGAAACCAGGCCTGACATGGGAAAGCAACAAACTTCAGGGAAGTGAAGTCATAACCATGCAGCTGAGCTCTGTTTTTCATTATTTAGATCCTGAATTGGCAAGGTGCAAAAATGCAAGAACAGAGCTTGCACAGTTAGGTCAGGCATGTGCATATACATCAGCACTGTAATTTATGCAGTGGTTTATGCAATACTTAATCACAAATAGAAACACCACTACATTTACTATGCAGCACTTATCTGCTGGACCAGAGAAACACACCTAGGAACACTTAGAGGCAGAAGATGCAGACCAATGTCCCTTCTGGGGTTCCACTAGAGAAGAGGCACCTGCCCAGCTGCCTGCCCTGAAGTGCCCATCACCCCATGTCTGAGCAGGAGGGGTGCTGCTCCCCCAGCTCTGCCCCTGCAAACCCTGTGGGCGCCAGGAGCTCTCGAATGAGCAGCTGAGCAGAGCGTCGCAAACATCCGGGTGCTGGGACGTGGCCTGTGTGCAGGGCCCACATCTGCCTCTGCCCAGAGGGAATAAGTGATTCATGGAAGTATCGTCTCCAGATGTAAAACAAGTTTCTAAAGCCAAAGAGAACCCGGAAATGTATCTCTCTGCTTGGCCTGGCCTCAGAGCCTAATGTGAGACACTCATGGCAAACCTGGGCTCGTGCCAGCAGCAGTTTGAACATGGAGCTTTTTTCCTCCTTTACATAACGACTGGCCTGAGGACACAGAAAAGGACGAAGGAAACCAACCTGTAGGACAGTCAAGGAAGGTTACCTCCTCCTGTACAGAGTCACCAGGTCTCCAAGAAAACAAACTGATAATCTAAGGCAACATGCAAGCCTTGAGATAA
>JAYRBT010000001.1:99542234-99586574 GCA_036023395.1 Myiotriccus ornatus
CCTCCTCCTGTACAGAGTCACCAGGTCTCCAAGAAAACAAACTGATAATCTAAGGCAACATGCAAGCCTTGAGATAACACACATTTTGAGCACATATACAGCAAAAACGCTGTCAAAGGACCAAACCCAGCCCTGTTGAAGCCCATGTGAGTTCTGTAAGGCTAGTAAGAAATTTTGCAAACCTGTGAAAAACTTCAAGCTCTAGCAAGATTTCTATCTACTGCAAAGAAAAGAAGCCCTGCTCATCTCTATGTGTCAGCAAGGGCAGATAGTCATATAAAGGACCATATTGTGTATGTGGCCAGCTAATTTTCATTCAGCTGCTTTCCTCCAACTAGATACATTTTTGTTCGTTGGAAACCATCCAGGAAACAGGTCATAGATAAGCCCTGTTACTAGAAATCACAGGAACAAGATACTTTTGAAATATAGGCTAAACATTTCAAGGCCTGGTTATAGCACACATGCATCCACGTGTATGCAGATATGGAAAAATTATTTGTTCAGGGACCAACCAGTAGTGGTAAATAATATCTATGCGGCATTCAGCTGGACCGAGTTCTTTCCAATCTCCCACTTTTCCTTTCCTCCAGTCAAGAATCTGTTTAGAGCAATTCACTGACAGGGATCCCAGTTGAAAAAGCTCTCTCCTCTTTGTAGTGCATCCTTAAGCACTACCCTTGAATCACACTCTCTGAAAGGCTTTGCCAGCTCAGAGGCTAAACAGCCAGCATAAGACAGTGACATTCTCAGTCTGCATGTGACACTGTACATCAGCTGGGCAACATATGGCCCCAATGTGAAAAGCCACTAGTGCAGAAATTACTTGCACCACCTCCTATGCACCTGAAGAATTTGCAAGTTGGGCTCCTATAAACGCCCTTCCACCAGCAGGGACTTTGAAACAAAGCTACAAAAGGTTGCAGAGATGGTTTCACAAGACCCTGCTTGCCTAATTGGAAACAGAAGCATATTTTTCTTAGCAACTGACATCTCAAGAGATTCACTGCTTTCTGAAGTACAAAGCATGTGTGCAGGGAAATTCGAGGTCTCTCATATGACCTTCATGTCTTTCATAATCATTCTGGGGGAAAAAAATGTGTCAGCCCTTGGCACATCAGGTGTCCTTTTTCTGACTAAAATATGATGTCTGTTTTGTTTTCTTTTAACAACTGAAAATTGTTATCTTTACAAGCAATAGTGGCATAATAATTTTTTTCAGCATCCTTGTCTCTTGTATCTTTAGTCTCTACAGTGGTAAGTCACGGAAGAATTAAATCCATTGCTACCCCCAACCCAAAACCGTTAACTGAACTCAGCTCTCCTACTCAAAAACTTTAAATCAGCATTTTAAATCAATATTAATTATCACAATTTATACTGTGCTATTTGTCACAAGCACTACCACATTTCTTTTTGAAACATTACCCTGAAAACTACAAGTGGCTGAATGAAGTACTTTATTTGCATAACTCCTAGTCTTAGATTAATACTTAATGGCCATACTCCTCCACTGTTCATATACTGTGTGCTGAGGCAATGCCTGTCATAAAGTGGGTGATACTTCAAGAAAAGCGTGAATAAAATAACTGTAAATTTAAATGATGTTCTAACTGTGCAATTTAAGATGGGTTGTTTACAAGCATTCACTGAAGTAGTGGGCCATGGTTTTAAATACTGAAAAAAACAAGGAGATCCGCTTAAGAAACATATTTGCCTTATTTTAAGGTCAGCATTTAAACATCCACATCTGGTAAACATTTTATTTCCATGGTATGGCATACAAAATCCTAAAGACAGATCCAGTTGCTATTTTAACTCACTTCAGGGATTTAAAATATGATCCTATACTGACACAACAATATGTAGTCATTTTTGTTAGGAAGATCATTAGCAATGCTAAGGCATAATTTCTATAGCTCTAAAGCAATAATTAAAGCTCTTCAAAGCAGGAAGAATGCATAATACACTGAGCTGTCCATCTTTACATCAGCAAATATTTTTCAGTAGCTACCATACAACTTAACCACCATCCGCCCTTTGCTTAATCCTGTAGAGGACAAAACTCTGGAACTCCTTGATACCTGAATGAAGCTTTTCACTTCGGCCACCATAATCTATTGCCTTCATCACTATAATTTCACTCTTCTGGAGACAATAGCAAGTACAGCTGCAGTCCTACAAGTCCTCTGACTTACTCCAGCAGAGGCTGGGACTCCCACAGACAACTGGGAAGTGATACCTCCACCTCAGGCACCCTCAGCATC
This sequence comes from Myiotriccus ornatus, assembly GCA_036023395.1. Classification (NCBI taxonomy): domain Eukaryota; kingdom Metazoa; phylum Chordata; class Aves; order Passeriformes; family Tyrannidae; genus Myiotriccus; species Myiotriccus ornatus. Next base: position 99,544,502 of record JAYRBT010000001.1, read on the forward strand.
ACTTCAGAAGACAAACCACCCAGGAGGCAGACGAGTGGTGGGAATGTGCCCTAACAGGGACTGAGAAGTTAGGCTGCTGGGAGATCACTGAGTGGTTTTTGCACTTGCAAGTGTCTCTGCTGTTCATTGCCAATGCCTCCCAAGCCAACTGATGCTGCATTAACAGCACAGCCTTAGCTGGCACCAGTACAGGTTGCTGGGTCAAGACCCAAATTTGTTCAGAGGCCAGTGGGAGTGCGAAAGACCTTTACATGTGCATCTGCACACCTATGGAGACTGAAACACCATGGCATGTCTGTACTGGACATTTGCTGGTTGAAACCATAAGGAAGACATGTCACCGTTCAGCCATTTGCTCATCAAGTTAAGAGAGGAGGAGGTGAGCTATCTTCACTTTCCTTACATTAACTTAGCACTTTTATAATGCAGCAAGTCAATACAGGACACAGAACATTACCATGTGCAAATTTGGCTCACACTGTTGAGTAATACCGCTATTTTAAACCCTCTGCTGCTAAGCAACACTGACAGTATGGTTAGAACATTTTGGAAATACCGAACTCTTCAGCTCTTCCCGCCCCGCCCCACGCGTGAAAAAGCTGCTCCTGCACTGCACTTATATCCAGAAGCTACTCAAAGATGGGGCTTCAGTTTTTATCAGGCTAGTTCTCCTCAGCATTGCAAGGATCCTGGTCATATTTGTGCAGAAGCAGCCCCTTAAGAGATACACAAATGTGGGCCCTTGATTTGTATTTAAGCACTCCAAAGGCACCATTCCTGGAAAGACTCTGCAGTCAGTGGCATGTGTCAGACACTCACAGCTAACGAAGAAATGAAAAAAAAGGCCAATTCCCCTAATTCAAGAACAGTCTGAGATCACCTCCAAATATTGTGCTTACCTGAACTATCTAGAACACGGCAGTGTATGACCCTTCTTGTAAGAGCTAGAAGTGTATTTGTGCCCAGTACTGCAACCCAAAGAGTAATGGCTGAGTGCTAACATGAAAAATTTCCAGTGCTTGCAGAGCAACAAGGACAGAAGAGACCATGGGGAAAGCACAATATTTAATGTCTTAAGAGGTAGCCAAGGGGAGACTTGGTGAAAAGCTTCGGTGAAACTGCGTTTACTACACTGAGGCACACCTATTTTAAACCTTTCTATTTACTTAGACTTCAGTAGGAGAGGGGGTGAAAATGAGCCTAGAAGTCTCTCACCCAGGGGCTGCCAGCACTTAGTCCCTTTAAATTATCTCACTGCATGGAGGAATTTTGCATTTTTCTATATCAAGCAAACACTGCAAAATGGCCCATTAATTTGGTTTCCTCTTGGATGGAATGTTTCACAAGGGTTGATCGTGTTTCCTCAGGCAGAAGTGTATATCTGAGATGACTGATTAAGAAAGGTTGCCCAATTCTGACAGAATATACTCCAAACTGTTCATAAGCTTACTACCCTCATTGTTATTCTAATTTATTCCAGAGTACTTCATTTTGCCATAGACATTAGCAAGGTTACAAATATTCATGTCTCTTCAACTATTAATTTTATGGCATCTTTCATTTCATTGTATATTTACCCGTCTATTAACTTACATGGATGATTTCATTGCTAATCATTTCTACTAACACCCTTTTAGACTTTTGTGACTTCAATCCTGAAGATGTAGGTGGCTGGAAAGACTTGCTTGTCTTCCTCCTCCCTCCTGTGATCTAAAATTAAAATGATGTGACCAGGACAGCATATCTCATAACATATACTTCTTTGACAGATACCACAGGTCCAGACCTAATTTCCACCCAAAAAAGTGAATCACTGAAGAATGATAAGGCAAAGCTTCTTTTAAGTAGGCACACTATAGCCTCTGGGGGAAAGAGCAAGCAAAGACAGATGTAGAACCCAAATTTGGGTATCATAAAGGTACAGTTAAGTAAGATGGTTTGAAAAAAAAAAATTGTTTATCTTCCAGTTGACTGATTTTTATTGGAACAGACCCTAATTTTGTCAGATAACTGAGTACTACAGAGAACTGTAGTACTGTATGATTATGCTGCAGCTAAAAACCGTCTTCCTACCTATGGACAAAATCTCTTTGGACCATTCTCTGCTCATTCCAAAATAAGGTCCAGCAGCCCACTTTCTGTAATTAAAGGAGCCTGATAATGCTAATCCCATCATATATGTCTCTCTGATCTGCAAGACAACTATCTCAACGATCAAATGCTGTAGAAGACATCTTTCAAGCACAGGGGGTTTCAGCCTGCAGTATTTAAAAGCCCTCTTCAGCTATCGAAAGGCAACTCTCTTCTCTCATATCACCACGACACACTGCAAAACAAGACACTACAGCATGACTAATGAATCCCTGAATTCCCATCTGCCAACACAAGTCAGTCACTGTTTCACCCACCCACCCCCAACTACTTTGCTCTCCAAAACGTCTGTAGAGCCCTGCACCTGATCCGCCTCAAAACGGGATGGCTGAGAACAGCAGAACACACCACCCAATCAAATCCTCCTGGCAGGGCACTGGACACTCTTGCTTACTTATGCTGTTAGACAAAAGGGTATTTCTGATAGCTTTCTCTTCTCTTGTTCCGCTGTCAAGTTTCATTGGCTGTAAATCACAAAGATCACAAAGAGTTAATTTTCATTTCCATGTCCTGTATCAAGGTTTACCATCAGGACTGCTGGAGTACGAGATAGGCACAGATCATTAGCTAGTATGCAATTTAATGATTTGCTTGCAAATTTTCTGTTTTCATTAGAAATCTCTTCTTTAAATTAAAATGCTCAAAAAAACCCAAAACAAAACAAAAAACACGCTTCTTTCTGATATATTTCCTGCCAAATTTAAGGATGAAAAATTGAGCAATTAATTTAGATATGCTTAAAACAATGTCTCTCCCAAGTTCCAAACTATTGAAAGGGGGAGACAGAATAGGAGTGATGGAGCTCATTCTCCTCTGCCTATTTCAGTTGTCACTCAATGATCTGTGAGCAAAATAAGTCAAAACCATCTCCATTTCCTCTGTTCCCTCTCCTTTTCCTCATTCTGTCAGCAGTGGGTCCCCACCAAATCGGAAATCAAACACTGCTACAGTTCGCTGACAGGCAGAACCCAGAGCACAGATACTCAATAACAGCAGCATAAAATTCAACTCAAGGTACCAAGAAGGAGAATCCACAGCCATTTTGACACAAGTTTGCTCCACCTGGTGAAATGCAAAACTGCAACCGATCTGCTGAGGTTTTCTTGCCCACCCTGCAGTTCTGCTGTGTGAGGGTATTCTTATTCTGCTGAGAAGCAGCCATATCCTGTGAGCTGTCACCATCAGCAAAGGTATTACTGCATTAGAACCTACAAGGCTCAATTAGGGAGAAGTCTCCTGCTGTGCTAGGAATTTTAGAAACAAAGAAAGCAGACTGCTGTCATCCTAGACTGAATCCTATGCTATATAGACAAGTTGCAGAAGCTGAACAAAAAAAAACAAACAAAAAAACAGATGGGAAGGAATACCACTTGACTAACAGGATAAAGCAATAGTGAAATCAGGGCACATGTTATCAAAAGCTGAGACTTCAATCAGATGCTTGAGATCATGGCCAGCCTGATAGGGAAGGGTGTGTTTAGCTAAGCATCACCTTTCCAGACAGGGAGCTCTTTCTGCATGCCCATGACACCATTACGAACCACCAAAAGCATGTGCAAAAAAAGGCACGAGGAAAGTCAAAAGAATTGTTTGAGTAAGAATTCATAAACAGATGGTCAGAATACCTTGTTGCACAGAATCACAGAACATTCTTAGTTGGAAAGGACCCACAAGGATCAACAGAGTCCAACACTTAGCCCTGCACAGGAACATCCCCAAGACTGTGACCACTGCCCTGGGGAGCCTGTTCCAGTGCCCAACCACCCTCTGGGTGAAGAACCTTTTTCTAATATCCAACCTAAACCTCCCCTGACACAACTACAGGTCATTCCCTCAGGTCCTGTCACTGGTCCCCAAGGAGAAGAGATCAGTGCCTGCCCCTTCTCTTCCCCTCACAAGGAAGTTGTAACTGCAGTGAGGTCTCCCTTCAGTCTCTTCCTCTCCAGGCTGAACAGACCAAGTGACCACAGCTGCTTCTCTTATGGGTTCCTCTCACGGCCCTTCACCATGCATAAAAAAGGTTCACATGCATAAAAAACATGCATTGTCCCCATGCATAAAAAAGGAAAAACTATTTAATCAATAGCTAAGAGCAGTCAAAAGTTGGCATTGTACCACCATAAATCCCACTAGTGTATGCATAGAATACTGCAGAAGGGTTGTTTTTTCCACTCATCACTTCTTGTTCACCAGGACGCAAAGGTCAAATGTGGCTCAAATAAGTAGCAACTGCTCAATGTTGGCAGAGAAAAAGTCAGTGAGAACACACTAGTCGTACTGTCATGAAGATGCAAAGGACAAGGGAAAGACAATGGCAGTCATTCATTTTTTAAAATGACGTGTTGCAGCAAGATTTTGGGCAGCACTTCCCTTAACAGAATGCAGCAAATATGATTGAATACCCATCCCCCTTTCTTTCAGTTGATTTTCCAAACAGAACAAACAACAAATGTTAAGCAGCATCACCCATCCTCCAAAAACTCTTTCAAGAGCACCTGGTTATAGAGAATGATGCCTGGACTTTCAATTTCTGATGCATCATAACCAAATCTGTCACAGAAACAGAAAATATTCTTCCTATGAAACTGGGAACAATTTGTTTCCATAGCAGCAAGGACAGTGATGAGCAACTCTGGCAAACAGCTTGAGAATTATTAGGAGCACAACGTGGGTCAGATGACTTACATACAACATAAATAGTGCAGGAGGTGACAAGAACAAGCAATAGCCTTTGAAGTATAAGAGAATGATAGAGCCTATCATCAGATCTAGACTTGTCTCTTTCCCTTTCATCCCTGTGCAGTCAGGAGAAAACTGTCAGCACAGATGGATAAACAGCACTGGAGGAGATACAATGGCACCTCTGAATCAGAACACCGCAATCCCAAAGCACGCTTGCAACAGCCAGTATTTGCATCACAACAGCACCAATTTTAACAATTTTCAAAGGCAGGTGTAAACTTTGTTTAATCTACGCTCTGCAACACTGTCAACTGTTACCTGAAACAGTCTGACAGACACTGTACTACTCGGCTTGTGGAAGCTGCACATCTAAAGCAATATCCATTCAAAACTTCTTTATGTCAGTGAAACAAATGTTATCCATCCTCAGCTTTTGAGGGGACTGACACCTCAGTTATGCAACACAAACCCATGAGGAGAACCCAAGTCAGGCTCTCAATCATCTGTCCTGAGGACAGAATTTCACACCCTCTCTCCCCCATTTGTCCATAAATGATGTAACTTATTAGAGGACCACACCTCAATATTGTTGGGTTTCTCTCTATAAAGCCTCCAACTAGAATTTTGGTTCCAAAACCAACTGAGCTAGACACACTGACTGTCAACCAGCTGCAACAGATTCTGAAACAGGACATTCACAAAAAAAACCCCAACCAACCAAACAACAAATTCCGTAACCTTAAGGTACAAGAAGTTACACATCAGCTAAACATTTCTACATTGTGATAGAAAATTAAACTCTCTGTAAAGTTTTTCTACATGAATTCACTTCATTTTGTTTATCATTAGTGCTGAAAATTGCTAGCAGGCAAATTTTGAGTGCAATATTGCTAAAGCCATTATGACACTGCAACCTTGAAGGCACCTTGAAGACTGAGTAGCATCCTGGCTATGCCAGGGCTAATCCACTTAAGAAAATCAAGACGAAATTCCTCAGTCGACTTTTCTGAGAACAAGGTGACAAAGTTTTAACAAATGTGTCACTGAAGCTACTCTGTGTGAGTTAACTCAGAAACTTCTCATGGAGATTATATGGAGTCTGCAGTGCAGATTGTATCCATACAGCCTGATGCAAACACCTAAGTGAAAAAATTAGGTGGAGCAAAAAAACTTTCTGCTGTCCCCTTCAGATTCCTCAACCCCACATTACACTGTAAGAAACCTCCCATCATCTACGAGCATTATGCCAGAGATAAGCTTTAAAAGAAGCTAGACCTGATATCTTCCTGTTTGGGGAATTATCTTTTGCAGCCATCAACTAGTCTTGAAATAATAGCATGGGAAGATAAGCACTATGAGAGTGCATGCATCCCCTAGGAAATAAACATGTCCATATGTATACAGAGAGAAAAAACTATCTATAGCATGATGTTTGTGGGAACAAGGGAAGAGGAATTTCATGTTGCTTAAAAACATAAGTAATGATGCCCAGCTGTGTCAGAGCAATAGCCTGGTATTCTGACTCAGACAATGACAACAGCAGATGTTAAAAAGATCATGTGAGTCTGGCCATTTTTTGCATCTCTTTCCCCTTATACTCACTGAGGATTTGGAATTGCTATATTAAAGCTGCTAGTGGGGAGTTAGAACTTAGCACTGAAATTTTCCTTGAAATCCTGAATCCTTTCTTACCTGTAAATTACAGCCTTCCAAAATGAACCCCACTGTGACAGATCCTGCAAAGCTTGATCAGCAGCAGTGCAAAAATTTCAGCAATACAAGAAAGCCTCAAAACGAGGCGCAGGAAGCTATTTGCAACTCATTAATATCTATAATGAATTTTTCTTTTGTTATTGCTGTCCTCCAAAGGACACAGTCCTTTGAGTCCTTCAAGTCCTTCTTTAAGTTAATTCATTTCCTATTCGTTCATTTGGAAGCACTTGAAGTTGAATTCTATTAAAAATTACTGAAGCCAAGCCAATGTGCACTGGGGATCCTGGCAGAAGTATGTAGGTACATCTTTTTTTTCCTTTCTAAATGGCATGAAGGCCCTTTCCAGGAAGAATATTTTTACATTTCATTGCCCTATTTTAACCCACCATTTTTGTACTTGTTCCTCCTGAGTTCACACTGCTAGGCCATGTTTCATTGCTTCCACAGCACTACAGAGAACAAAGAGACCACCACCACAGGATCATGCAAAGTCAAGTTCAGCCACCTGAGTTTGCTGCAGTTGCTACACCATGCTTAGCCATAGTCAAGAGCAACAACAAACCTCAGGTCTTAATCTCTCAAACACATTTGCATAAAATAAGACTATTGATTTCCATACAAAAAAATACAGTTATTGAAGTTAATTTCCCACTCTTGTAGTCCATGGACAAGGCTGCTCACACAGCATGCAAGCTGTTTAAAAGCTTATCCCTGTACCAGTTTGGTTTACTGTCCAGCCAGGAAATGTTTCTGCCTCCCACTGCTCAAAGGACATCAACGTTATTCAAGTGTAGCAAAAGCAGCCATTATTCTGTCTGAAAGCAACAAAACGTTACCCCTCGAGTATACAAACTGAAGAAAGGCTTTGGGCTAAGAAGGACAGACCAGGGGAAAAAAAACCCAAGTACCTAAAGGGTATAGTTACCCTTTGATCCATGTGAAAAGATCTTGCTAGGGACTGGATCCTGTTCAAAGGGCTGCAAAAGCCGAGACATTTTTTTAAGCTCAGTATGGAAGCATTGCAGTGTTATTACAGTGCCACCAGACTGCGATAAACAAGCAGCATATGACATTGACTCACAGAAACCTCTTCTGGTGGCAACTGTTAGCTGAGTCTTGATGTACCTGGCAAGCCCAAGGAGGCAGAGTCTTAAACATTTAAATTTCAAACACTTAAACACAAGCTTACACTTAAACACTGCCTGCATTAGCATGACGTAGCATATTTGCTCTAGATCAAGGGTACCACCGCAACTACTGGTGATGCCCTTCTTCAAAGCATGCCTGAATAGACTCAGGCTAAAAGCTAAGCGTGGAAGCAGCCAGAAGGAGTTGAAGGATCACTTGAACTTGTCAGGGAAAGTTCCCTGGTTGCTCTTAGGCCAACAGTGCTCTTGTGGTCAAAATGGGTTGGATTAAATTGAAGCACATCAATCAAGAGCCCAGTCCCTTCAGGTGCTCTCGAAGGCCAGTATTGCCATAGCACGGTTGACACCAACTGCAGTCTCCAAAGGACTCTTTATGAGCTCCCTCCTGCCACCCCACACAGTTAGCTAGATAGTCTCCTAAGCTACGAGGCTAAAGTTAGCTGGTAACATGGAAACGCGTTCTCACTACCCACATCTCCAGATGTCAGATTAATTTAAGCATATTTAACCATATTCAAAACCAATGCATTGCCAGGAAAACAAGTGCACTAATTTGTGCCCGTGAGAAATTCAAGTGACAAATCCAGAAGCAACACAGAAGTGATAAACAGGTTAGACAGTGGAAATAATCATGCATTTAGCTTTGGCTGTAATTTGTCAATACAAGGCTTTCAGCAAGCAAAAAGCATTTGCACAGAGACCTAGAAAATGAAGCACTGCCAAAGAGATCAGCTGTTAGAAGCAACACTGCCATCTCATGATTTTACTTCAAGTCTCATGATAGTCATTGCTTTTAACAGGGCTTCAGCTTCTCAACTGCTAAACCTGAGCTATAAGTTGTTTAAAAAAAAACCAAAAAAACCCCAAACAAATTTTCTAGCCTCCATTTTTTCTGATAAATATGTAACCATTGACAATTCCCCAACAGGCAAAATTGATGCACTCCAAGCACACCATTCAAAAACAAGTCATGTGCTTTTGGGCCATGACTTTCGAACAGCCTGACTTTCCACATCAGACCACCATCCCCCCGAGCTACGTAAATGTAGCAGGTCAGCTGACAGATTGATTTGAGAAGCTCTGACCCGCTGCTCTACCAGCTCAAGAGCTCAACTTTAGGGTATCCAAGGGGAAAAAAACCCAAACTGAAAGATAAGAGCCCATACATTCTTTGCACTACACCTGCCAGGTGGGACCAGAACATCCCAGAGCTTGGTAACTTTTCTACTTCCTAGCAAAAACCAAACACACCTGATAGACAAACCATTTACATATCCCCCCTCTCCCACTCATAATTTACTGGCAAAAGGGCTTTACAAACACACAGAGGTTTGATGTTCACAAGCATGTGAAGAGTCATTTAAACCTGAAGCAAGAAGGTCTTTTGCTATTCAGAGTAATGCCTTGCTCTTCAGCTAAAAAGGACGGAGACACAATCTAGACATCAACTCCTCCCCATGATGTTTCTTGCCCCGGCATCAGCTTCTCCCCACCGTGCTCTCCCTGGCATGCAAACCTGCTGACATGCTTTCTCTGGCCTAGCAGGAGCAGGGAAGAGCCTTATACTTACATCAATCTGAAGCATCCTCTCAGCGATAAACATGCTCAAGGCCTCTTTTAACTTTATCCATTTTATTTTATCCATGACAGTCATAAGGCTTCTAAATAGCTCTAACAACCTGTGGTACTGAATTATTTTGGAATGGCAGGAACAGGTTAAGACAGAATGCAGATACTCCCAATCCAAAGCAGGAAAGCCTCACCAAGGAGCACACAGGGCAGAGCACCCCAACTCCCCCAGCTGCCCCATCCCAGCTAGTCTGCAGCTGCAACACAGTGCCAAAGCTGGCAGGAGATGCCTTGAGGCTCAAGACGTTTCTCCCAGGCCACATCTGCTCCTGGAGGCAATAAACCCATAACACTCAGCAGAGGAACACACGCAGCCTTGAGAGCTGTACTTTTGATGGTAGATCTTGATTCTAAGGGGCACGACAGCAGATGTGATAGAAGGGCTTTTTTCAGTTCCCACCCATAACTTCACTTAACAAGGAGAGATTTTCTGGACTATTATGTTTTCAAAGGAGCAAACTAGAACAGCTGAGCTTGTGGTTCTTTCCTTTGCAGAGGAACACCAGTAGAGGACACCACAAACCCAACTGAACAGGTTTTCAGTCACATAGGCAGGTGTGTGGGTTCACCCACACCAAGGGCAAAAGAGACTGGAGACAGGATCAGGGCTTCAACTGTGCCTTGACCAGTGTTTGAACAAGGCATCAAAGCCAGCTTCATCACTGGCAGCCATCAGAAGATCTTCGTGTATTATACAGTTTTGTTTTAATTTCTCTCTTTTTCATTCTGAAGCTCGTTACTATGCTCAGAAGAGCGCAAATGAAAAAAACCCAGTAAATAATATGACGGTATTTCCTGGGCATCATCCAAAGTGCTGTGGCATTCAGAAAGGAGAAATCCCAGTGAATCTTTACCAAGAGGCTGAGGTTAAGCTGTCATCCCTACTACATCCTCTTGCAGTTTAGAATACTCATCAACTGATGTCAAATCCCATTCCTACCAGGAAAAAACTAATACAGGCCAGCTGTTTTTCCCCTCAGTTTTCTCTCCAGTTCTGTCATCACCACAAATTCCTATGTACACAACAGCCCATCTTCATACCCATTCCTCTTTTAGAAATTTGATGAAAAAAATACACAAAAACCATGCAAAAAGCCATGTCTGTACCACCAAACAAGGCTGCTTCAATTTAACAGTTATAAATTGCCACTGGACTAACAAATACAGTGTGACTCGGCCAGCTCAAGCCAAGACTTGTTTCAGAGCTTATACACACCAACATAAACTCCAGCTGATTAAGCTCTTGCTTAATCCAAAAGCTTTAATTAAAAAGCCATTTTTTATTTCCTGAGTAGGAAGACTTTCAGGCAACATCTAGAACTTCTGCAAGCAGACTGCACAGTTCACCCTGTTAATGCACTTTTAAAAGAAACCATAAAATGACAAAACCTCAAGTCGGGGCCTCCAGGACTACTTCTGGACCTTGGATGGGGACACTTACTGAAACCAGCAGGACCTTTTGAACCCAAACAGCACAAAGGTGCCTCTTTGCCCTTTGCACTCCATAAAAATGACAACGGCAGCTTCAAGCAGTGCCAGATTAGAATCCCCCCTCTGGCTCAGGCAGAGGAGTGTTTCACTGCAGATGTTGTGGAGACTGACCCAGGCACAAACAGGTGCTCGGTTCTGGACTGGGTGGACATCAGAGTCACAAAACCTAACTACAGCAAAGCAAGTCCACCTTTCCAATTCAGCTACAGGCAGTGCTTGGACCGGATGGACAAGAATAAACAATCAGCTGTGGTGAACTACTTCTCCCAGCTGTTTCTAAGTCATTCTTCACTGTCTAGTTATGTGTTATTGAGCATTATGGGTCACTAACTCAGGATCACAGACTAATACCATGTAAATCAAGGTCAGAACGATCAATAGGAAGAAAGTGTACCTATGCTTTTTTCCAACTGCTTATGCTATGTATTTGCTACTGAACACATCTGTAGGTTCACAGATATCTTTATTTTTTAGACTCAGATAGACCTCCATCTGCGATTAGATCAATAGTCTATAATTAAAAGAATGAAGCATGACAAAAGATTTTGAATATCTGAAAGGTTTCTGAAAAGAGGATCAGAGAGTAACATCCTCCCTATTCCCCAGGGACAGACATTGCAATTGGTTTAAAATTATGATAAAAAGAAATTTAGACTGGTTATTAGGAAACTGTGAGGAGGTGGTGATTGAGGGAAGATGAATAATAGAAAAAAAACAATGGAAAAGACAGGTGCCTGCCCCGGGTGTAATGTCCAGAACAGGTCACCTAGACATGCCCACCATGTCAGTCCCTGGAGGTTTGTCAAAACAGGTGACACAAAGGTATGCTGGGAATTGCACAGACACTGCAAGGAGCAGAACCAAGAGAGAACCAAAGGGGTGAAGATATCAGTGTGTTTTCTTACAGTGCCACGATTACCAGATTTGATTCACTTTTTCTGTCTTACAAGTGCTTTCACCAACAGTCATGTATCTATTAGAGAGCTGACAGGAGATTACCCACCAGAGAAAATGCATTCACCAGAGGTGAATGGCAATCTAAGATGTTTTAAAAGGTCTAAAGAGAGGAGGAGAAGCTCTTAGCCTTCACAATTCACCCCTGCCCCACCTCATGACTTGAACAACACCTCCCACCTTTCAACACAAAGCAAAGACCCATCCAAGGAAATTTGACAGATTTTTAGGAGCTTGGACATTGCAATTTCCTTTTCAATCCAAAGAGTGAATGGAAATAAAGTTGTTTTGTTTTTTTCACCAGTTTCAGCTACCCAATTATCTTTTACTGAATGGTACATGACAGAAAACGGTATTTTGCTGTTCAGCTGTAAAGACCAGTATTTTGAAAGCATAACAATTATTTCTCATTAGGTCAGTAAAAGAACCTTGATCACGCTGAGGTTTTTATTGACTCAAGAAGAGTACAACTAAGCTCTTTTCTTCCCTCTTCATACTCATATATACTAATGCTTTAAAATGAGGTGTAGAAGTTGCCTTTCTTTGTTTACTGTGTAGTTAAATAAACGGTACCATAATGCTCTGGATAATGCATAACAGCTTTTATCCACAGATTTTTGGCATCTCTGTCCCTAAAGCTGTCACAGAAAGCAAAAGAAAATTTAAAAATAAGACCAGGAATTTCTGAAAATCTTTTATAGTTCATTAGTGACCAGTTCTTTCCAGTATCTCTTAAGACTTACGCAGTTCTTTCCATACATTGGTATTGGCTGCACTCCACAAATGAAACTATTCAACATATGTATCTGCTCTGTTTGGTCATCAGCTTCTTAGAAGCAATTTTTCCATTCAGGGAAAGTCCAGCTATGAACCTACAATACAATAACGTTAGCCACATAACAACTGTAAGTTTCAACGACAGTTTGGTTAAAAACCACCAGATGTATTTTAGGCAATCTTTTACAAGGAGTTAAAACCCAGCATCTATGGTTCAAAAACTCAATGTCAGAAAACATTTCAATGGATATCTATGTAAACACTTCAAAAATCTGTACAGCTTTTAATCCAGTAACATGGAATAATAATTTCAAATATTTCATCTGTGCCTATGAAATCAGTTACATCACACAACTGCACTCATATATGGAAGTAGTTGTAGAGCTGGGCAATACTACGGTGACACACAGAGGATCAAGGTGCACAACTCCCTGGTTTCTCCCTCTGCTAGCCAGCTAATGTGCATAACAAGTGAACGGTGGCACTGAGAACTAAGGCACTGACAACTTTGATAGAGAGGATCATGGTCCTGTTACTGTAGATCCTTCATCCAATGAGAATACACAAATAAGGATGTGACTGAGCAGGGCAAACAAACTCTAATCTCCCAGTCAAATTTCTTGACTCCCAAACAGCACTGCAGTAGGCTTCCTGTTTGGTTTTGGTTTTTCTCTTTTCCTTTTTAACTGAAACACAAGAGTCACTGATCACCCAAGTCGCAGAAAATAAAAAAAAACACCTTAGCTTAAATTTAATACTTTTTCAAGCTGGGAAAAATTACTAATGTTTGCTGTACTGTTGGTTCTGGCTTCTAAAAATGATGATCTGATCCTTGAGCAGAGATAGTAACAGATGAACCCATTAATTTGACCAATTAATGTATAGAGAAATTATTAAAATTTCATCAACCTTTTAAAATAAATGTTTGCTATTTCAAGGTGAAAATGGAAAATAGCCTTGTGTTGTCTGATGCCACTTCCATCTTCCATCTGTGGTTGCCCAGTCTTGGCATTATGCAAAGATTACGGAGTCAATCATGAATTCTCCTAAAACAGCCTGACTCATTAAATAATGCTTAAACAACAGGCACTCACGCTAAATCTTCCATTAATGATGTATTCAGAAGGTGTTGGCCATCAACAAAAAATAGTAATAGGCTACAAGACTAGATGATAAGGGTGGAGAAGAGGACAAATGTGCATTAACTGAGAGCTGACACTTAACCTCATTGCAGAGTCTTCACCTCACCACAGGACACTACTAAAAGTTATGTATAACACTACAAGGTCACATACAGCTGTGAAGAGTTATAGGAACACATTCCCACTGATATTTCGTATCTATTTAAAATTTGACCTGCATCTTTTTCACCTAGAGAGTCATGACAAATCAGTTTCCTGTGAAGTATGGCAGTAGTTTGAAAGACCAGTTGTCTGCCAGGACCTTCTCAAGTAACTCTGATAATAAGCATACAAAGCCTTTTTCATGCCAGGGATTTCTCTCCCACAGTTATGTGACCATATTTCCCTGAAGGGGGTGCAGGAGAAATGGGGGAAGAACCAGGACCATAGACACCCCACAAAGGTGTGCTATGAACTGTGTAAATTAAGCCAGAGTCATTTTGAAGGGACCTCTGGAGCTGAATGAGTCTGACCTCTTGTTTATAAAAGGAACGGTTTCAAAGTTAGACCAGGTTACTCAAAGCTTTGCCCAGTTGAGTTTTGAAATATCGAAGGTCAGAGTTTCCACAACCTCTCTGAGTTACTTCCAGCACTTAACTACTTTCACTACAGTTTTTTCTCTTTATGTCCAATAAAAAAAAATCTCTTACTGCAACAAGTGACAACTGCCCCCTACCCTTGTGGTGTGCATATATGAGAAGTATTTACCTCCACTTTCTCTACACAACTCCATTATGATTTGGGGATTAGACCTGCCCCTCAACACCCCAGCCTTCTTTCTTCCCTCTGACTCCTTTCTCATATGCTCCAATCCCCTAAATATTTCATCGGATTTCTGCTGGAATTCCCTCTCTGATCTCTCAATCCAATATAAAGTAGTTACAAAGGAGTGACAGATCAAGGAGCAACAAGTCATTATTAATCTGCTTTGAGCATTTTAGTGGGTTTTATACTGACATAACAGAGAAACACCAACAAATCTCTGAACAAGCAGTGATCATAAAAAAGTAGCCCAAAAGACGTGCTCCTTCTTGTCTGCAGCAGTGAGGCTGGTCAACAACTTCAGTCTCATTGACCTCTCACTAAGAGCCACCACTCCTGTCAGAAGTCTTCTACCGTAACAGAGAAAAGAAATAAATCTAAACACACTGTAAAAACAACCAAGATCAATCAAGACAGCATTTGGATAAAAACCAAACTTGCTGGACATGAAGAGTTTACTTCTTTTACTTATGAGCAGTAAGAGGCACCTAAAAAGTTCAAGAGGAATTTTCATAAAATATTCCAGCAAATATAATATATGCATTTTGTGATAAGACAGAAGGATTATGATACTAGATAAATACTCTGACCATGTAGAACAGGGTATTTTCATATCTATATGTCTGTATATATGTGCCTGTGAATGTATGTGCACTAAGCATTTTTGTTGGCTTACAGGAAGAAATATTCAGACATCTGTGTTCTGACTGATTTTAAAGGAATTGTGGTTTCCTGCAAAAAATACAATTCAACCATCCAAGCCCCAACTCAGCTCCATAAAGCCATCTGAGAAACAGCAAACAGCATACTGCTTCCCACCCAATAAACAAAACATGACTTTCCACATTAGTGTAGAATTCTTTCCGCTCAAAACGAAAACAAACAAACAAAGAAACAAAAAACCACTCAGAAATTTCTCAGAAAGTGCTTCTCTTTACATAAACTACCTCCCCAATAGGAGTCTGCAAAAACCATGAGGCTTCAAAACTGACCTACATCAAATGAAAAACATGTAGTAGTCGTTTATAGTTTTTTAAGAGTAAAATACTTTTGAGTGATTTATTTAGTAAGTGCACTTGAATGATTTTAAGTTAGCAGTCTGCTAACTCAGCTAAATTAAGTTGGCAAAGATAAAAACTAAGTGAGTATACTGTCATAGCGGATGCATACGTTGTTTTGAGGCAGAGGGGAAAAGCCTCCACAACAGAAACAACTTTGACACTAGTAGAAAGGTTGTCAAGAGATCCCTGTGCATAATGATACATGTAGCTTCCACCATGTACGGCCTGATCAGGTTTGCTCATGAGGATACAAAGCAAACACATCTGGGGCTCCACTTCAACTATCCATCTTCTGAATGGTACAACCAATAAACAGTTAAATGCTTCCTCTTCACTAGAACTGGATGAGGTATTTCTCAAAGTCATTTTAGAAAGCAGGATAAAATGGAGAGGGTTTTTAGAGAAGACTATAGATAATTGCAGCAAGTTCTCCTCCTGCATCCCAAGAAAGAAGCACCAGTACTCTGCAACAGTTCAGGTCAGGTGACAAATAGCAAGTTAACATCAGCCACACTTCCCATGGTCTCTCTAGCACTTGGCACCAATTTTGACTGGCCCTGGAAACACCATTTCTTTGTGTAAGCTATCCCAAAAAACTGCTAAAGCAGCAAACTGGTAATTACATGGAAAGAGCTTGCACCAACTGGTTCTAGCATGAAGCAGGTAGGAAATTCCTGGGGGAAGGTGGGACAAAAAGCATTTTCAACCAGTAAATTGAGAACTGAAGAAGGAAACAAAGTCCAGCAACTGGCTGTAGAAGACATTGTACCTTAAAAAAGCCACCTCCATAATACAGGTAACTCTAAGTGTTGAAGTTCTTTGCCCAAATTTAATGAATAATTAAAAACAAACTAGACTGATCCTTTCAGAAACTGCAAATGGTAAAACAGGTACAGCCTTAAGATCTTTACTCAGAGGAGATGAAAGAGGCAAAGACACTGCCAAGGACAAGGTCAGAAACTGAGCAGAGACAAAGACACAACTGTGGCAAAAAGGCACTCTCCACTTCTCCTTCTTTCCTTATTACTTAGAAAGAAATATCACGATCTAAGTCTGCAAGCAAAAATAAGTACTTTAATATTTCACTTAATAAATAATAAGTTTATTATTTTAAGTCTTGAAAATAGAACTCTGCTGAATCTGAGCATCACTGTGATCTATGCCAGATCAGTAATTATCTTCGCACACACACACCCTCTGGAAAATGGCCTTACTAATCAAAACATTCAAGTGCAATTCCATAGGAAAAAAAAAAAAAATCTAATTTTGCCTGGCCAGAATCAATTTCTGGCTCTCCCAGACAGTGAAAGTTCCTTTTCTTAGCTTTATTTTAAGAGTACTGAGACAAATTACAAAAACATTCCTCAAGTGTAGGACAGAGAAGTTGCTGGTACTCATTTGCAAGAGTTCAATTTTTCATTCTTCTCAATTTCTACAACTGCCAAAAGGTATGCAATTTAAGTTTCTATTTCAGTTTATTGCTTTAATTATACAAACTGTATCTTCAGCTTAGGTAATGATTATATACTTAGCAAAAAGATGCAAAGATTAGCACACAAATTGTAGGATGTCAGACTTCAGGCAAGTGGCAGAAGAAGGGGAAGAAACGTATCAGGATACAGAGTATTCCCATAAATCATTTTCACAAAGCAGTCACAAAAAAAGCATTTATCTGAAACTAAGTAATTTAGTGCTGTGCTGGTCTGCTTTCCAGCTGCAAATTAAACTCTAGCACAGAAAAGAATGTACTAAACCTGTTCCAAAATGACCAGATGTGCACACTCAAACACCATTCACACCATTCTGGTGAACAGCTGGAGCCAAGTTTTGACAAGGGCAACACTGAGGTTTAGTAGTGACAGACAATATCATGTGAATTATAACCAAGTGATATGCTTCAGCCAAAACTAAACAAACAAAAAGCTAGGGACATTGCAGGAAGCCCTTCAATAGCCAGGAAACATTAATGCTAAATTCAATAGGAAAAATCAGCACTGATGTTTTACAAAACCACACAGATTGAACAGCTAGGGAGCAAAAAACCCTAAAAGGTTTCTATTTAGATGAAGTGACAAGTGTACTTCTTCCACATATCTCCCAGTCATCCCCCCTTGCCACTCCTCTTGTCCCACATTGTGGTGTAGTCTCAGAGCGCACAAACTGACTTTTTGTTTAATGAAACTAAGCAAAAACCTGTGTTCCAGGAGCACACAATGCATCCCAACCAGAACTGATGACCCTCCACGATACAGTAACATGTTCAGCAAGGACACTGGGACCTTATCAACAGTGGTTTCACACTGCAGAACCAACCCTAATGAGCCACATTCCTTGCTTGTGCTGGACATGGCCACCTCCAGCTGCATGTCCAGGTATCCATAGTCCCACTCCGTGCAGACCTGGACCTGGTGCAGAAGAGCCACAGCTCTCATTAGGCCCAGGAAGAGATGCAGATTTCAGCTACTGAGTTGCAACAAGTTGTGGTAAGTGTCCAGTTTGACTAAAAATACCATAGCATCATAGTGGGCTTGGGTTGGAAGGGACCTTAAAGATCGTACAGTTCCAACTCCCCTAAAATGGACAGGGACACCTTCCACTAGACCAGTGCTCAGAGTTCCATCCAACCTGGCCTTAACCACTTCCAGGGATGGGCCATCCACAACTTTGGGCAACCTGTTCCAGTGCCTCGCCACGCTTACAATAAGGAATTTCTTCCTAATGTCTAATCTAAACCTACTCTCTTTTTCTCCCCCTTGTCCTGTTACTACATGCCCTTGTAAAAGAGTCCCTCTCCATCTTCCTTGTAGGCTTCCTTCAGATACTGGAAGCTGAAATTAGGTCAACCCTAAGCCTTCTCTTTTCAAAGCTGAACAAACCCAGTTCTCTCAGCCTTTCCTCACAAGAGAGGTGCTCCATCCCTCTAATCACCTTGGTGGTCCTTCTTTCTTAATAAGCTCTTTAGAAACTGTGCTGCAGCCTATTCAACACCACCATTTTAGCATCACTTGATTGTTTTACTTGTTCTTGAAGTCTGCTCTGTGAAATCTAAACACAGTTTAAAGGGAGAACTACAGAAACACCTACAAACATAAAAAACATCAAACAGTTAAAGCCAGGGTGAAATAAGTCACAATAACTTCACTCCCTTGTGACATGCCTTTCACCTTCTGATATTTTTGTACTTCACATTCATCATTTCCTTGGCACAGACATTACTCTGAACCCTGGTCAGCTATACAAGCATGGCTGGGGGGTTGTGGTGGGTGAGGATTAGTTTTTCCTTAGTTTTCCTCATAAGCAAAACTACCTCTATCTTTGAAAACCTATGCTGAAGTTTACATTGATTTATCACCTACCTGATTATTCCGTGTAGCACATACCCAAACAGATTATGCTTTCTGTCAGGTTTCAAAGGAAGACAAATCAGATTAGCAAGAAGTCACTAGCTAAGCACCCAGAATTAGAGACTACTAAAATAGCTTTTTTTTTTTTTTAAACTCTAATTTTCCTGCTCATTTTATTTATTTGCTAGCCGGGTCACTTAAAGCTGAGAAAGTAATTCATACTGGGGAAAAAACAACCTTAGCCACCCCCTTTGCCCATGGGCCAGGCAGTGCTTCCCAGAGCTGGTCCTGCACGCCTCTCACGTGGATCACCATCCTACCAAAAGCAGTGCACTGCCAGACTGCATTAGACAGCACAAGTACAAGTCAGCTAAGCTCACTAGCCCTGCTGTAGGCAGGATTCCTCGGGATGCTGCCAGAGGCAGCCGGGAGGCCAGGTGCCCACAGCCCACCCCCACTGCAGAAAGGAGAGGGGGAGGGACTGCATGAGGGTGGACAAGCACGAGCTCCCCCGATCCCCCACCTCCCCTGGAGGACTCCCCACCTCTCCAGCTCCTCTCAGACCTCTACCTTCTCACAAAGACTTGTGTCCAAACAAGTGTGGATTGCTGGCACGACGTGGGAGGTCACATGCAGGTTTAAAACACAGCATACATGTGGTCAAGAGTGACCAGAAGCAACTATTTCTACTTAGCAGTTACACCTGTGCGTCCCTTTTTAAGGCAGGTTTGGTATACAGTTTTATTTAACCTTGCCTTAGTCAAGTGATAAATACTGAAAATGTTGGAGTGCATTAAAAGGATGGGCTCTTCATTCAAAGTGTGACTTTAACCTGATTTATTATTTATCCTCCATCTTTTAATAAACTCAAAATCTTCTTAAAATAAATCTGCAAATTGTATGCATTACAAAACCACATGCAAATTTATCACAAAAGTTATCTATAGCTCAGCAAACATGTTTTAAGCAGTCACTGGAAATCCAACTGGAAAATAAATTTGCAATGCAATAGCAGCAGACTTGCAAGGCAAACAGTTGCTGCCAGGGTTTCAATACCCACAAAACTGCACTTCCACAGGAGAGGAGGTGACTTCAAACCAGCTGTAGCCTGATCCCATGAACTGAGCAACCCTCAGTGCTGGAAACTTTCCAGGTGCCCTCCTTGAGGGCACGTTTCTGTCCATTATTGTCCCAAAGGAAACCAGGTCATAGACTCCAGGACTGCTCTGAGATTTGAATCAAAGCACAGTGCATAAGGAAAAATGAGATTTGCTACAGAATTTCATCCCTGGGTCAAAAATAAAATGC
The DNA here is from genome assembly GCA_036023395.1 of Myiotriccus ornatus. NCBI lineage: Eukaryota > Metazoa > Chordata > Aves > Passeriformes > Tyrannidae > Myiotriccus > Myiotriccus ornatus. The sequence goes on from JAYRBT010000001.1 coordinate 99,564,703, forward strand.
AAATGCAGAAAAATCCCACCATCTGTTATGGTCATTTACTTGACTATGGATTTCCCTTTCGTCTCTAAATTTAAAATATTTGAGCTTATACATTCCTCTGGTAGAATTTTCACTGTGAAATAATTTTGCCTGCAGTTCAGAAGAATTACAAGAATTCTTCTCAGCTTCACAGCTCTCAGTTTTCAGCTTTGCCTGGTAACTCCAGCTCCTATGAGTTTAGCACAGCTGGGGAGAACAGAGGGCCACCTCCTCTGTACTCCCCTCTCTCATTAAAGAGTTAGCTAATTTGCACACTTGTTCATGATTCCTTCCTCTTTGGAGCACAGTACTGGGTGCAGCCACTGCAAGGCAGTTAATTTTAGGAATATATTCTCATTTAAATGAGAAATTTGCTCTGTAGATAGGCTGATATAACACGTTGCATTAAATATAGCAGACAAACATTTTTCAGCTGAGTGAAAATGGTACCTTAATGGTGATTTGCAATCAATCCCCCTGTCTGACAAAACTAAAACAGGGGACCAGGGGGTAGGAAGAAGGTCTTCACCTACCATTTTGTTAATAAGTTAACAACAAGCTTACCAACAGTAGGACATTATTTTTCTTCACAGGTCTTTCATGAGATACATAATTTCACAGATCTCTTTCAAGGAAAATAAATCCTTTGAGCTTGACACTTCCACTTATCCTTTGAGAAATTAAAAAAAAAAAAAAAAGGCAGCACAAACAATAATATTTAATAGAATACTGTTTTAACATGTACCTGTTACAGTCTGACTTATCTACTATGTTCAATATGATCTACATTGCTCACCACAGCTTATGTCCAATTGTGTACTTAAAAAAAGAATCACAGAATCATTTAGATTGTAAAAGATCTTTGAGATCATGGAGTTCAACATTCGACTGATCACCAACTTGTCAACTAGACCACAGCCCTAAGTGCCACATCCAGTCATTTTCTGAACACCTCCAGGGACAGTCACTCCACCACCTCCTGGGCAGTTTGATCCAGTGCCTAACAGCTCCTTCCAGGAAGAAATTCTTCCTCATGTCCAACCTGATCCTTCCCTGGCAAGCTTGAGGCTATGTCCTCTTAATCCATCACTAGCTGCTGGGGAGAAGAGGTCAATCCCCACCTGGCTAAAACCTTTTCATGTATTTGTAGAGAGAGACAAGATCTCCCCCAAGCCTCCTTTTCTCCAGGCTAAACAACCCCAGTGCCCTCAGTCACTCCTCACATGACTTCCTCTCTTGAGCCTGAACATGTCAGCGTCAAATTTTCACATGCTCATGCCTTGGTACAAAGTCCTGGTAAATGAGCATTCAAACATTCTGATGAAAATTGAGCTGCATTCTGTACTAAAAGTTGTGTTGCATCTACGTTACACCTAAAGTTAAAAAAAAATTATACATAGGTAATCAGATACTCAGAGTGTGACTAACATAAAATGTCCAGCTCTCCAGCTCTTTTGACAAATTTGACAGCTGTTCTGGCATACATCTTTTCTGCCCTTTTCATCCCTTCTTTCTTCCTCATTTTCACTCTAACAGATGCTTTTATTCTGTTTTGGTTTTTTTTTTTTTGTTTCTCCTTCTCTCTTCAGTGGCAGCGTCAGGGGGAGGGAGGGAGGAAGCGTAGGGTGCTAATGCACAAAGCAGTGCTTGTTAAAAACTGAACATATCCAGGCAAGTCGCCAAATTTAATTCCAAAGACCCTGCTTGTGATTCGATGCTAAAACGGAATATAGCATTGTTCTAACTGTCTGTAGGACACCGTGTCTTCTATGGAAGAGGAGTTCAAAACAAAAGGACAAAAACCAGCTTGACACTCCCCCCCAGCCTCCAAACACACACTTTATTCCAGAAAATACCATATTCATTGGCCTTCAGAGTTGTTAGAAATAAATCAAGCAGAAAAGAAAGGGATTATCTCACAAACATCATGAAAAAAACATTATTGAAGTTCACAGAGAACATGGTAAAAGCCAAAAAGAGTAAAATTCTGCTGCTTTTATCCGATCTGCCACATTCAGTGTTTGTATTTGGACTTCTATGCAATGAAAATGGTTGATTAAGACGGGATATCAGAATCTGTCCTGAAAATACCATACCCTGTGTCCTTGAGAAATGTAAAGCGTTGACACAGCTCCCCAAATTCTTCTGAACCAGACTGTGAATTCTGTATTTATTTCATGAGGAATCATTACCTGAGGCTGGAGGAGAGGCCGCTCAGCTGAGAGACTGCTCATACAAGTAAATCTGTGGCTTTGAAACTAAGACTGAGATTAGTTTATGAAACAAGTAAGGGAGAAAGACAAAGAGAAATTAGCTACACTTAAAATTGCAATGAGCAATACTCACATACACTTTCTCCTCCACAATTTGCCATGTAGCCCAATTTGCCACAAGAGACCATAACTTGTATTAATTTAACAGTGGAAAGAAGTACTAAATTGTGAAATAGGCACAACACAAGTCCAAATTCCAGATGATTTATGCCACATTCCATTACTAGCATTACATATCCAAAACAAAACGCATGTACTGACATCCATAGCAGTAATAATATATTAAACTACATACGGAAGTTGTATGAAGAGATAAATCAAGATCTAACTGACAGGGTCTCAAGCACAAATTTTAACTCACTTCCCGTTTAGACAACTTTTTCTTTTTTAACCTCATATGCAAGAAGTGCTTCTTTTCCCACGACTTTCCACTTTTCCCCCATATGCAGCCTTTCCCAAATCTAGTGCAATCCCCCTCCCTCTCCTCCTCAACCCAAGTCACTCAGTCACCAGCTGAACAGGGACTAGAGCCTCACAGGGGCTCACAGCAGATGTACCTCTTCCCCACTCCAGCTGCAGGGTCTCTCCCTTCCTTTGAATGACCACTAACAGAGTACAGCTAACTTCACTTGCAGAGCACAAGGAAAAATTCATCTTTAAAGATGGGCAGACAAAGAGAAAGGGACTGCATGTCTTAAGACCAGGAAAGAGTAGAAGTGCTTCTCCATTCAAGAGCCTCCAAGCATACAAACTCCAGGAAATGCAGTTACTCTTTTGAAAACCCTAAACCCTGTCAGCCAGCTCTTTCTCAGTCACACAGCAGAGGCAAAGGTCCCTCTGTCAACTGGATGACCATGCAACTCAGCCTTCTCTTGTAAATGCACAAAGCAACAACAGGCTGTTTGGCAGCTGGGACATGCTTCACGTTTCTGAAGATCCAGAGTTTCAAATCAAAATTCTGATGTGGCAATGGATTTCTCCAGGATTTTTTTTCTTGCTTAGTTTTTGGGATTTATTCTGTAGAGGGGTTTTTTTGCCTCCTCTTAAATGATAAGAAACTGTAAGTCTTTCATAGTTAGACTAGCATAGATGGAAAGGCAGGAAGGAAAGACAACATGCCAGAGAGCGCTAGAAGGAAACTAAATTGCAGGAAAAATATGCCATTGGTTTCTGAAAGGCAAGTCAATGTCTCTTTCCTCAGCTACCACCCATTTTGGCTTCCAATTTTCTGCTTTATAGTTGCAACAGAAGAAACCAAGGTGTCAGGATTTATGAGCCTTTTCAGATATCACTCTTTTGGAGAGTGCAAACAGACAGTAGTTGATAATGCTAAGAACAAGTATGATTCAAACCTGGAACTCTTAAATCACATGTTTTCCAGAGAAACCCCTTCAGCATCATCCTCCATTTAGGCACTGAAGCATTTTGAAGTTAATAATTACCCATTAAGCATCTTCAGTGAAAGAGAATGTGTGCTAAAGGAATTCAGCTCATTTGCTCAAAGTCATAGAAGCAAAAAACAGGTACAGATACAAGTTCAAACTCATGTAAATCACATGAGCTTGGCAGCTACAGCATATTGCCTTAATCAACAGCTTAGCATTTTGTTAAGTCAGTGTGCTTTTTCCTGTAAAAAAAGCACTTGGGAAGATTCTCAAGAACATATTAATCAGACAGCACTCTCTGTAGTCAAAAACAATGCTCTCTCAATAATGTTGATGTTCAAAACTGACATTAAAAAGCAAGAGTGACTGAAAGGACCTTACAGTGACTGTACAAATTATTCAACTGCTATGTGAGATTTGTGCTCCTCAGTGTTCAATACATATAAGATACACTGCTCCCTCTCACAACTGTTTAGGACACCCTGCTCTTGACAATTCCAGCTATTAGGAAAACTTGCATGTTGTCTTCTGAATCTACTAAAGCTATAAAATCCTATTTAGTTTAACATTTAATGAAGTTGAAATATCACAACAGATGAACTATCTTGCAGCTCTTATGTTCCAAATTCCCACCAACCCGGCTGTGAAGAAATCAAGCATTTTGGAAATTCAATAGTTAAGAGAGCTTTTGCACACAGTGTTCAGTTACAGAGGGCATGAGTTCTGCATCCTCAAGCACTTTCTTAAACGGCTCATTTTGTAACAAGGCATTTATTTCCCAACCTGTCACCAAAATACCTTGGTTCTTCCTCAGTAACTCTACTGCACTCTTGAAACAAGCTAAGTTGTGTAACTTTGATAAGATGGTGCACACAAAAGTATTTTTTTTGCTGTTGATACAGCACAAATTAAACAACTGCTTCACACATTGCTGGGCCAACATTTTATGCAGAGGGAAAACCCAGCAGGCTGGGCCACCACTGCTTACAGACTGCTGGAGGTTTTTTGCTTTGTTTCTAACTCAAAGCACTTGACTGTTCTTTGTATCACCATCATGACTGTAAAACTGAAGAACCCTATGGAGTTTCTTATGCAGGAAAGCCAGGGTTTCACCCTAACCCTTTTATTGCTTCAGTCTAATAGCTGCTAGCGCTAATGATGACCCTGTCTCAAAGTTCAGACATATGTGCAGAGTTGAGTTTAAGTTTTCTCTGACTTACTGTCCCAACCACAGTGGCCATCAGTTAGACTGTACATAAAAACAGTCGAAAGGTCAAAGAATTTAAAGCAATACACCAAAATGTCTGACTACTTCTGCTGGTGAGCAGTGCCCAGCAAAGGACTGAACAAGCTCTATGTGGAATTGCAGTAATCAACTGAGTTTAGAGAATTTCCGATCAGGGCATAGTATTTGTTACCAGCTGCATTTCTATTTTAGGTTGATTTACTTTTTGAACCAGTAGCATATCTCAAAATTGAAAAAATCTCCCTTCCCCACTGCCCTCCCCCATTCCCCACCCCCCTCCCCCCAATTGTTGCATCATAACGTTTAACTGGTGTATATACATATTTTACAAGGTAAATGACTTGACAGCAGACATTAAGAAAGTCATAGTGGTAAAAGCACAAGGGGACATCTCTTAGCTGTTTTTCTTTTATAACCACACAGATGGTAGACATGCAACAGAAGAATCTATTTCTGACCATTCCGACACCTAAAGATGCCATCAATAGAACCAGAGAATGTTGCTTACTATTGTCTTCTCGAAGGATACACCCTGGAAACACAAAGGTATCACGAAATTGTATCTTTAAAAGAAACTGAGCAGTCACTACAAAGCAACACTGTTGCATTTATAGTGCCACTTTATTTTAAAAAGGCACAGTTTCTGCCACCTAGCTGCTACATGTAGGCTTATGTATGCTTATATCTAAAGGAGTTTCAGTATTTCAGAGATTAAAGTTTATTCAAAATATAATGCAGTTTTGAAATAGTGTATCCATTATAGAATTAGTTGATACCATTAAATGCATGTATAAGGGGAGCTATCTATATAAGAATTATTATCCAGAAAGGCTGTAGTAAAAGTAATTGCTAGCACTTCTTTACTGAAAAATTAACTTGCATTTGGGGGTGTCTCTGCATTTTTTAGAAAAGACTGAAAAATGCAATTCAGAAAAGCCTGTTCTCCTGCAGACCTGGCTATCAGTTCAGCACTTCCCACCACATTCGTGACTCTGTCAGAAGCCCTGGTTATAACGAATGTATTTTGCAACTATGAAACAGCAAAAACTTTGAAATTATACTTACAATCTCCACGGCAGACCAAGATTTTACTTATTAAAATGTATTTAAGTGCTAGATGGAAAGCAGTGGTAATTGGTAACAGACTTGCAAAAAGAAAGTGTTTTGTGGTTCCGGAAAGAAAAAGAGTTCCAAGCCAGTTCCAGTTTGTATGCATGTTGCCCCACTGCTAGCCTGAAACATCTGTTAGAGGCCAGTAGCCACGCTCTCATGAATCATTTCTCTATATAAGCCTAATCATTTGTATCCAAGTTGCATCGTACTTCATTTCCATGGTGTGCTCTTCAACCACATTTCCAAGACTGTGCTCATAGCATGAAACATGTTTTGTAGATCTCATTATAATCAAAAGTTGTTTCCTGGATTATCAAATACCAATGCATATTTCTGTAATTACTTATCTGAAAGATGAAGCTAAGGAAGTATTCCATCGGGTCTTTAATGCAATTTTTCAGCCAAATAAAAATTATTCCAAGTTATGTTTTAAAGAACATTCCATACCATTTTTTTCCTGCTTCTAAGTGTAACACAAAATACAACTTTTCCTGTTCATTAAAGCAAGCAAGCATTTGCAATGGTAATAAAACTCTATGGCAAAGTCTCAAATCAGCTAAGTTCTATCTGCTGTGCACAGGTATTTTCCAACATGTCTTTTAACACAAGCATCACGTACAGACCCTGATCTAGCAGACTCCTTGCATGTTCTACAGCCAAATACACCAACTACGCCTCTCAAGCTCACAAGGCTGCTTGTTGGTGCTTCTAAGGAGACACATCTATCAGTGTATTTTTTAGCTGGGACAGATTTTCACATTAACAAGCACATGATGCTAAGAGATTTACTCTGAAACACAGTTCTGCTCTGAGAATCAGTTAGTTAAAAAACTGTGCATTTTGTTTCATGTTTTAGTATGTTTGTTTGGGGTTTTTAAAATATTAATTTTGTACTTCCATTAGCACTCACCACCTCTCTGCAGCTTGCCATATAACAGGAAAGGAGGAGCCAACACTGAGCATTATGAGAAGACAACTAATCTCGGCTTTCCTGAGAGGAGTTATCCAGTTCAGACCAATCTTCTTGGCTTTTCAAACTATTTGTATTTGGAAGTTTCAGGAGAAAGTAATGCACTGTCAAAACATTTTGTAGAAAAACACCCTCTAACAATAATTACTCCTTTTACTTTTTCAGCTTCCTCATGAAGGCAAGCTCTGGGGCAGGCACTGATCTCTGCTCTATGGTGACCAGTGACAGGACACCAGGGAATACCCTGAAGTTGTATCAGGGGAGGTTTAGGTTGGACATTAGAAAAAGATTCTTCATCTAAAGGGTGGTTGGGTGCTGGAACAGGCTCCCCAGGGAAATGGTCATAGCACCAAGCCTGATAGAGTTCAAGAAGTATTTGGACAATACTCTCAGGCACATGGTGTGAGTCTTGGGGATGGTCCTGTGAAGGGCCAGGAGCTGGACTCTGACGATCCTTGAGGGTTTCTTCAAACTAGATCCTCATATTTCTTCTCATGGAAGAGAGTGAATTACTTCAGAACTTCAAAAAAGAAAACTACCATTTTTTCCCTCTTAGGTTCCTTTACAGCAGACACCAGTAAGTATCCAGTAAACTGTGATTAAATTTTAGCTTGAAATGCAGCACAGACTCAGTTTACTTCGGGTGATGAACTTAATAAACTCCCATTAATTTGAAGAAGTTGACCTGAACTTAAAACTTTCAAACCTGTATTATATGTTCACTGAAGCTTTTTTACTGCAACGGACTTTTTAAAAAATCAAATTGGCCTCCATGAAGCCTTTTGTCATAGAAGGCCTCTATCAAGGCAGATTGAAACTTATCAGGATAGCCCAATTAACACACAGTCTATGGCAGAGAATATATAAAACCTCTAGACAAGAGAGGCCAAAACCTCTGTCATTTTACCATCACATTAGTTACATTTACTGGAGACCAAACAGGTGGCAGCAGAGATTTGAAAAAACCAATTTCTTAGCGTGAAGCAGCCTAACACCTAAGGAAGCTGTACAGGGAGAAAAGAAATCTATGCAATTATTTCCTAGCACTGTAAATTAATTGCACTTCCAATTTTCATGACACTGTTGGGTTGGGAGTTTGCACTTGTTGTAAAAATACTGCACAAAACATGAAAGTAAATTCTCCTTTTCCTTCTAAAAGGAGTTTGAGAACTGCACACAGAACTTCATTGACAGTTGCTTGGACCAGACCACCAAAGCCACAGTGGCGAAAAGATGGTCTAACAGCAGCTATAGGCAGCTTCTCTTCCCTTGCTGTGGTAACCCCCTAAACTGATTTAGCAAAGGACAGATGTTGTGCATGACCCAATTGAACACCTTTTTTTTTGTTGTTATGGCTTTGGGGAAGGAAGTGAGTGTTGCACGCAAAATTCAGCGTTGATTAAAAAGCACTAGCATTTAGCTGAACAAAACCCAATTTAGCCCCCTGGGCCTGTCTGACCCACTAACCACCGCTTCCTAACTGCTCCGTTATGGCAAAGTTTGCCTGAAATATGCAGAGCTTGCAGAGTAAAAAAATATGACCCTTACGTCAGTTTTGCAACATTTCCTTAATGACATACCGTGAAAATCCCATTCCCCCACCCTCAAATTTATTGGATTTAAACTAAACATTTATGGAGGCTCTTTAGCGACCGAACAGGGAATGCACGGAAGTATCGGATGGACATATGACATCGCTCAAATGTAGACAAGAAATTTATAGCAAGATTTGCTTCACTACATGGAAAAGACGGGGAAAGAAACACAGAGTATTCCGAGAGTTTAAAATGTACTGTCCCTATGTTACGTGACAACACTTTTCCTCCAGACACATTAGCTTTATCGAAATAGGTACTACCTACCATAAAACCTGATCCCTGTTTTGTTTCAGTTTCAAACATGCTTCCTTAAAACATAGGCCTTTCATAGGTGTTACAGGCTCAGAGTTCGCCCAGGCTTTGTGCTTTCCTGTAGATCTTAAACAATAATCCCTGTACAAAAGAGAAGAGCATAAATAGCAGGGGCACGTAGTGTGGTACATATTTAGCCTTTTTTTCCCAAAGTGAGAGCAAAGGTACTAGAGTCATGCAAGAAGAGAGGCCTGCTATGTACACTTGAACTGCCTCTTGCAATACCATCACCAAGCTTATCAAGATCTGGTGCCCAGCTCAAGCCCCAGTTCTGAAGCATGCATGAAAAACTGCATCTTTTATTATGAAATAGAAAAAAAAAATAACCCAGAAAGTAGATTTCACCATGGAAGAGGGAAAATTTGAAGTAAGTACCAACCACTAAATGCTCAGAAAACCAACAGCAAGCAAAAGCCTCCAAAACAATACCAGGTCTTGTGATTATTTTTCACCATTCAAGGAATACAAAAGACAGTGGCTGGATAGGAGCAGGAACCAAGAGCAAAGATTTTGCAGTGCGTAAGAATTAGATATCTGCATCTCTCTGAAAGATGCTGATCTACCTCCTGCATAGAAATCAAGGAGACAGCAGAGATACCCTCTCCAAAGAGCATGAGACATCTCACTGGTAGTGAAGGATAATGATATCTTGCAAAAAGGGAGAAGGGACTGCCATGATTAGAGATTATCAGTGCTTAATCACTTTACGGGAGAAAAGAAAATTATGTTTAGTGACCTCAAATTTCTCATGCTTTCCAAACATAAATTAGAACTTCAGAGGAAGAATCAGCCAAAATCAGACCCCAAAATACAGCCTCTCCGTACAACACCTACATTTTCTTCGCTTTCCCATTGTTCCCAAGCTGAGAGAATGTCCAATATGAGCCTTCAAACTAAAGATCAATTTTATTTCACTGCAGAGACAATTCTTTCAGAGGAAAAAAGAGGCAGCATACCACAATGTGCATTTCAAATATTTTTTTCCACACAGGATGTTTCAATTTCTTGACAGAAAGACCTTTCTAGTATAAGTATCCTGCTTGTCTGGATTAAAAAAAAAAAAATCCTATCGTTTTTTGTTCTTCTGCCAGCATTAACTTTTTAAACACTGTAGAAACAAACAACGGTGAAAAAAGCATATTCACTCCGTCACCAGGGATCCCAGACATGGAGGGTCTTTCCACACAGCAGAACAAGGCAAGGACATCAGAGCATCCAGGCACTATACCTAAGAAGAATTTGGGAAAACACTTTAGCAGATTCCAATGGCTCCTGTCTGAAAAATGGCTTGGAAAACAAGTAGCAGAGTTGTGACGAGAGACTTTGAAACTGGCACTCTGTTTCAAACTGGCAACCTGATGGGAAGACAACCTGATGCAAAATGTTTCTTTTCAAAAACACCTTTACTGCATTTTTTGATGAGAACTCATGTTCACAGATCACCCACCCCACAAAGAGGGCTTGAAGATACTTTTCAATGGTGTCATCTGCATGTAAAGAATAAAACATCATCTACCTCACATGAAAGAAAACCACAAGCAAAGGACTTTGAGCCTTCAAACCAACAGAGCTTCCTTGGCTTGAGATTAAAATTCTATTGCACTCCTGTTTTTTCTTGAATTTCCCACACATGGATACAAAAGGCAATGCCTTTAAAGCCCAAAAGACTTGGATTTAATGCTGTAAACTCCAAGCAGTCTGATTATTTTAACTATTTTACATGCCCATGAGAACAACATCATTCGGGTCAGTTATGCACACAATAAAGTTACTTTTTCACTTCCCATTTTCTACTCCCATTGTCCTGGCTTTCTAGAGATGGGACAATGCAATACCCTGTCAGCCATCAAGCTCTGCAGCAGACACCACACCCCTGACAGTGTCCCACCAAGGCTTTTGGTATATGTTAGCCAAACCTTGGTCTCCTCTACAGAGATGAGGGGTCTCCTATAAATAGACAGAAGAAGTTACTGAGCAGACGTTAATGAACTGATGGAGCGGCAGGGAGTGAACAACATGGAAGGAAAGGGAAAGATTTAGCAAAGCCAAATACTGCTAGAGTTAATAATCATGCCCTAATTCAAACCAGGTTCCTCTAAAGCAGGTCAGGTTAATTTTAATTACTGTGCAGTTTTTCTCTTGGCATAAACCAAAGAGGTTCAAATCAGAACCTCAGCAACCACTTGGGAGGCAGGAAGCTGCTGTGCTTATCCTATGAGTACCATGACCTGAATTAATTAGTATGCAGTGCTGCACATTTCCTTAAATCATCTCCAGTGCATACATTCCTGGTCTCACATCCAGGGTCACCATAGCTATGAGGGAAACAAAGGATGGTGGTGATGTGTGCTGGCAACTGCTGCCCTGCCTCTTCCACGTGCCTCCACAGGGGCACAGCTGCTGGGGCTAATCTTTGGGAAGGTATTTCCTTGTACAAACTCCTACCATGCAAATACAGGCAAGCCCACATGCAGGAGACAGCAGGAGATGGATTTCCTAAGCAAAAGTAGGAAATGAGAAAGTCTGCATGCCAATGTGTGATTGAGTTGATGGCCCATTTAAGGTTACATTAACAGAGGTAAGTTTAGGTTACTGTGTGCACCCTGATAGGAAAGAAGCTACACAGTCCAGACAGAACACTACCAGATTTCCACACTACACAGCTTGTGCCACAGCACATACAGGGCCATTGTGATTACCCTCTGATTCAAAGCCGCCCTCTCCACAGGGCTTAACTTAACCAAAGTGTATGTCGGCAGCATCACAAACACAAGGAGGACCCTTTTATGCAATGTTACTGTTACATCTGAAAAAAGTTTTTTTCCTTTGCATTCCATAAAAAAACCCAAACAAACAACAAAAAGAGGCACCAGGGAATAAAATAAAGCTTGCCTTGTTCCATGCTAAGCCCAGAAAGGCTATACAAGCACCATCCTCAAAAGCCCTTGCAGAAAGGATCACAGATGCCCAAGCCAGGCCTTACTCTTTGTCCAGCAGCCACAAAAAGCCCTGATCATGCTAGTCTCCCACAGAAGGGTCGGTGACAGTGAGTACACAGCTAAGAAGAACTCTAATCCTGATTTCCTCCTCTCAAGCTTCATGTTTTGTAACATTAACTTCAACAGTTAAGAGAAACACAGCCGCCTTGGCAGGTCATGCTCAAAGAAGAAAGGCGGTTTCTGAGACAGTAAGTGCAAAAGCTCCTTAAAAGTCATGATGACCTAGGGGAAGGATTTTAAATTAATTGCCAGTATCTCCTAGAAGGAAGCACTGTCACAGTATGTCCTAAGTGCTGCGGGAAGCCTGTGAGATGCAGGCTATCACTGGGGCGCACTTTCCAGCTGTCTCCCTCAGGACAAAGCAGGACCCACAGCAGCTACCAAGCCTGAAGGCTTTAAGCACCACAGCTCCATCCCTGTCTGCCACTGAAAAGCGGAGATTCCTTCTGCAAGTCCACTTGTGACTATGGAAGTCACAAAGAAGCAAAAGCCTGAATGTCTCTGGGAGCCCATGCAGCAGCTCAGGATCAATTCTATTTTGGGATTCTGCTGTGATGCCATTGATTTAAACTGACACAAGAAAATAATATGAAAATGGCAAATAAATGCAAGCTGAACAAGGCCAAGTATAAGGTGCTGCACTTGAGTTGAGGCAATCCCAACCATGCATACAGGGCCAGGCAGTGAGAGGATTGAGAGCAGCCCTACTGAGAAGGACTTGGGTGTGTTGGTGGGAGAAAAACTGGGTATGAACCAGCAATGTGCACTTGCAGCCCAGAAAGCCCACTGTACTCTGGGCTGCATCAAAAACAGCGTGGCCAGCAGGTCAAGAGGTGATCCTGCCCCTCTACTCTGCTCTGGTGAGACCCCACCTGGAGTACAGCATCCAGCTCTGGGGTCCTCAGCACAATAAGGACATGGACCTGCTGGAGTGAGTCCAGAGGAAACCACGAAGATGATCTCAGGGCTGGAGCACCTCTCCTATGAAGACAGGCTGAGAGGGTTGGGGTTGTTCAGCCTGGAGAAGAGAAGGCCCTGGGGAGACCTTGTAGCACCTTCAAGTACCTAAAGGGGCCTCCAGAAAAGATGGGGAGGGACTCTGTCAGGGATTGTAATGACAGGACAAGGGGTAATGCTTTAAACTGAAAAAGGACAGGTTTAGACTAGATACTAAAAAGCTTACACTAAAAAGATTGCCCAGTGAAGTGGATGCCCCATCTCTGGAAGTGTTCAAGGCCAGGCTGGATGGGGATCTGAGAAACCTGTCTACTGAAAGGTGTCCCTGCCCAAGGCACGGGAGTTGGCAGTGGATAACCTCTAAGTTAATGTCCAATCCAAACCATTCCATGATTCTTTGATTTTTCTCCTACGTTTAAACTTGGGTAAGGAGAAGAAATCTCTCTCCACAGAGGTCTAATAACCACATGCAAATGCAAAGCGCAAATGTCGGAGCAATGAAGCATATGCAACGAAATGCCTGACATATTTTCTGAGTAAGGCAATAGAAAACACTCTATTTAAAAGGTACAGGAGCTAACATAAGGAACGTTTCACACATGCAGAAGACAGACTACTGACCATGTGGGAAGTGGGCACAGCAGTCACGCTCATGAACACGTATGGAAGGAGAAAGGCATGCTTCCCTCCTACTAATCTTACCATTCTCTTCCCTAAAAAACAAAGGGTTAAGGATCAAGTATTTTAGGAAGGATTACAGTAGATGAGAATTTAAGCAAGCATGATGGCATTTTCTGAATCCATAAACCTGCCTTCTACGATGAGAAAGAGGAAGGAATGCTTTGGGAACTCACATTTTGGCTGGATAACTGCTTCTCCCCTTCTGTATCTTCTTACGAAGTCCACATAAGTCTCTCCTCAGGAGTCCCGCATAGGGACCCATTTGGCATGCCAAAGGAATAACTAATGAACAAAGGTACCACATTTACAAGTAGCTGGTAAGTTTCTTCTGTTTCTTTGGTTCTTCTTTTTTTTTTTTTTAACAGAAACTCAGGTACTGTTTCTATTCTCATCCCTCAGTTAAACCCTAAAAACTCTGTGGCAAATAACCCCTTTGAACATAATTTTTTCTAAGAGGGTAGGTAATCTTCAGAAAGTAAACTGCCATCCTACAGCCATCATATGGACCAATTTGGCAGGTATCTCTACAGCCAAAAAATACCTATGCTATCTAATATCAAGTAGTCAAACATGAAACAGATTAATCAACTAAACGCATTTTTGCAAGGGGAGAAGTAGCTAGCACTGACTGTAACTACACTGGTATTTTCCTGAACTTTTTCCTTTGTATGTTCTTATAAGAACAGAAGAGTCAGTGTGCACTAATTAACGTAGTTATATGTCAGGTTTGAACAGCAGCTGGGACATTCCCATTAGCCTTGGCAACAACATTTAATATTCCACGTGTTACTGCGGAAATAGAAATCCAAGACTCCAACTTCCCTCCAGTAAAGCACTTAATTTTGCTTTAAGAAAGTGTCTCCTGACTTTCTGTTTATTTTAAAGGTATTTCTGCTAATGTCTTCTCTGTTTTGTATCTCTAGGAGAGGTACATCACTTACTTGGAAGTACAAGTCACAGTCACAGCTGTGCTCATCTACCACGAGTGAATCACATGCATGCAAAACCAGCACGCGCTTCTGGCTGCCACTTCAGGGAGAAAGTCTTCCGTGGAGGAACAAATACCAAAAGGAATAAGGTAGGCAGGGAACTATCTACCCACACACACAGCCTGCCCACAAAGCCTGCTAGAAAACAGCCTGGAGGGAGGGAAGGACAAGGTTTGACCATGATGTGCAGAATTTCCTCTCTGCGAGGATGATGAAAAAAGCCTAAACCGTGCTGGGGAGCTGACCATAATGGGGAAAACATTCAGCAAATTTTATGACAACAGTCAGAGGAAACCTAAGAAAATCCAGAAATAAAGTTTTACAGGAAGATAAAATAACTTTAATGAAATCTGCAGACTGTTTAAGGCTAAAATCATTTGAGTCTTGACTCGTGCTGCCACCTTATTTGTCTTTTATTTCAGTTCCACCCACTCCCCAAATACCTACCTTCAGTTCGCCATGGCTATTTCAAATTTAGTGCTTTTAAGATTTTGTTTTATGCCTTCATTGTTCTTTTTTGCTTCCCTGAGGTTTCCACCGAGGAATAAGAGGAATTCATGATGTGGTAGATTACAACAATTTCTCGAACACGGTGTTGCAAGCTTATCAGTGGCAGATAAAATGAAAAACCTCAAAGAATTTCAGGAGGAGGTTAAAGATTAAATATCTACTATATGTTTGTCACAGATAAAGTTTGAGGAGAAAAATAGGTATTTTCAAACTGTTTAAAAATAATTTAAAGGGAGAGACTAAAAATTGCAGACTAAAACCAGCAAAATTACTTAACTGGCTATTTTTCATTCTGCATCACTATTTCCTTAAGTTTCCAGACATTACCTTAATTGGGTGACTTTCATCAGACAATTACCAAGCATGAGAAATCACTATTTCAATTTCAACACAGAATGGGAGAAATGTCTGTGAAGTGAAGGTACACATTGCATGAGGGAAGTAATTGCTAACAGAGGCTACATCAGCCACACAGAGCAAAGCCCCCTCTACGCTGCATTCCTTGTGTTCGCTTACGTAAAACTTTGGCTCGATGTAACTGTTATCAGCTTTAGTACCTAATAACTTCCCTGGCTGGAGCAGGCAGTAATAAACGAGGTACTATATTCCATTACATTCCCCTGACATGGCATGACAAATATCTCAGAGATTTCAAGGCTTTTGTACCAGCGCCCATCACAGAGCCTAAGCAGATGTTGCATGAAGTGTTCTTGTTTGTTACACCTTGCAAGTCATGGATTCTTGACAGATGTGCTGGAGCAGATCCCTGTGCTTGCACCAAAAGTTCTCAACTCCAAATACTCCCACTAGTCATCCCTCTTTCCTCATGACTTTTTTTTTTTTTTGGTAATCCATGCCTACAGAGCTCAAGCAAAGCATTGAATTTCCCACAAGGGAAGTTCCATGTGGCAAACTTATTTTCAGCTGTTTGCTTAACAAATACAACAACTCATTTTACGCTTTTGTTTGGGAAAGTGCATGACATTTATGTCAACACAGTTTTGGTAACAAAAGTGTAAGTTTACACACAAACAGCAATCACTTAAAACCTTCCACAAGTTACTCCTTGGAAAAAAAAAACAAAAACAAAAAATAAACCTATAAACATAATATACAGAAAACACAATGAACAAGAAATTTAGAATTACTTTAGTATAGAAGTTACAAAAATGTATTTAAGATCCAGTCAGTGCTCTGCACTAGTTCAGACTCACATGGTGTTTGTCAGCATGGTGTGTGCCCAGGACTTCATTCCAGCAAATCCTGACAGCGCTTCCCAGAACCTAGAACTTCAGATGCTTTAAAAAGAAGTCTTAAGGTGATGAAAGCATTGTCGTAAAACACTTCTGTCCCATCAGAGAGTAAAAAACACTATGAGCCCAAAGAAGTAGGAAAAAAAAAAAGGCAGGAAATCACTCTTGAAGAGATAACTAAGACCCAACAGCAGCCACCCTCCCAAGCGAGCTCCCAAAGGGTGTCAGCAGGTGGCTGCAGGCAACCTACGCTCACCTGCACCCAGCAGCTTCACTCAGCATTAGGACTGAAAAGCCTTGATGAATTTGCTCACATGCAAGATGACAAAAATATAGATTAAAAGCTAAAACCAGGCACGGAAGAGTGTCAGTTAGCTCTGCCTTGCTGGCAGCACGAGGAAGTCAGATTCATCCTCAGTCAGCCATTGGTGGCAGGCTCCACAGCTCCAGTCAGCCAAACAACCAATAAGCCCAAATGTATGTTTCCAATATTGAGAAAACCAGGGCACTACTCAAAATGTAATCCCCCTCTGGCTGGACTCCCAGTATTTACTCCACCTTTTGGATCTCCCAACCAGCTGCATTGTTAACACAAGGTGTCCTTTCTGTCTGTCAATCCACAGACCAGCACCTGGAAGGCAAGCCAGCTGCTTCCTTACTCCCAAGCCACTAACTGCACAGGTTTCCTTCTTTTTTTTTTTCTTTTTTTTTGCCTAATGGTGTCTGCCTTCAGTGCAATCCAACTCTCTGATTTATGTTTGGTTTACACCAGGGCAATTCTTATATTTCCCCTGGCATTGAAGGAAAGTATACACAAACAAATTTTAGGCTGCAATATGCAATGATTGCTCTGTGCACCTAATAAACATTATAAAAAACTCAAAACACCTCAAAAGTTGTGAAGGATGTATCTTACTTCAAATCAGTTCATAACTTCAAGAAGTCCAGTCTTACTCATGACCCAGGTCCCAGCTATCTTTGAACCACAGTCCTTTTCAACATCTTCCCCTCAGAAAAAAAAAAAATCTCAAAGTACAAACACATTCCTGAAAGTCATTGGCTGTACACTGGCTAAAATTTCCAAGTGTCACATGTACACAATTATCAAAGCATAAAACAAACACACCCACAACCGATGTGGAGCAAGGCACTGAGGTTTGTAGCTCTTGATAGCTCTGCATCTGGCACATCTTTCTCTTAATGAAACATAAGCTCCATTCACATTTTGAAATTGCTGCTAGTCAAACAGCTCCAAAACCAGGGAGAACAAAAGATGTCGAATTCTCATAGTTCTTTGTGTTGCTCATAAATGTTTCCCAAGCCACAACTCCCTGTGCAAGCCTTTGAGCCTAAAACCCAAGAGACAAATAATTATGGAGAGGAAGACTGCCAAAGAGCAAGACAGAGCAGCAATAGAAAGTAACAAACAGTTGAGAACTAAGTGGTGCATAGGATGCTACCTATTTGTTGCACTGAATGGTGACATCTCCACTGATGCTCAGTGTATTTACAGGGGGGTGGGGGCGGGTGACAGGATTTTGACTGGCACAGTCATCCCTGCATCCAAGCTGTCTGAGGTTGATGCCTGCCTGCAGAAGAAAGGTTGAGAGGGGATCAGGAGGTGTGGATTCCTCACTGGGTACTGTCAAGCCAAGTTTGCTTCCTCTGGGCCACAGGCTACAATTGCACATGACCTGAAAGAAGCCACCTTACAAGATGGATGTGACTCTGTTTTGCCTTTTGACCACAGTGGGTATTGACCCAGTAATGCTCCCAGCACAGGATTCTGCATCTGTACAGAGCCTCATAGCCTCAGCTGAGATCCATTACTTTAATACAACCATCTTTGATGTCCCACATGGAAACTAAACTATCTTTCCTTACATTTGTTCACACCAGCTCAAACCCAGAGGCACTCGTACCTGAACATATTTTAAGGAGCCAGCCAGGAGAACAGAAAGAATTTTGATTTCCTTCAATCCAGCCACAAGTACTCTTCAGCAAACCCTGCGTCCTCCCAAAAGTGTCACCACACACCTCCCCCAACTGGAACCCCAGCAAGATGACATTTGCTTCATGAGGAGTGAGCCTTAGCCCCACACCCCAGGATAAAAAGCAACTATGTTAAAAGTGCACTAATAAGCATATTCAAACATTTTCCACAACATTAATACTACGGTGCCTTAAAAGGTTAGTTTTTTGCAGATGGGTTTGAGTAACTCACGGGAAGGCAGTTCCCACGGCTCTGTGCAGGCTATCGGAACCTCAGTGGGAACAGCCTGAGGAGCTGCACAGGGGAGCAAGGTGATGTGCTGCCTGGGCAGGTGCTGGGGATGTATTAATGGGGACCAGGTGTGAGGTGTGTGCACGTCTGAGGCAAGGCAAAGGGCACACACAGCTGGGATGCACACAGGGGAGGTCAAACAGAAGAGAAATTCATCAGTTTCCATGGGAAGAGCAGCCATCATGGAGAGTGTGGTAACGCAACAACCCACAGCAGCTTCCTCGGCAAATGCTTTACCTCAATGAAATTTCACCGGATACAATGCTCTCACATTTCTAAAAAGATAATACATTTATACCTAAAAACCATCAGTGGAAATACAATGGGTGCGATAATTCTGTATCTGGCTGTAACAGCTGTGTACCTCAGGGAAAAGAAAATCCTCGCTATGAGAACGCGCACCCACTCATGGACAACGCAATGCCGCTGCATGAGGAAAAGAGACACCAAGAAGTGGGCTCCACTGAGTTTATTGTCAATTTTTTTTAACCTTATCCTGAAATAGACACTGGGCTTATTTTTTTAGAGTACTTTAGATACTATTAAATATTGTTCAGAGAAGTTGCAGATACCTCATCCCTGGATGCTCTTTCCCTGGAAGTGTTCAAGGTCAGGGCGGATGGGGCTTTGAACAGGTGAAAAGGTGTCCCTGCCTATGGCAGAAGGGTTGGACTAATTGATCTTTAAAGGTCCCTTCCAAACCAAAAGATTCTATGATTAGAAAGCATTAATCTTGAAAAACAAAAGTTATAGAAAAAATATTAAAGAAACTATGCTTGAAACATGACAACTGCATATTATAACACAGGGAAGAAAATTTGAAAAAAAGATACTGGCTCGAGAAAAATAAAGTCCTTTTAACGTTGAAAGACACCTGCAGACTTCAGCTGGATTAAAAAACTCTATAAACACTCTGAAAAAAGACAGGTAATCAGGCACACAGTTCAGACCTCCCAGGGATGTAATCTATAATCCAGTACATTTTCTGAAATGTAACAATTCAAGATCTATCAGACACAGAATTCACACACAGGTCAGCAGACTTCCTCTATTACAGAACCACATGTTTAGAAAGAAAGCAAGAGGGAGAACCTGTAAATATGGCGAAAACACAAATTGTTTAGGATACTAGGAATATCTGAAATGTACAAACTTTTCTCCTCCGCCTCCTTCTCAGACAATAACGATTACAGTGAGGAAGTAAATTTAAGTACCTTTTTAACAGCACAAGCAGGTGTTGTGGAGATAGAGGAAGGGCAGCAGTATAAAATTTTGCATTTCACAGGTTTTAAAAGAAGATTAAAAAAAGAGAAACTAATATTAAGTTTAATGAGAATGAGGTTAATTATATTTAAGAGGTGTATGATTTAAGAAAATACGGACTACAACACTTGGCAATTGAAATCCAGCCACCCTTAATGACCAAAGCTAATCAGATTTTACTATTAATGTTAGACACAAAAGACTCCAGCTCCTGCCTGAATGAAGTGTATAGCTGAATAGAAAGAATGAGGACTGATTCTCTTTCAGAATTTGCCCCCAGCTGTTTTTAAGAAGCAAGTCTGGTTTAGGGCGTATTTGAACCTAGTTCAGAAAAGTTTCACGTAAAAGCGAGGACCATTTCTATGGGTGGTAGAAGCCCCTGAGGTGGAACTCCTGAGGTTACTGCCTACAAGAAAGGGATGGTCCCCTCTGGGATGCAGGGAAGAATTATGGGGATGTAGGAACAACTCATGGGGGAGCTGGATGTGCTGAAGAAGGTGTGAAGGACAGGGGACGGCCCCAGCACGGCACAGTGTGATGTCCCTGAGAACTCCTGGGCTTGCAGGCTCCATAAGGCAGCGGTCTGACAGGCAGTGATTTCATCCCCTGTTTGCAGTGATCTCCTCAGTATCTCTTTCTTAACAAACCAACAACCAAAACATAACACATGTACCCGCTCTGCTCCAACCACTTTTCTTATTTGAAAGCAACAGTTTGGGGAGTACAAAGAAGGAAAATTGTAAAATTATGAGAACACACAGTTCCCAAGAAATGACACTGTATCATGCTTTTCAAACATTTACAAACAAAACTCTTTTGCATTTTTTATTCATTTTGTCAAGTAACAGCCCCACTCCCCATCTTCTAGATGTCAGATGGCCACAGGTAGGACTTCTTAGAGGAGATGCACAAAGCACTGCACTGGTTATTACTGACAACCCTCCCTCCAGCTGACACAAACCCTAACTGATGTTGAAGACAGACTTTCAGAAGTACTGAGGGAGCAAAAACCCCAATGAACATCAATGACAGTGGTGGGCTCTCAGCCTCTAAAAATGAAAAAAAAAAATAAATTTAAAAATCACCCTTACTAAGCCAGTTCTATATAAAAATTTTGTACAAGCAACGACAATCTAACGGCCCTAATGAGAACCAAACACATCCTTGACATCAGATCAGGAAGCTCAAAAGAGCACTGGGGCTCCAAACAAGTCCTGGTGAGACAATCACATCAGCCTCAGCCTACCTAATGCCAAGGCAACAGTTATGCAATGACAGAAACAAAACGTTGTATTCATGGGGGACTGTATTCCCTGCTGACAAAGGCTTCTTTTTGTGACTTCTTTTTGAAGTATTTAATCTGAAATTTGTGCTTCAAGTCCCCTCTCCAGACTGACCACACTGCCATTGCCCAGTCAGGCACAGCTTGGTCATCCAACGATGCTTCTAAGCAAAGAAGTCAACAGACCTTGGAGTTTTTTGTTATCACCATTATGAGCAAAATGTTCAAGAAATGTTTTCTTCTCTTCACTCCTCTTTTCCTCAGTTGCTACATTCAGGACAACACATTCTATACAGACATAAATGATATATTTCATACTCTTGCAGACCCATAACCTGCAAGACTAACTTTGGTGTTTTTATAAGATTTTAGGACTAAAATAAAAATGTACTTCACCTCAATATGAATCACTGACAAAGATTTAAAACAACTTTTTGATTTCAAACTGCCAGTAACTTAATTTACTGAAGAAAAATCAATTTCATACACTTAGCAGCAAAGACATTTATGAACAATTTTACATGTGTTACCTTAAAAATCAATACACTTCTCTTAATAAGATACTAAAAAACATTTATTTCTCTCTTTCCCTCTTCTATCCCCATTCCAAGATTTATTGGACATTAACCCATGGCAGTAAAGTAAAAGTGTAAGGTAAGAGAAGAATAGTAAGGTCTAGATAGGGGAGAGGCTCTCCACTTCGCAGTTTCACTTAATACCAAAAGTTCACATAGAAAAA
>JAYRBT010000001.1:99588644-99600070 GCA_036023395.1 Myiotriccus ornatus
CACAGCCCGGGGGGCGCCCGGCCCGGCCCGGCCCGGCCCCGCGGGGCAGGGGGGGCAGCGCCGCCCGGCGGCCGCCGGGGGAACACGGGTCTGCGGCTGCGGGGTCCCGGCCGGGGCCGGGGGTCCCCGAAAAGAGCGCTTTGTTTACACATGTTCATATCAGTTTCATACTGCTTTCCTCCAGTGTGTCATTAATCGTCCTCAGGCGGCTGACCAGGGATGAGCAGCCGGGGCCGGGCAGGAGCCCTGACCCTCTCTCCTGGGAAACCCTGGGCTGAGGGCACCCTTGACCTTCAGAGACAACTGCCTCTTAAGTTTCTCTGTGCCAAGAGCAAGGGCACTGTGCCCAAACATAACATTATTTCACTGTTGTCTGTATCCGTGCTCAGCAATGTGACTCTTACCTCCACTCCCCCCTCTGAACCGGCTCATGCCGCTTTTTCAGCGTCACACGGCACTGCGGGAGCTGCCACTTAAACGACGTTCCAGCCACATAACGGTACTTGCAGCGACTTTGTCAAATCATCAAGCACTGTGAGGAATCAAGCACACTGTGCATTAGCTTTTGGAAAGACACAGTAATTGGGACCCCGAAGTAACAGGCTGGGTGTTTAGGGGGGCACATGGATGGCTTGTCCCATCGGAGATTACCGGTAACCCCCACCCCATACCTAGACATGCTGGAGGCAAAAATAGGTGTCACACAGGAGTGAACATTCACAGACATGGAGGATCGATATAGAAGAGAGTAGGAAAGTCAGCTTTTTGCAGTTTAGTTGCTTTCGGACTTTTACCATTAGAGCAGTTTGATTACTTCAGATGCAAAGGCCAGTGCTTCAGTCAGAGTAAGTGAATCTACAGTGACTAATATCAATCTGATTGTGCTGATTTTCATTAATTTGGTACTTGGCATGCATATCCTTTGTCTTCATGACAACAATAATACCCTAATTTTCTGTTATTTACGTGAAGTATAAGGATATATTTCATCTTCTCCCATGATCATTAACAAATTTATCTATTCAATTGTGTAACTGTATTATTCACTTTAAATCAGATCGATTGCTTAAGAACATATTAATAAAACACAAAGGCAAAGGAGTGACAAAAGTGTGAACCCTAATTTTCAAGGAAATTAGTTTGTACTTTGCCTGCAATTTCAGGCTCCTGCTCCTGAAGTTGTGTCTGTGCTCACATAAAAAGTTGCAATGTTAATGTGTGGTTTCTTTTCCATTACAATAAAAATCCCAGTCTCTCAGGCTAAAATGATCAGAGGCTTTTGCATTGATTAAGGAACACATATGTTTTTCTGGTGAGGACTACAGGTCCAACACCATATAAGCACTGCAGGATCAGGGAGTAAATGCCTCTTCTCTAAGAGGTAATAAGTGGATTGATGCAGTAAGCCATTTTGTAAAGATAGGGGGAAAAAAATTATAGCAAAGCTGATCACTGGCAAGCTGCTTCCAGACCCTAGTGGGAATTAAAGTAGATGAGCTATGCACCTTTGAAAAATTAGATTAATTATGGAAATAGCGCATGACCCTTAGCTAGAGTGCCACTAAATAGCACTGAAATATGGTGGGAATGGCAGGCAAATGGTAAGAGCATCCCCCTGTGTGCAGCACTATGTGCTGGTGATGGTATAAAACCTTTTCTTTTTAAAAATATATTCTTTAGTTAAATTTATTCTGTGAAGCTCTTGCAGCATACTGTTTGATTAATATTAGGATCTGTTGAAAAATGTCCCTGATTCAGACTGTGCTTGCACTTATGGGTAACTTTGCATCATTGAAATCCATGGGACTAGTTCTTTAAGGGAAGCTGAACAGCGCTGTCCAGACTGGGTTTACAAGTATGAGGTAGACATTCCTATGGTAGTGCAGAAGAAGTTATCCCTTTTAACACATACGCAGTGAGAAGAAGGACTCCCTTTCTGTCATACTCAGACATATTGGTAATTTTTCTGTCCAAAGAGTAAAGCAAAGAACAGCTATTGTTCTTTTGTATATTGTATATTTGTATATTGGCTCAGTAGTCAATGGGGATTTCCACTCACAGAGATGCTGAGTCTCTGACAAGTGCAGAGAGGAATTGACCAGGCTGATGTTGGAAGTTTTGGTTCCTTAAGCAAAACTACATTACAATACTCAATTGTGGTCAAGAAGACAGGAGTAGAATACTTGGCTGAAATTTCTACTAGGAATAGAAATGAATGGATTTCATTTCAGAACCAAGATGTCTGTAGAAACAGGTACTTCCCTAGCTGGGAATTACAGCTGGATTCTGTTCCATGCTCTTGCTCTTGTATCTAGTACACAACAAAGAGAAGAAAGGCTGGAGTGTGCAGCATTTCTGTAGCTGACTGGCTCCTTGGGTGCTACACATGTAGCTGTAAGGTAAGGCTAAAGGCCTGCTGTAAATTACACTGGAAGCCAGACTGATCCAGACAGTGCTGGCATCACGGGATTATAAAATGACCTGGTGCCTTTGCAGATCTGAATTATAAAAGAAAAAGTGAAGGTTAGAATTCTTCACTGATTTATGTCCTTGTCTACACTGGGTGCTCAAAACCTTTTCCATAGTTTAGGTAACAACCTACAAACATTTTTCTAGATATAGTGATACTCTAATACTAATGTGATGATACCAGGTATTTCAAAAGACACCTTCACTCCCTGCAGCAATACGCTTGGAGTATCTCCTAACCTCGTCTGGAGCAGTGTGTTCATCTCTGGAGATGTTTTAAAGAGGCCACCTAATGTCCAGAAGAAAATTTAACTGCAGTCTCAAGATCAGTCAGGAAGAGGTGAGATGGGCATGGGAGGGTCTCATTAGTTTTAACTGAGGATGTGGCATCAGCCTGAAACACTGTATTTTACCATATTTGACTATTTCCAGCAGTGAGGGGTGAAATAGATTTTGAAAGCAAGGGAAGGCTCACTGCACATAATTTTTTGTTGTTTTCATTTACCAGGCTCCATCTGTTTCTTCACTTCTCCAGTGCAGAACATCCTAGCTCTAAAATGAGTCCTTATTTTCTTTGTGGACAGAGAGGTGTGGTAGCTGCTATCGCCTATTTGCTTCTTTCTCTTTTCCACTCCTACTGTCCTTCCTCAGGCTGTCTAACTAGACAGATTGCCCTAGGTACGAAACCTTCCCAGCTAAAAACAGAATCAAAGGCAGTAGGTTTCCACTTAATGTTTTAGCTGTGACTAAACATTCAGTTGCATTAAAGACAGTGGTTCAACAAAAAGATGTTCTAATGGGTTGTGTGCTTCAGTGGCTTCTCAGGTCCCATGTTGGCTGTATGTGAGGCCCCTTTCCATGGCTCCCTCTGCTAATATTGAAGCTAGTGGTTAATCATGACATTACCTCTTCTGACTACTACACAGGCAGTCTCAGTGGGTAGCAGTCATTGCCACTTTCCAGAGAATTATCCTATGCTTTTGCAAAAATCTTGCAAATTTCCAAAAGATTATACAATCAGGGACTTCCTTTTGAATGTTAATATGAGTGTGTTTTAGATTGAAGGAAATCAGAAGTGATAGAAACTGGGTTTAGTTGTAGTGAGTGTTCTCTCTGGCCTTTGTCAAGGGGGATTCATCCGTCCTCTCTATGTTGAGCTTCTGTGATTCCATGTACAGTTAAGGCCTACTGGGACTTTTCTCTCCCATATGATCTTCCATTCAAAGTGCTGCTACAGAGGCCATGGATTTTAAAGAGAGGTAAGGTGACAATTGAATCCCTTTATACTGTCATCTGTGTGTAAAGAAGAGGTGACCTTTTGGTCACCTCTCAGCATCTTGGTGTAGATTAAGGGGAATGACTCATGCTCTCCTGGGTTGTTTGTACCTTTTATGTGAGGCTGATCCACTTTAGACTCCAACTTCTGCTACCAAAACCCCTTCTTAGTGCTCAGTGCAGAGAGGTGTTCGCAGAGCTCATCCAGCAAAATAATGAACAAAATTGTTCAGATCATTGGTACTGTGTAGTCTGGTGGAAAAGAGAGAAAGAAAAAGATAAAAAATGAGAAGTAATTTGATGCAATTTATCCAGCATTTAGATACTCCTCCTAGAATTTAACAGCCAGGTATGATACTGTAAGAAATAAATAGTTTTCAAAACGAAAACTGTTTCTTATTACCAAGTAGGTCACATTTCCAACAACTGTTTCTCAATATGTAAATATAAGCTGTGATTGCTTTAGAAAATATATAATTATATATTCAACAGAATGCATATTTTTTCCCAATGCAGCATAGTTAATTTTATCTGAAAATTAGTGATTACCATTTTGGTGTTAATTATGGAGCACTAAATACATCTTCAGTGTTAAAACATAGACTCATCTCTGTACTGAGATACCCCAAGTCACTTGTGGAACAAACAATGTCACTTTGTGATTTTAGAGGCACAAAAAAATTTCAGGAGATACCATTGGAAATGAAGGATTAGTACGTTTATTGGGACCTCTGGCAACTAAAGAACCATCTTTCCCTTTCCTTGCATGAGGGACTTTACCCTAAGCACAGTATTTTGTGCTTGTGCACATGGATATTCTGTGAGCATCTATGAGATCCACGTCTGGGGGACACCAGAGAGAAGATTACAATATTAGCTCTTTTTATTCTGGATATACACTCTTGCTTCTGTGCCTTTCTCTCTCTGCATGACACACAGATAACCCACACCTGGTGGGGAACCATGTAGGAGGTAGTATGAGGTCTGAAGAGCATGAACGGTCTCAGTAAAGCATTATCTGGAGTAGAAAGCACGTGAGTGAAAGAGTAAATTAACATACTGAAAAACAGATTACTGTTATACAGAAAAAACACAAGTGAATACAAACTTTCCTTCCACCTGCAGCCCGTCTCATTTCATCCTCCTTGATGGATCAGTGAAATGTAGATGAGAAATGCTGATAACTCTTTCTCCAAGTGAGAGAGAGAAAAGTCTTGTCTCCTGCTATGTGAATCACGATACAGTAATCCTGTGAAGGCATTCTTCCACAGGTCTCGTTCTAAAACATTTAGGCTCAGAAATGCACTTGAGATTGCTCAGAGATGAGTTCAGTCTAGAAGGCTTTGCTAAGTTCCTGTTGTGGGGTAGGATCATGTGGGCTGGAGAGGCCAGCCTAGGGTCTTTAGGAGGGGCTGACTCAAATGTATGGATTATCCAACATTTTCATTAGTACCAGTGGAGAGATTTGAATGTGGAATAACTTGTGAATGAAGAAACCAGGTAGGGATAAAATGCATAACCAAGGAACATTAGTACTCAACTTCAGAGCAACTTCTGTGTGAGCATATATGTATTCACTGCAATATCCTGAAAATAATTGCATACATATGTACGTTAGCCCCACCCTCCAGTGGCATCAATAGACTTAACCTCAGTTTTCTGTTGCACTGCAAATTAAGGGAATAGACTTTATTTTAAGAATGTTGAACACATGGCTGCCATCCAATAACTTCAGTATGGCACCCACCCAAGAAAGTGCTCCAAGGCAGCCTAATCAGGACAGAATTCCTGGCAAAAGTACATTTTGAGACAAGGCTCGCTCTCTTTTTCTGAAGTAGAAAACTCCTTTGATGGCAGGCACAGAGAGAGTTTAAGAACATTCTCAGGTGCCTTTTCTGCAAACTGAAAATTAAACTTGAAGAGCTGTGAAGGAAAATTGCAGGAGTCATTTTAACACTTTTCCTGATCTAGTTGGGCAGTGGAGTCTGAGTAACAGCCAGCTGATTTCATTTTAGTTCTCATTTTTTTAATTTTATCTATAGGCAAAAGCTCATAACTTATTATAGGTTTTAATGCTGGTCTGTAAACATGAATGGTGCCTTAAACAGTACCACGAAGTCACATTAAATTTTCTCCTAACAGGCTACTCAGCTTTAGCTTTCTACTAATACACATTCCAAAATGCTGCTTGGGGTTCTGTGTTGGGGTTTTTTCTCCCCACACATATTATGTTTTATTGCTTCTGTACTACTCTTCCTGCTTTGCACAGTCCACTTCTGCCAAATGGCTACAACCAGAGTTATGGTTTGTGGCAAAAATGTAATGCGTTGGAGAAAAGATGGGAATGACTCAGTGACCCAGCAATGGTGTAATGCGCTTGGCATGCCCACAGTGCCAACAGGCTGCAGAAGATGGGTGTCTGGGGCTGTGGGAGCTACAGGAGCTGGCAAAACTCCGAAGGTTTTTCACTGGGAGGTAATGGATATGGGAGTAAGGCACAACATCCTCTATCAGCTTCATGAGGTGTGGCTTTGGAAAGAAGGTGTGGTTTCAGATCTGCTGACATCATGGAAACGCTTCACCTCCTTCTGACTTCACAGAAAGCCAAACATATTAGACCCGCTAGAAATGTGAAACTCAGGGGTAACACAGCACAAGCCACTTTGGTCAGATGAGTGAGAGCCCTCCCAGCAAGCCCAACCAGGATAAATGCAACTGAGGAACTTGAAAAATAACAATGAGATGACGTTTTGATATTAAAGATTGAGTTTAGAATATTAGTTTAACTTCTCATTCCCTAGACTAATAAACATGATTTTTTCCTTAAAAAAATCCAAACAGCTGTTCTAAACATGAGCATTTCCCTCCTGTTTTCAGTCCAGACAGCAATTTTTTTGCAAATGCATGAGTATGTAATTAAAAATATAAAAGCAGAACACACTACTCATCCACACATAACCATTCTCCAGTTAGGAGAGATGAAAAAGTAAGTAAATGAAACTGTCAAGTGTCTTATATTGGTAATAATTTTATCTTTTATTTATAGCATAGATAAGATAGATAAGAGAGCCTGTATTTTTTAAATAAAGAACTCTTTTTTTAGGACTTGTTATCTGATTCTTGTTATCCTGTATATCTTATTCAGCAAATAGAAAAATAATACTATACGAAGTGAGGAATGTAATAAAACTTTTTATTAAAGCTATATTAAACACATTCTACTGTCACAGGTGGATCTGGATTCTTACTTTTTGTACTCTTTTAAAAAAATAAAGTTCAGGATGAATGTGAGTGTTTCTTAACTGCCAGATAACCTATAACATTAATTCTGCCCTCCATATTCCAAAGAAATAGCTTCTTTGTGTTTAAAAGATGAAAGGGCCACAGGCAAAACAAATGTCACATGAATCTGGCAGACAAAATAACCCAAGGCTGTTAAAGAAGTTATGGAAACTGCAGCTTGGGAAATTCTTCCCAAAAGACAGCGTCACTCCTAACACCCTATGGGCTTTCCCTGTTTGAAGTCCATCCCGAAGAGGACACAGAAGTACATGCCCAGGCCTTGAAACAGAGTTTAAGAGCTCCTGCATATGAAAGCATCAATGAGATAATGCTGTGATGAGCTTGGAGGTGACCACCCAGAACCCCAGTGCTAGATGACATGCAGGAAGAACAGGAGATAACAACTACCAGGGGTTTTCAGAGCATTTCCTGCAGTTCTATGGAAAAGAGGCTTGAGGCAGAGGTAAATGAGCCTGCCAGGCTGGCAATTAAGGCACCAAACCAAGCAGGAGCCAGGGAAAGGTACAGAGAGGGAGGCAAAGCTCTGCAGGCAAACCCACTGAGGGAAACAGGGAGAGGAAGCAATGAGCAAAACAGGACACAATGGTTGTATTTCAGAAAAGAAAAAAAAAAAGGTCCTACTACAGCAGCTTTCTAAGGCACCAGGTGTGCATCACCTGCAGTTACATCTAGCCACATCTCTGAGGCAGCTGGGTACACGGCTTGCATAGTTTTTTTCCTATGACTCCCACAGGTTTTGAACTCTACTATTACAGACTTTCAGGTTTAAAAATTCCAGTGGTAAAGTTAGAAATCTGTAGCCATTAGAATAATGGGAGATCCCTAGAGAGAGCAAACACTCCTATGCAGAAAATTTATTAGCAGAAGGAACAGAAGCCTGTATCAGCACTTTACTGGTGGATAAATCAGTGGGTTTGCTAATGATGTTTCTGTTCTCTTGATTGAATTGGATTTGTAAGAGAAATGCAGCTGCAGACTGAATTGCTTTATATGACAAGAGAATAATGAATAGCCAATCCTGAACACCCAGGGTTTCTGTATATATGGGATAATTTAGCTTCCGTTCTTGTTGTTATTATTTTATATGCAAATGAAATTATCGATGCCTTTATATAATCACTTCCTGGATCACATTTATTCTAGAGTTCTTGCCTGTTTGTGTGTTAGAGAAATTTCTTCCCCTCATTTTAGCCAGGGTTTAGCACTAAATCCTAGTCCTGCTGGAGCCTGTGGGAGTTTTATTATATTATAGATACGACCCATCCAGAGGACAGTGAAAGTGAACAGAAAATATTGAAACTGTTTGTGGTTAATAATAAGGGTGCTATTATTTATTTGGAGTTAGAGCCCATTACCTTATGCTATTAGCTGTGTGTTATGTGTGCTGGATTTTGTATATTTGATGTTTACTTAACATGCATATCAGGTTCTTTTAACAATAGTGTTTTGGAGATGGTCTGGCTAAGTGCCCTCATCAGCCTCTTGCTAGGTTGTTCTCTGGGGTTGCAGCCAGTTAGTCTTTATGAGTTTTAAGCTCTAAATGGGCTACTGCTCCCACTCTGAAGGATCAGGCCAAGCTGAACCAATGCCTGCTGGAAAAGTAGAAAACGGGATGCCAGCTGGCCAAGAGGGCTGAAAAGAGAGAAAAAGAGATAAAATCATTCTTACATCAAGAAACTGCCTTAGCAACATCCTCATCTGCTGGGTGGGAATAGATCACAGTTGCCTGGTTGGTGTTCCAAATGGCTGAGCTCCCACGTTACAGTTATGCCTTGCCATTGGAGGTAGAGTTGACAGAGATGTACGGGTGAGACACACTATAAATTAAACAGATGGATTGTGAAGTCCAGGCACTGTATCCAGCAATTGTTTCTCCCACTAGGGGAAAGCCTTACAAAAACTTCCCCTGGTGTTCAACAGGATTGTGGTGGTTCATTGCACTGCAACTTTAGAAAGGCTTTGGGTGATTGACTGGAGTGGGGAGAAATGAACTGGCACTGACACAATTCCCACCACTTGCATAGCAATAAGGAAATTTTGTCTCTTAGGTAGGAAAAGAGGAGAGAAGGATCTTCCCTCATTCACTGACAGGTCAGGGACAATGTTGTAGGAAGGGTTTTGGGACTTTCTGCTCTCAGTGTTTATTGCGCCAGAGGCACTGACCAGAAAAATCTGGTCATCCAAATTAGTCCTTCTTGTATGCTCTGTTGGCTACTGAGTGTCCAGGCAACATTTTTTGCCCTACAGGTGAGAGGCAGACAAGAGGGTAAGAGCTGAGAGAGCATCATCAGGCTGCAGAAGAGTGTTTGCTGGGGTGGAGGGATACAAGTCAGGAAGGAGCCTTCGTGAAAAAGAAGATGAGGGAACAAGAAAAGAGCATAGGTATGCTGAAAAAGACTGAGGTAAAGAGAAACCCAGGAAACTGCTCAGATAGATCTGTGGTGATCTAAAGTATTATGGATGTGGCAAGTGAAATACATAACAGTGCATAACCATTTAATTCCAAGTAGCTTCATGGAGATGGCACTGGTAGGAGAGGCAGTGTAGGTGTTTTTCCTGCATTTAGTATACATTCAGATGTTATTTCAGGCCTTGAAATTGAGGCTGCTGAGACATTCAATATTTTAAAGGTTGCCTGATGAATAAGTATATTAAAAAGAAAAACAAACTCAATTTTTAATTCTGGAAACCAGGAAATTATAATAATATTGGAAAACCAACAAACACAAGTTTTTTTTCTTTACAATAATTATAATAATTTTGGGCACCCTATTAGGAAAAAAAATAATCCGTACTGTACTTATGCTGAATGTTTTCTAGCATTATAGTGGTTTTACATAAAGTCAGACTTTCATAAGCCTGGCATGAAGGAAGTTAAAATAGCAAAACAACATTGTTTAATTACTGATTTATAGTTAGGTATTTAAAAAATTTCAACAATATAAACAGTTGGTAAGTTTTATTCTAGTAGAGCCTAGTATCTTCTTGTATTCAAGTGAACAATTCTGTCATGCTGATGGGGACTATGGCACTGCAGGCTGTACTTGGAATGACAGTTTCCACAAAGTAACTAGTGCAGCTAATTATCATCAATGTCCTTACCACAACAAAATTTTAGACATAGCCATGCCTTAGAAACAAATTTCATCTTGTTAGACTTGAATAATGCAAGTAACACTGCTAGACTAAAACAGCTAGTGAATGGAAGAGACAATAAGGCAACTCTTTTTCTCCTTCCAAACACGATTTAACTGCTGTTGACAGGGAAAGTACAGGACATCTTTCTAAAGCATGTCTGCATAGTAAAACACACTCGGGAAGGGCAAATACCTAATCTCATTAGAAGTTATCCATAGAAGAACTTTTGCACTCTGGAGGTACATGCTTATGTTCTCACACTGGAGCTGTAGGTGACCTCAAGAGGGATCTGCTCAACAGAAAAAGAGAAGGAGGGAAAACCGAGCACTTAATTTTGTCTGTCATTTTCTCTAGAGCAGTTCTGGAGTAAGGACATTCTATAGCACAATGCGGATATTCTTTCTGGTGTGTCCCTGAAATGAATTCATCATCTGGCATTTATGAGACCATGTTCTGTTGTCATGGGACTGTCACGTCACATGTATCACAAACCCAGCATCAAGGCTTTCAGAGCAGGCAGAACAGTTTGCATGTTCAACAGCCAGCAGGAAAAGATAACGAGGACCACAGGGCCAGTATAAAATTATAGAAACAGCTGCCAGAAGTGCTGCTCAGCTACAGGGTTTCTCAGAGGAGGTGCCAAGGAAGGACTTCCTGTGTGCCCCTGAGAACAGGGCAGGCCAGTGACACTAAAACAGGACCACAAAGCAGCTGTGGTACCGCTGAGACACAGTTCTGTGGCAGAGCAGTACTAATGAAAACGTTCTGTTTTGCTCAACAAATACTTTCTTCCCTCTAGTGCAGTGTGGTCTGGCATTACTGGAAATTCTAAATTCATCAACAGGTATATAGAAAATTGATAAAAAGTAATGAATATTAAACTATCTTCCCAGATGCAATAATGTAATGTCTATTTTTTTGAATGCTCTCAGTTTACAGTCCAGATTTATATTCAGATTTATATGGTGCAGTCACGTAAGGATCATTCTGTTTGGAACAACTCATCAAACTTGTGTATTTCAAGTGCATTGCAGTACAACTGGCTTAAGTTTTAGATCAACCTCAGCGTTTGTCATGAAAGGACAGTGGAATGGGAGCCTTCAGTTATTACTCAACCACTTCATGGAATATGCTACAGGTCAGAAGTGTGGCCTTTGATGAGTTATAATGGCCAGTCTTCACGAACGAAGAACCGGGGAAGGTCTTTACACCTTCCAGCCTGCGCACTGGATTTTTTAGGT
>JAYRBT010000001.1:99600170-99620105 GCA_036023395.1 Myiotriccus ornatus
GCCCTGACCAGGAATCGAACCCGGGTCTCGGCGGTGACAGCGCCGCGTCTTAACCACTAGACCACCAGGGGCTCCTTTGATGAGTTATTGCTTAAGTAAAAACATACTTCAAGCATTTATTTCTGTCACAACAGTAACTCCATTCCTTCTGTCCAGGGGAAGGATATTACATGATTATAATTAACACAAAAAAAGCCCAAGATACGTAATCTGTACCTGCATTTACATTTTTTTGTAGCTCTCTGACAAAGGACAACTTAAACTCGTGGCATTCCTGATATTTTATTATGTTCTGCAAGAGAGAAACAGGCCCTGCAGTCTTAACTAGCAGAAGTAGAGGTGACAGAATTTCCTAATTAGTTTCTGAAATGTATTAGATGATGTGGTTGCTGGAGGTAGCAGAAACTAGACACAATGACCTGGATCTTTTCCTGTCCAATGGAAAGGATGGGACTAAGACAGCTGTGTGAGAA
Source organism: Myiotriccus ornatus (assembly GCA_036023395.1). NCBI lineage: Eukaryota > Metazoa > Chordata > Aves > Passeriformes > Tyrannidae > Myiotriccus > Myiotriccus ornatus. The sequence continues at coordinate 99,600,644 of JAYRBT010000001.1, forward strand.
TCAAACAATTAAATACAAGGCACAGACTTTTTATTGCTGGATTCTTATACAAGTCTAGACCAAAAGGGCTGACTGAATCTTGGGCCAAAAAACAAATAAACTGGGTTACATTAAACAGTGCAGCAGTAAGTCTCTTCCAACTTGACTCCTCTGGACCTCAGTGACAGTAAACTTTGGTGGAGTTGAGTCCCAGGAGCAATTTCTGTATCTAGAAATAAAGGATGCGTGAGATGGCTGAAAGCTGGAGCTCAAGCCTGGTATTTCAACCTTGATCTTCAGTATAAGCATGTGGAAAGATTCAAAACATCTCTATAAACAGATCAGAAATCTAGTTATCTTTCTATGCCATTACCAATGGCAGCTGTCTAGAGGACTGTAAGAAAACTCCATGAATAAAGCAGTATCTTGTTACTCCTTCCTAACTTCCAGTAAGGTGCAGCTTAGGGACATCCCAAGACAGTGATGTAACTTCATTTTTAACAGCCCCTCATACACTTCTGCCTCACATCTTTATTAAGTTGAGAAACTGTTGCTTTTATTAAAACAAAGTGTAGAAGTTAAGAAGGACCACTTCTAACTCTATTTGGAAAAAATCCCTATCCATCCCTTCCATTTTTGTCATCCCTTCCTCCCCACAAAGGTATGTCTTTGGGCTGGCTGTAAAGTCATGGGGATGGCAGTTACGTATATTCTGGCTTTTCAAAAGGCTTTGTAGGTAAAAGATCTCAATTTAGTTTAGGGAACCAGTGATACTGGCATCATTAGACTGAAAAGCATTTTCTTTTCAAAAACTATGTATGTTCTTACTCTGTTTGTTTGCTTCCTTAGAAGATGAAGATTCATGATTAAAGGGGAAAAAAAACCCTTTCTGTGACTGTGTAATAGAATCTATGCTCAGAGGACCTCATTTACACTCTGCAAGCTCAAGACGAGCAAGTCTTTCTCCACTTTTGGCCAAGTAAGACTTTTGTGCCGCTCCTGCCCTGTTGAAATTAAGTTGAGGTTGATGTCCGTGTGCTCATCTACTCCAAAGACTGAGTCCAAGCAATTCTTCTGCTACAACAGCCAGACCGCCAAGACAATGCCCAGATGGCAATGGCACGGTCTATTCATGTCTACGTACCAGCTCAGCAACTCCAGCTGTGTGAGAATATATGAAGACATGTGAAGCTTTGAACATACTCCAGCTATAACCACCCTGCAGGAGCAGTTAAGACTCCCTCATGGGCTGCTATTCTACCTAGGGAAGAGCCCATATGAGTTTCTTTCCTTTGGACTATCCAGACAGGAGCATGGGAGACAACAGGTTAGACAAGGTAGACAGTTGATTAATTAGCACACAAACGTGAAAACAGAATTGTCACAGCCTGAATGTATTACTTATTAAATTGCATATTTCCCAGAAGCTTAAACTTTAAAGAAACCACAAGGAAAACAGAGTTCTGGATGTTTCCTTTTGACAGACTGTATTTCACATTTTGGGCAATAATCTTGGCCCCTCTGTAATTCTTTCAGCCAAAGTGTTCAGACCAATATGCCAAAAATCACACTTAAAACTTGAAATTTAAGCAGCTGAATCAGTGTCTTGCTTTTCTCAGTTTCTATTCAGAGTTGGATTGCTATTAGTGTAACAAGAGATGAAGATACAAATATTTGCAATGTATTTCATGTAATGAATGAGGGAGGAGCGTTTACAAAAAGACACAAGGGAACAAATCCATGTGGATTATGTAAGTGTTTATCCTTCACAAAGGCTGTTGCAGAAATTTAGGTTGTTTTTTATTAAACTCTTCTCCTGAAAATAAGGCTGATTTTGCACATAACAAATGAGGAAACCAGTTTCTGAAATTAAGACTAACTGCATGATAAATTGTAACTTCAGGCTGAAATTCCTTTTACTGGAGCTGGGAAAAGCTCATGAGAAGCAGCACCACCAGCAAGTGAAGAATTCCCTTCGGGCAGGGCTATACAAGCAGTTGGCACAACTGAAAGCAAAGGTACAATGTTCTGGACAAGAAAGAATCAGGTCTGCAGCATCACAGTTGCATTCTAGTCATGAGGGTGGTGTAACATCGTGTCTTTGGGGGAAAAAAGTGCACATGTTCCCATGACTGAGGACTGCAGCATAATACATATGGGCAAGAAAGGTGAATGTTACAGATGATTGAACTGGCATTTCTGAGTTGCTGTTGCATTTCTTCCATGATCACACATTTTTATGTGAGACATTTCTTAAAAATTTAAAATGACATGGGAAACAGAGTAAAAGAACTACAACAAAGAATTTTCAAGTTTTGCTGAATTATCAGCAAAATGGGACACCTGGCCAAACACCAGCAACAGCCCCTCCCCTGAAATGACATCATTTGGCAGCAACTCTTAAGTCTGCAGTAGTGCGTTCCTCCCTTTCAAGCCTTAGTACATAGTTCCTAGGGAACACTTCATCCAGTTCTCTCTACTTCTAACCTCATGAAGTATATTAAACTCTCTTAGAAACAGGTAAAAGAACCAAAGGCAAGGAAATTTCTTTTATATTTTATATGAAGTAGGAAAGGAATTCAATGCTGTCTTGTATGAGGTCTCCACAAATACTTTTGGAGACTGGAATTTCTGCTTCTGCTAGAAGAACCAGCTGGGTGCAGAATAAACCACAGTAAGAACTGGGACTTGTGTTAAAAGCAAGAACAGTCCTACCCATTCTTCCTTTTTTTCTGAACTGAACTGCACAGGGAAAACACCATCACCACATTGGAAACACTTCAAATAGGAACAGAGAGATTTATGTATGTTAATCTGGGACAGGGTTTTCCCCCGTGGAGGCAGCAACCTTCCCATTCATTTTGTACAATACCATACATGTGTGATATTGACTGGCACTCCTGTGAAAACTCCTGTCAACGCTCCTTGTGCTTCTCCATATGCTAAAACTGTTCTTGCTCTAAGTTCAATCTTCCTTAAACAATGCAGCAGCTAAAAGAAAGCTTTAGCATATGAGAACTGAAGTATGAAGTTTGTTTATAAAAAAAGAGTAAATTACAAAGTGTTATGAAGAAAATTTATTTGGTCAATGAAAGGAAACCCAAACAAAACACAGAATTTTTGACAAAACCCAACAAAACCAAGAGTGAAGACAAATGCACGACTGTTAACAACCCTTTTTCCTCTTCTGTCTCACTGAAATTTTTCAGATTAATCACACCACCAATAGGTCTTGGAGACTGGGGGCTTTTTAACATCAGTGTTCAATTTAACTTCATCCTGTCACATCCAAAGTGAAAGAGGTGGAACTGACATGGAAATGCTGCTTGGAAAAAACACAGTAACTAATAGTAACTACTACCAAAAGCAAAGATATTTCAAGCTGCATTGCAGACTTGCTTTGTTGCAGCTGGCTGCTGCAGAGGGCACAGCAACGGCTGGTGTGCATTACAAACTACACATGATACAGAGATACTCTGGACACACTGGGAATAAACTGAAGCTACAATTTTAGTTGTGACCTTCATCTGCTGCCAGAAAGGCAGATGAATATGTCACTATTAAATGAGCAGAAGGTTCCTTTGCCCTGGCATGGAAACGCTGCGAAACAAACTGCAGCCCCTCAGCACACAATGAGAAGCAGCAGGAGCACTTCACTGAGAGTCCCAGGAAGCATTTAAGGAGTCACTAGTTTTGAGGGGCCAGTTCTGCCTCTCTTACACAGACCACTTGTGTGCCTCACTCCACCTCATTAGCTCTTAGTAGGGCAAACACAACTGACCAAAAGTAGAGAGTGACAGAAATGGAACCAAACAGCCTGTGAAGATGGATGAGTACACACAGAGGCACATCCACCTGCTTGTGTTTAAGTCTTGTGCATGTCATGTGCAGGTGGGCATTAGAAAGCTATACCTAGAAGAGACATAGCCTGCCAGGCTACCTGGCTTCCATACCTCCATATACATTTTCAGATGTAGTCTATCAAAATAATAAGCCTTCTGTAAAGCTTCAAACACGTCAGATGCTTTTTATTAGAATAGCAAAAATCACTGCACACACTGTCCCCTATAATGATGTGTCCTCTTAAGTTTCTCTTCTGCTAAACAGATCTCTAACAGACACATCAGGCTTCTGTCCCACCCTCCCACCCCTTCATTAAAACATTTTTCCATATTATGTTGCTTTAGAGTCAAACTTCTGCCAGACAAGTATCAGTCTGGAAGAAAAACTTCCTGCGTTATTATAAACCTTTGAAAAAGAATTCAAATGTCTGGACTACGGTAATTTGATAAGTTGTATCTTGGCCAGTGGGCTCCTGGTCCTCAAAAAAAAATCCAAGATTAGCAGACATAACACTTCAAGCTGTGCTATGCGAAACAGTTTTCCCAGTTCACTGAGCATAGACATTGTTTTTTCTTGCAAGCATGGTCAAGGCAGGCATGTATCAAAGGAGTAAAAGTCTGACTTAAGACAGGTTTGATATTCCCGTCCCTCCTATTACTACTTGACAATTGTATGGGGGTTAAATGGACAGTGAGCATCGCTGACAGACAGTGTAAAGAAACAAAGGCCAAAGAAACACATGCTGTCCTTGCCAGATTCTGCCCCAAAGCCCATCCAAAACCAAAACTGGCAGTTTGTTTTTTCAGCAGCACAACCTGACCGAGGCACAGTTCTGTGCCATGTCAGAGCACAGTCCAGGAACTCACAGCTTAAGGGGAATAATGGGCCAGTATTTGGGCTGCTTTTTGTCACAGTTCCTATCAAAGATAAGCTGCATGGCAGCCTCCATTGCCTGGATTTTGGCAGCATCAGCACCATACAGTTTCTTCATTTCCGCCATTCGCCTCTCCCCAGGTCTTTCCGTAGGCGGCTCCACAGAACGCTCCGTCCTCCTGTGAAGGTCTTGATCAGCCTCCACGTATGGGTCCTCAGCTTCCAGCTGCTGCTGCCTCCCTGGACAATCAAACCATAAGAGATGTAAATTACTGAGCTATCAACCAATCATTTCAGTTTAGCTTTTAAAAATATTCATATTTTTGCTGGGTCTTAAAAGGCCAAAATTCACACGTTCTAGGGTGCAGCTGTGCTCATTTTGCATAAAGACAAATTCCTACTAAATATCGCGATAAAGCCAGGCTGGAAGAAGTGAGGAAAAAAGGAAGAAGATCCTGGAATTGAATCCTAAAATTGTAGAAAACCTCTGTATTAGTACTAGTACGCAAAAATTAGCCTTGCGTCATTTCTTCCCAACATACACATGCCCTGAAAAAAACAAAAAAACCCCAGTCAAAACCCAAAACACAATCCCCCTCCCTCTACCAAGAAAACACAGAAACAACACAACCAAAAAAATCCCAATCCACTCCCTCAACCAAAAAAACCTTAAACAAACTGGAGAGTTGTTTCTAAAGTAATGACTTAGCAGCTGAGAAAGGAAACAATGCAACAGGACAATGCAACTTTAGCTGAACCATAGCCAAGAGAAAATGTAATCAGTTGCTACTCTGTGAAAATGAACAAATCGGTCTGTCGTGTCTGCCATTAAGTGCATTCAATGAAACAGCTGTAAGCACTGTGTTTACTGAACTATCCAACCTCATCCATTTCTAAAGGCTCACAAAGTTCACAGCTGGCAGCCTTACTCTGTTGCTTTGAAGACAAACAAAACATCACCAACATAAATCCATGCATCAGGTCTTTTAAAGAGGATTTAAAACAATTCACAGAGGCAAAATATTTGGACCAATCTGTCAACAAAAATTCTCTTTGGTAAGCCCAACTGGGAACTTGATTTTGCATGTCCAAACTTACCTCCGCTTCCTGGGTGCAGCTTTGATGAAACAAATAATGCTCTGTGCAGTTAAAACAGTGAAGTTCTATACAAAACTCCCGTCTTATTGGGACATTTCTACAAGATGTAGAAATTCAACTGGCAGCTGAACGCCTTTGCCTACAAATGACTGTCCTCAAAACTGCATAAGAGACACAGTTCACTACTAATGACAGCAGTTGGGGGTTTTAAAATATCAAAAAGGACAGTGTCCATAGGTCAGAATGCATTAGACACACACAGGACATGTTTCTCAGTATTTGTTGCCATGTTCCTCTTCCCTCTTTTCCCTCAAGGCAAAGATTTAGCTTCCACAATGCACATGACATCTGCAAACCCCAAACCAAAGTTAAGTATCTTGACAGATCTGTGTCAAACATCTGCAGTTTATTTTCATACTGGTGATGCCTTAGAGTTTTTTGATCTTTCAAATTTTTTTTGTAGATTTTAGAAGTAGTTGTACAGTGAATGTAGATTTTAATGTAGTTGTATTACATCCCTTACCCTGTAGCATAATGTTTACATGTACCCAACCCTATTACTCCATTTCATATCAATCCCCCTAAATTCCATTAGTGTGTTTAGTCTCCTTTTCAAGGTAGAATTGTAGAAAAACACCTTAAAATCTGCACCAGAAGATATAAACATAGACACAACAACCTTCAAGCCTGGAGCTTTGGAAGGGCTCTAAGGACTGCACGTGCTGCAAAGAATGAAGATGAGGAAGAGGGGGTCCCAAACACCCCCAGACTCAATTCCCAAAGGGGCATGTGGGGGGCAGAACCGGTGGATGGACAAATGGGGATTGGATGGAAATCATTATAACATGGTAACACCTGAGTCGAAAGGCACACACGTGGGTTTGTATTCCTGGAGCCTGGAGGCTCATTAAAACTTCTGCTCCCTTATCTCCTACCTAATTTGGCCTGGAGTCTTTTTTCCTCCTCAGTCTTTTAGGCAACACTGGAAAAGTACTGTACAGAGCACCCCGCTGCCTGTCAGCCTTCCTAAAGTAATTATCTCCTATACCTCATTCACATAAAATAGATATTTTAAAGAATATAATCAGAAACTTCAATTTTGGCATCTGTTTGTCTGACAGGGACACAGAAAGCTTTTGTCCTGTCATCTGAAACACCATTCACAGTTTTGTGCTAGTCGACAAAGGACAGGAGGTCTTGAGGAGTTACTAGCAATCTACTCCAGAAAGCCGTTCCTGTGACTTTGCTTTAAGGGCACACCCTGACTTGGCTACACTGCCAGAATTCACATGGAAACATACATTAGAGTCCATATGTGTTTTTGGAAGAGTCAGATTTATTTGGTGTCAGGTCATTTTACTCACAAGGTCTGAATTAAAGGAGGAGCTAACACTGCCTAAGAGGGCTCAGCACTCTGAGGACAAGGTATAGCACCCAGGCTGCGACTACACAGATCACTTGCGTCCCACCAAAATCGATTTTTTGGGACACCAATGTCTCTCCACAGCAAACCTCTGGCAAGGCAATGAACTGAATCCATATTTGTTAACTCTCTTGGGTCACAAAGAAAATTCCTCGTACTTCTGTATTGCCCATGGAAATTCTTTATTCTCTAGTTCCATAGCTGCATGCTAGAGACAGTGGCTTCCTGACTTGCTTGCCATAGAATGCTCTCTGATAGCTCATTGCACACACTAATGCCTTATTATTAAGAAAAATTAATTTCCCCGGAGATAGATAATGAATTCTTCTGTTTGGAAATTAAATGGGTCTGTAGCAGAAGCTTTATGATGGATGAGTGGATTACAGTTTAGGGCGCATCAATCTCCATTTTGTAGCACAGAGTAGTTCATAAATCTGCAGATCCTAGTAGTAACAATCAAAATAATAATACCAATTTAAATTCCGTTCTCAAAATTACCTGTTGGACATCTGGAGCATGTGTTTTACTTTACACTAATCAGATGTACTGCCCTTAACTTTCTAACCTGACTTCTGCCATTCCACAGCTACTGGTTAAAAAAAGTCCCAGAGTGATTGCATTACAGAGCCTCAGACATATAAATCAGGTCTACAGAGTCCAGGCAGAGGCTTGGGACAGAAACTGGCTACAGGGACCCACAGTTTTTTGCATCAAAGGCTGAATTTGAGCATAGAACATGACAGCTGTTGCTGGTAATACTACTGCAGCTGTGTGGAATATGTTGCAGTTTCAAATCTGTTATTTGAGGAGAGATACTGCTGCGACAAAATCCACAGTCACAGAAAGAATCATAGAATGTTTTGGGTTGGAAGGAACCTTAAAGATTATATAGTTCCAAAACCCTGCTATAGGAAGGGACACCTGACATTAGACCAGGTTGCTCAGAGCCTCATCCAACCTGGCCTTGAGCACTTCCAGGGATGGGGCATCCACAGCCTCTCCGGGCAACTGTCCCAGTGTCTTACCACCTCACAGTTGGCAGCACTATTTGCTTTCAAGGACAATCAAGGAAAGAGGTAATGAAACCTAATGCTGCCTTTCCACAAGCAGTATTTCCAGTCAAACATACATATAAGTAATAGGTAACAGCAGAGAAAGTATTGTCCTGTTGAGATGAACACTAAACTTTCTTTGGTGGGGCAGGGGCTGGGAAGTAGAACCGCTCTCATTTGCAGCAGTCTGGGTTCTTTCCATTACCTCAGAGTCTACTTTAAAAACAATACAAGGCAGTGCAACTTGAGCTAAATGTGCAATTGCCTCTTCATCAAAAAGTCGACAACAGGCACCTGACAATGGAAAAACCAAAATTATAAACTGCCTATAGCCCTGAGCCCACAGAGGCAACCAGAATTTCTCTGAAGCAAGCACCAAATACTCATCCATGAAGCAGGTAGCAAGGTTTATCCAAACACTAATTCTCAGCCTACAGCAGTGAAGTCCCCAGCACATCCTCAAATCAGTTTCACATTCCAAATTCACAAGTCATTGTGCTGCCAAGTTATAGACATGAAACAAGTAATTTTTACACAGTTCTAAGTAGTTCCTCCTTCCAGTTCACACAGACTAAAATAAACATGCTTTCTTTTACAGCATTCAGCTTCAACTACTGGCAAGCTTCCCCCAGTCAGGGAACAGTATTTTGCAAATGCTCACAAGGCAGGAAAACAGCTGCAGTGGTAGTTGGTTCCTGCACAAAGGAAAAGCACTGCTGACATTTTCCCAATTGGTCAGTTCCATTTCTTTTCAAATATGCTCTTTCTCTCTCTTGAAGCTCTTTTCAAAACTTATTCCTACCAAGTCCAGCTCCGCTGGGAAGTCATCATTATCTGGCCAAAGCCAGTTGGGACACCTTTTTCCAGACATAGTTAATATAATTTGTTAACCATGAAGGAAAAAAGTCGAGATCTGTTGTGGTTTCACCCTAGCCAGCCACCAAGCCCCCCACAGCTGCTCGCTCATTCCTCCACCTGTGGGATCAGGGGGAAAATCAGATGGGTAAAAGCTGGAAAACTCACAGGTTGAGAAAAGACAGTTTAATAAGGAAAGCAAAAGCCATGCACACATGCAAAGCAAAACCAAGGAATTAATTCAGTGCTTCCCATGGTTGGGCAGGTGTTCAGCCATCTCCAGGAGAGCAGGGCCCCATCGCATGTAACAGTGACTTGGGAAGACAAACGCCACCACTCCAAACATTCCCTCCTTTCTCCTTCTTCCCCACAGGTTTATATAATGAGTATGATGTCATATGGTCTGGAATATTCCACTGGTCGGTTCAGGTCACCTGTCCCGGCTGTGTCTTCTCCCAACCTCCCATGCACCCCCAACCTCCTTGTCAGTGTGGCAGCACAGAAAGCAGAGGAAGCCTGGTCACTGTGTAAGCCCTGCTCAGCAATTACAAAAACATCTTTATATTATCAGTCCTGTGTTCAGCACAAATCCAAAACACAGTCCCATACCAGCCACTGCGAAGAAAGTTAGCTCTACCCCAGCCAAAACCAACATATATACCTAACCCATACTGCATCCTCAGTGATTCCAGGCCTTCTGAAAGAAAGTTTTGGGTTATTGTTCCCCCCCCCCCACTTCTCCCACTTTTTATGGATGACTTTCAATGACATCATCAATCTGGTGTGTATGAGCTGAAAATGAAAGTGAACAAATACAGACAACTACCTCTATCCCCAGGGTCTGCCAGAAGCAGGATGAACAGTAACTAGTATATTAACTATTCACTGCATTTGGGCCTTCATATGCACACAAACAACTTTATATACTTTCAGCAAGACAATGACCTAAGCCCTTCAGGACATAAGCTATTTTCCCCACTGGCCCTTAGAAACTCAGATGTCTTGTTTCTCTTATTTTATAAAAACAAAAATGTCACACACTTGCCATAAGTTTGATCCACTTCACTTTTCTTTCTTTGTAATACCCTTTGAGAAGCTTAAGCAGTAATAAAAAAAAATTTCCTCCCCAGAATTTATCCTTTTCTTTTAAAAGAAAAAAACCCCACAACAAAACAAGGAAAAAAACAACCTCAAAACCAAATTCCAAATAAATTCCCTGATTTAGAAAAAAGTCTCCATGGAGAGACTTTGCAACATTAAAAGGAGATAGAAGTAGAGAGGGTAATTATCTATGTCGGATTTTTAATGAAAGATTCATACCCAGCTTTGTGTGGTTTCTTGTACCATTTTTAGCTCTCAGTATTTATACAACCAACCCTTAGCTGACTGTAGCCAGTGATCATATGCAATCTGAACACGTTTCTTCTACAGCCAGCCTTCCCCCAGGTCCCTCAGTGCTCACACCCTGCAGTCTGCCATGTGCTGCCCCACACAATGGTACCTACAGAAAGAGATTTGCTCCTCCTAAGTGTCATATGCCTTTACTGACTTTCAATTTCTTGCTTCGTTAGCATATGATTATTCAAGGAAATACTGCACTTTACCCAGTCCCAATGTGTTTTCTCTTCTCCATGATTTCAGACTGACCTATACCCCCTTCACATATCTATTTGCTTACTTTAAGTGATGAATTATTTTGTTACTGCTGCATGTGCACTTTCTGAGGTTTTCATCTTAAATGCTACCTGAGCTATCTTGAGCAGCCCACACTAACAGAGTTAAAAACACTACCCATTTCTACTGATTAAAAACTCCTAGTTCTCTCTTTGAATGCCACTTCCCACGAGCCTATCTGCTGTGTTAACTGTTCTGCCCACACAGGATTCTCACAAAATGCCAGCTTCTTCATCTTCCTAGAAAAGCTAAATACCTTTATCACAAACCTACATAAGAGTTTTCCTGAGGTAATAGAATCAGACCCTTTTATTGTGTCCATACTTGCAGGAATCAGGTATATCATGGGGAGAACCAAAATCTTTGCCTTAAGGAATTTCAACAAAATAAAGATTTAAATCTGAGGATTTGTAAACAGAATATTCAAGGAATTTAATTTCTGCAGAGCTCTACAGAGCTCTGGATTTCCAGAGGGTTGACCTCTCAAGTACTACTCTTTATCAAGTGCAAAGATTTGCAGGACAGGAGTTTCCATCAGTGGAAGCCTGCGAGATACAAACAATTGTGACTAACCCCCACATGTGTAAAGATAAATATTCTTACTGGAGGGTTACCTTGGAACACTAAGTAACTTAGAGAAATTGTGGAAGCATACTGAAAAAAGAAAATGAAGATTTTATAGCAGAATGAACAGCTTCATTCTAGCTATAAGTTGGCTTGGGGAAAACAGACTTCTATTTAAACTTATTCTTAAATTTAAAAATTTGTGCTTGCAAAAAGTTGATGAAAGGATTCCCCATAATACCATGTAACTTTCCCCTTCCCATTTTTAACAGAAGTCTGATCTCCAAAGACAGCTAGGCTGTATATTGCTATGCCAGCAGTCTCATCTACTCAGAAAAATCAAGTGCTGTAGCTGATTTGCAATAAAAACTGATTTGGAATAAAAATTACTTCCAGCGTGAGTAATTGCCTGCAATGTTAAGCTTTCAACAGGGTCACAGCCACCACAAAGATGCTGAAGGTATTAAAGCCCCAAGTATCTACACTGACAAAGTTTCCATCTGCTAGTTGAGGAGGGAATAAGTTAAAAGAAACTGAATATTTCTCCACATGTATCTACAAGCAATGCAATATTCTCAAGAAAAAAGAAAATTTTCTGTTACAGGCTTTGAAGTAAGAGCAGATGTGATTCCTTGGCAAGCTTGTGGCAGTTCGAAACCATGGTTCCACAGACGTTTTTCTTTCCTCAGCTAGAAAACCAGCTTATGCAATTTCTGCTTCCCTCCTTCTCCCTTAACTGCATGCTCCAGCTCCCAGGCCCCTCAAGGATGACGTTACAACTGTGTAAGGGGCCACACAATGAATCCTGAAAAAAACCCGAAACAACCCAACCACCTCCAAATAAACAAACAATCAAAACCAAACAAAAACCAACCAACCAACCAAACCCCCCCCCCCCAGCCCCACCACGAAAACCCCAACCCAACCCCAGCAAGCTATATTTAGTTCTAGTACAGTTCAGTGTCCTGGCAACACCAGAGCAGGAGCAAACGTCTAAGAATTAAAATTGCTTAACCTGGCTTTGGCACCGAGCTTGAAGCACAGCCCAACTGAAACCTATTGGTAAGAGCAGGAAGTAGTCTCAGGTGAGACACTGCACTCTCTCTGACAGACTCAGTTGCAACAGGCTGTCTAAGCAGACAGCAAACAGATTTTACAAATCTGAAGTACCACAATACCTTCTCTTTCACTGTAATCCAACTTTTCTACACATTTTGAAGAGGACAGCACTGTAGAAACAGGACAAAATTACTTAGCAAGACAGCAAGTGAAGAAAATTACCTTTGAAATAAAAATAAGCAGAAAGGAAGGAAGGAAGTTTTGAACCAAGTTGTTCCATTTTCAGGTTTTCTACTGGGTGGTATGTATCATTCTTAAGTTAATTAAGCACATGCCTCACTGTAATTAATCTGTCCTACCTGAATGTTTTAAAGAATTAATTACCTCACATTATTTTGTTATTTGGGTTAAGTAACTTGCAGAAAGTTTTACAGCTAACAGGACAATAAAGAGGTCAATTTCTGTTTTAGAAAAAGGATTAAAATCTGAGAAGGATTGTTGTGTGGTCTCCAAAACAAACTGCCAACAATCCTACATGGAAACAATATATGCCCTCATGTCCATGTTTACACTAGCACCAGGCTACAATGGTTACTGTCCAGCCAAACATCAAATCACCTTTCCTTTATTTTCTTCTATTACCTTCACAATGAAACCCTTAAAAAGGGATATCCTTATCCCAACCAGAAAATTAACTGAAACAATTAAACCCTATCAACATGAAGCTAGTCCACTGGAACCTCAAGTGAAAGCCTGCTCTAGAAATTTGAATGCTCTTAATGTAGTCCATAATCAGGCATTTGCTCATCTAGGACAGAAAATACACGGGTGAACCCAGCGTAATCGAGTCTGTATCATGCCAGAGGCACCAGCCAAGGTGTCCAGGCTGTGCTGGTGCCATCTGACAGAATTAAACTGCTGGGAAGTTGCTGACCAACCACTGCTTAAAAATTAGAAGAGGATCAGGCCCTGGCAGCTGCCTCTAGTAAGGATCAAGTCTACAGCAATAAGACTAAATACAGACCAGCTGACTCTGCACTCCCATCCCCCAAAACAACTCCAATCTGTCACTGATGGCAACAATGCTGATGCCAGACAAAGACAACACTGCTAGAGTAAATAGAGGGATTACTTAAATCTATATATAACTATATCTACACATACGTGTACGGCACAGTCAGAGGAGCCTGAACAAGGAAATGTTCAAATTTAAAAGTGCCTCTTTAAAAGCAAACCAGAACACTGAAGAAATATGAGTTTCACAATAATTTTTTATGTGTACTTTGAATAGAAATTAAGCATATGCACTTGGAAGAACGTGTTTCACGATGCACAGAGTGCTAGACAGCTAAATTATACTGAGTTTGGTGTCCTCAGGAAAAAGAAAGGAAGCAGCCTGTCTCAGTCTTCTAAATCAAACTCACACATTTGAACTTCACACTGAAATTTCTCTCTTGACTCCAGCCACAGACTGCAGTGCTGAAGTGAAGTTTGGTTTATTGTCTGATATGAGGAAGCTACGTTATCAGAAACATTTGAAAATCGTTTTTTTTTTTTGAGAGCAACGCGTAGCCATGTTGCTGATTTTCTGGAGGGAAGTATACTCAGGCTATGAACTGACCTTTCAGTTAACTGGCACGTCCATAATTTAGTATTACCACAGACATGTAGAATTAAATAACAAGGTCTGATCCAGAGAAAATTAATTTCAGCAAGTAAATACGCATTTTCTCCATGCTGCCAGTAAACTGCGTGCGCTGAATTTGGAAAGAGACATCTGGAAAGAGGGTCAAACTAAAGGAATCAGTTAAGCATATCACAACTTATGAAAGAAAGGGCTGAGGGGTAGATTTGGAAACTATGACCTTTTCCATTTCTCATTGCTCATTTCAGCACTCTAGTAAGCTAAATGAAATATACTTAAATACATGAGGGTAACTGCTATGCCCAGTGTTAAAAACACAACAAAAAACATCGGGAAAACATGCCACAGGAAATCTGTAGATGTCCGTCTATTTTACCTTCTGCAAACGGAAAACGTTTGACTTCAGAAGTAATTCCAGGGTTGGGTGCTGGAGCAGAAGTCAGCACTGTCTGCTTTCAAAGAGGCAGCTGGCATCCCACCCTTCAGAAAGTTAAGTTGTACTTCTTAGCACTCGGGAGCTCCATGTCTCCTGTCACTTCAATGGGATAATTCACACATGAAGCAAGTGTTTCAGCGACTTGATGAAGAGAAGACTTTATACAAGGAGAGCCATCAGACTAGAAGCCCATCTAGCCTGACAGCCTGTTCAGGACAGAGGTCAGTACCTAATGACAAGGGAAGAAAACAAAAGCAGGGAATGCAACTCCCTACACACCACTAACATTACCTAGGGAGAAACGGAGAGATCAGAAAAAGACAGATACTTCTTCCTGCACTCCTCCAAAGCCAGCCAGCTGCTCTGCAATCTACCACCTCAACACCTCCTCCATGAACATGTCACACATGATGCAGTCTTCAAAGTCTGGACTCTTCCACATTTTTCAGCCTCTCTCCCACCCTACCAGTGGCCAAAAATCCCAGTGCAATGACAATTGATGAATTTTAAAGCGAGTCCTCCAACTCTCTGCTCAGCAACCACATCAGAAATTGCAGACCTCCTAGAAATGAAGGTGCTCTGCAAGGCTTGTGAGTCAGTTTGTTAGTTAGTTGAGTAACTATAAAATGCTGAGGCCCAGCATGTTCTTTGGAGACCTACATTCCTTGGCAAAGTTTCTTCAATTTCTGTGAATATAGAGCTGACTTTTAGAGCAACAAGCACTTCAGCAACTACAATTGAAATTAAACCCAGGAGATTCTTATCCAGCTAAATGTGAACAATAACACTCAATAGTGTAACACCCGTGTTATTTCAGTACAAATATTCATTTAAGATTTAGCCTTCACTTACATTACCTCCATGATTTCAGTGTAACAGTGCAGTGTTATGACAACTTCAGACACATGTCCTTCAAAATATCAGGAGAAAATTCTGATATCCACATAAACAGCTTTGGGTACTTTGGAGGCCAGCACACTTGTAACACTGATGAACTGAGTACTTCCTAGGGCTGTAGCACAACTGTGTCTCGGTATGTTGCCATGTCAACCTTCTCTATTTTCCTGAGTGACAAAGAAGTGCTATCACCTCTGTATTACACCTCTAAATAAAAAGAAAATGGACACAAATTCATAGAGCAGGAGATGCTTTAGATTCCTTGGAACAGGCTTCACAGTAGATCACATAATATGGTGGCGCAGGGGCTCAACTCAGCCCCTGAAAAGACAAGAGAGACTATGTTCCCTCGAACCTTTGGGTTTAAGATATATCATCCTTTGGGTATAAATGACTAGCTTGCTTCTTCCTGGAAGGCATGCCTGGATCTAACCCCAGGCCATGATGGAAGCCTGTACAGGCCACCCAAGCCTCTGCCTGTCTCTCTCACTTGATTTTGAGCACGAGAAGAAATGAGTTTTGAAAAGACCCAGGCAGACAGAAGTCTCCAAACTCTCAGTTTCTGCCATCACACCACCCACATTTCCCTAATGATGAAGAATGTGAATTCCACCTGGATGCTTCTGATAAAACTGAGGCACAGTAAGAGAAGTTGAAAACCAAACGCTGCCTCTGAAGTCTTGGAATTAACAACACTCCATTAAAATTAGCAGGGATAAATTATGTGTCTCCAAGCAAATCTGTACATGAAGTTGGCTTTATAACAGAGACCTTAAATGTATAACGCTTGAGGTATTTTGCTGCCATGCTCTGTTGTAGCTCCTGAGCAGATTTTGTAGACAATGAACTCAGAAAGCAGCCATCTTTATTACATCCATTTCTACCTTGGTCTCTGACATTCACTTTTCTCAACCACTCCAGTGCTGAACACCCTGAAACTTTAAACACTCTTTCTACAGCAACAGTTCCCCAAAGTAGACAGCAAAATAGGTTGTGTTAATTCATAGCCCACACTGTCACTATCCACTTACGAGGTTGAAAGTATTACACTAAAGGCAGATGAATTCAGATTTATCAGCAGAAAACTGAGACAGAGCTCTCTCCTATGTAAAATAATTTTGTGATACAGAAATGCTGCATGTGGTACCCAGATGGAACCAGTAATTGAGGAGTTTTAGGGAAAAAGGAAAAGTGCATAAACTGTGAAGACAGACTGCCCTAGTTGAGTGATTAGCACAGAGATGCTTTTATGCCACTTTCCTCTAGAGCTGTGTCTGTCAGCATGGTCTCACCTGCTCTTTTCCACAGCAGCTGCAGCTGCTTTCACAGGCTCCCCTGCAGGGACAAAGAATGAAGGGGAGACTAGAGGAGCCACTCAGAGCAGCTGCAGATGCTAATGGAATAAGCAAGCAGGCAGACCTGCCTTCAAAAAATTACCAGGACTGGTTCCGAGTGTAAGTAGTGTCTGCATCTTCCCACACCAAACTGTTCCCATATGAAGCAATCTTCCACAACAGCATTCCAAAGGCTATTTTTGCTCTTACAATAAGACTGGGCAAGGATTCATTCTTCCACAAATGGCCTCTCAGCCCTGGGGCCCACCTGTTGGTTCTTTGCCAAAACTTTGCAGGGGCCAGGTATGTCACAGCAATACCCTCAAACCTTGGAAACCCCACGGAGACAAAACAGGCACTGACACTCTGCTTAACTCATCTAAAACTGAACTACCGCATGTATTTTCTTTGTAAACAGAAAGTTCCAAGAGCTAATGCATCAGAACAAGCCACTGACCAGTTGCCAGGAGATCCTTCAGTGACCAGCAACTATGAGGAAACAGTTATCAAAAGCAGCTCTAGCACACGGATGGTGAGGGACAGAGCACATAGAGGAGCAATGACCTGTCTCTGTTCTGCACATCTTATTCCCATATCCTCAAGACAAGTCCAGTCAGAAGGAATTTTACCACAACACTGATTTAGCAAGAACAGCAACTATTCAAGTTTACCAGACTTCTCTTACTGATTCATGAAAAACTTTGGGATAATAGCCCTCTGGAAGACAGGGTAGCTCCAATCCTGTATTTGTTCAGCAAAGATGTCAACAAGATGCATTCTGGGCACAGGAATGACATGTTAAGGTCTGTAAAGAACAATTTTCTCAGATCATATTGTTCATCCTTCTACCACTTGCGGCTTTTGCTTACTTCCTGCTGAGGTACTCAAAATGCCTTATAAAGATGAATAAATTGAACCTCTCAAGAATTCACCTAACATATGTACCATCTCACTATAATAACAGGAACACAGCAGACAGACAAATAACAGGTGACAATTTCAGACACAAATTCCTGTAGAGTAATACATTCATATTAGGACAGTGTTCTTCATTTCCATCAAATGTAAGAGGAAATAAAGGCATTTGACATCTTGGCATTCCTCTTAAAGCAATGTCTACACTACAGTTACATTGAACCACATGAGCTTCTTTTCCCACACTCCTAGCACTAACCTGCTGTAACTCGAATACCAGTACTCCACAGCATGCTTAGGGAGAACTGAGACCAGTACAGGCACTGGTAGATAGGGAAGTGGCATTCCAGGCCCAAGCTCTACCCAATGGTCCACACTGCACACATGAGAGAATGGTCTACAGCATCCCCAAATTCCGCCTAGGAGCTGAAACCTGTGGCATCCCTTTGCAGCAAAACAAGAAGCCTGGCCTTGTACTGGTTGCCAACACTGTCAGTTTCAGTCTGAGGCACATAAAAATAAGACAGACTTTACATATCATTTCCAGGTATACACATAAACTCCCACACAACTCTCCAGAGCACGCAGTGGACAATATCCACTTGTCACTGCACTTGGTCCAATGGCACCAAAAGTGCAGCTTCCTCAAGCTTTATAGTGTCTCTCTTCTTCTACTTACTGTAGCAGCAAGTACACCCGTACAGCACAACGTCCACTTGTTGCAAAATGTGTTGGCTTGATAGGAAAGACACAGGGTCACACAGCAGAGTTATACATTCTCCTAAGCCCAAATTCTGTCCCTAGCATAAGATTCAAGGACATTTTCTTGACTATCATATATTTTAAGAATGGCTGTGTTCCCAAATTGATACTCTTAGTACAAAGAAAACCTTGTCTATCATGAAATGGATATAAAACTGTGCCCAACTGTTGCTCTCCAGCTGCAGTTCAGACCCTTTAATTTTGCAAGTACAGATAGGTTTTTAACATTAAAGCAGCAAAAATTAGGGCACTTTTCCTTGTTTCTCTAGTAAGGAAGCACTTTCTCAGCTGTTGGCTTCCAGTACCAAATAACACAGCCTCTACGTTGGACACAGTGTGTGCACTTGAGAAGATTCTGCTGCTACACAATAAAATGTTCAATCATCAAGATCAGAGATGTGGTAAAAAAAGGAGAGACTTTCAGATTTCTTCTTCAATTCACATAAAAACATGTTTCAAAAGCATCTCTTATGCACCCACACACATTGCAGAGAGCAGTCTTATTTCACAGGCATTTCTCAGAAGCTTCAGCAACTCAGCTTCTAAACATTGTGGTGAAAGTTCATGCCAAACAAGGCTTTTTGGTTGTCAAAAAGTTTGTCAGCCAAGGCTGATAAAGCCAAGGAAGTTGATATTTGTAAGTTCACCATCCATAATGCTTGGACAGCTTAGGGCAGGGAGGAAGAAACAGAAATGCTAGAGACCAGGAATTTGTAGTTCAAGAATTTGAGCTACAGTCTGATGGAGAAAAAGACAAAACAAGGCAAAGCATTTACCAAAAGCAAAGGAAAGAAGGAAAACATACTTGCAAACTCCCTGAATCAAAGTCTTTTTTCCAAAGCCACACATGGGCCTTAAACAAAACCAAAAGCTTCACGGATCTGGTACAATTCAAACAAATTTCAAAACACATAAAATTCCATTACTCCCTCTTCACGAAGGAGGCAGTGGTAACTACGATCTCTGAGAAAAAGAAGCCACAACAACCCCCTGCAGCGCTACAGGCTGGGCACAGAGTGGCTGGAGAGCAGCCAGGCAGAAAGGGACCTGGGG
>JAYRBT010000001.1:99625692-99706291 GCA_036023395.1 Myiotriccus ornatus
CTCGCACCAGCCTGCCTGCCGCTTCTTAACCACACAGGCACAGCAGCCGCTGGCAGCCCCACACAGAGACCGTAGACCTCAGAGGCTAGTACACGAACCCCCCTGGCTGGTCGGGTCCTTTCCTTATCACCCCAAAGCCGTGATAGTGCACGTGCATTACTTTCACTTCATTACTCCTACAAGAGATTGTTTTAGCATCAACACAACTACCAGTGAAGAACTAGCAATAGAGGAGCTGTAGTATCCAGAAGGTATTTTCCAAGTGTTCTTGCTACTACTGTGGCAAGCAGTTCTTTTTAGGGAATGTGCTGTGTGGATATATTCCACAATTCCTTAGCCACTCGCGTGAGTTGTAAGAACTGAATCATTCCAAGGTGTAGGTATTACAACCCACACCTGATTTCCAAATCCGCAGACAGAAAACACAGGAGATTAAAATTCCTCCATATTAAACAAAGGCATTCATTTTATCCAGTAACATATTTCCTGCCTCTGCCTGCCAAAGTTTCTCAGAAAAGGTCAAATGGCAATTCAGACAATTCATATATCCATCATGGCCTCGATTAAAAACAAGACTGTATTTGGCCAAATGCACGCTGCCAGTAAATCTCCCTTTTGTACTCATCAGCAACCAAAACATGAAAAGAGGTAATAAAGTGTCACTGATAAAGTACGGAGAAAAACAGTCCTATAGAACGAAACATACTGTAACACACTTTCTCCTGTCTTCCAGCAAATCTTAGTTTTCCTGAAAAAAACAGTTTTATGCTGTTCAGATTTCACCTCACCAGCAAGTACAAAGCCCCACAGTCCCTCTAGCCTTAAGGTCCCTTCATACAAGCCATTTCATCTCCCTTCTCCATCCTACTCCCAAAAGTGCAATAACAGAGGATCTTAAAAGAAGCCCATAAAGTAAACTAAACAGCAAATCTTTTTTTTCCTTCCCCCTATGTCTTAATTTCCATAGAAAATCTTTTATCTGGGCTAAAGTGGAAAGCCTGTACTTCAAATTGGAAAATTTTAATTAAGCCATGTTTTGGCAAACACTCAAAACTATGACAAGATTAACTGAGGTTTTCAGAGATGAATGTGACATTTACAGTCCTTTATTAAGTGTTTTTTTTTTAAAGGGCGTATGAGACAAAAATCTTAAGTCTGTTTTCTTGATCAGTACCATTCTATAGTCTTAAAACAATAATTCTTTGGGAAAAAAAATCCCAAAGCAAAACAGAAAACACAAACCCAAGAAATACTTTCCATTTAATGCTAACACTATCAAGAGTGGTTAACTTAGTTTACTTACATTTGTTTTCACTTTCCGGTTCTCAGGTAATAATGCAAATACTAGTGAATTTGGAATAATAATTATAACTCCCATGCGGCCACATTTCTGCAAAATTGAGCCCATTATCCCAAAAGAGATCTATAAATGCTATCTCTTTTTAAGGTCATTGCTAAGTGTTCTCAGAAACAAAATACCTTCAGCTAACAGAGTACATAGAGAAAATTCACCACAACAAACTTACACATTCCTTAAGATATTTCTGATCAAAAATTACAACCTATTTGAGACAACTTATCTTTCCTGAGAAGTAAGAATTCATGGAGTTGAAACTTCATTGTCAGTCTCCTCTTGGTCTAACATTACACTGCTATCCCAGACCATGCAGTTTAGATTATTTATTCCCCAAATGAGTGGGTACAAGAAAAGCATCTGCCTTCCATATGGAATTTCTTCACTCTTACTCATCCAACTACCTAAAAGCTAGGATGAACAATGTTTTAATTAGTTTCCCTTTGCTTAAGAATGTCACACTGACTCCTCATCCTTCAGCAGACAGATGAGAATGTCCTGTTATCAAATCTAACACATTCACAGGTTACTTTTAAAACATTTTGTCTTTTTTTTCTACCTTAAATATTAAAATACTTTAAAATCCAGTTTTGAAATACCATGAAGCTTGACAAAAGCAGGTATCTCCTACATTCTATACATCTCCAAAGAAGACAATATATTCTTTTAAAGCTCAAAAATTTTCTCCAGTTCTTTTACAATGTTTCTAAAAAGGGCATTGATGGCTTTACTGAAAACTCTGGAATCCAGCTGGTTGACTTGTCTAGCTGACTAGTTCCAGTTGTTAATTTAGGGGAAAGGAAGACAAAAAGTCAGTTCATGTAGACAGAACTGTGATCCTGGTGCTCATCCAACTACTTTTTGTGGGGTTTTTTTGTTGAAAGTGACCCTTGAAAACCCCTCTTACATTTGAATTTTAAAAATACATCTGTTAAAAAAGAAATTACAGAAATGTTTTGCATTGGGGTGGAAAAGGGAAAGGAACACTTTTAGTATAACTTAGTTCTGTGTCTGTGCTTTTTCAGCTGTGGAATAAATGGAAATAAGAGATTTCCTCAAGGAAACAAAAGCTATAAATCTAAGGCAAATGATCAGAGTCCTCTGTTATTTTCCCGTTATGTCTCTGGAGTCTTCCCAGGAGTAGACAAATCACTCATTGTTGTAATCTGAATTCTATTTTCAAAGCAATTTAGCTACTTTCACATCTGATTTTTACATGTCTGCATTCACAGTTCAATAAGTGTTTATATGCATTTTGTATATAAAATGTGACTAAGCTATTACATAGAAACCCATAAAGACTTCTTACCATCTCTTGTAGAGTTTGTTCTGATGATCAAGTTGAACTAGAAAAGAAAACAGCAGCTTTTTAATTTGTAATATAGGTATTAAGATTGCCATAGGCACTGAATATAGTTTTGTTATGTTTGAGTACTATGGCCTAGAACTATTAAACATACCTTCTCTGTTGTGGCTAGTTGAAGTCTCTTATTTATAGATTTTGATTAACGTTGGTAAAAATCCCATTCCTTAAAATTACCCACTACAGTAAGGAAGGTAAAAGAGAACCTTCTAAACAATGCAGTCTAAAACGCTGGGACTGAAACCCTTTTCCCATTACCTTTTTTCTTTTCTACTTTTCTCCCACACTTCACGCTTCTACAACCTTATACACTTGAAGGAAACACACTATTCTCCCTTTTTCACGGTGTCTGCACAGGGACTTGTATAAAAGAAGCAACTGACATTAAATGTTTCAACCCATCTTCCCTCCATTCAAGCAATAGATTTCTGTTTAAACCTGTGGTGCACTTATAACTTCATACACTCCTTCATCTCACCTTTTTTTTTTCAGCCCCTGATCCTGCCTCCCATAAAGAGAACACAAGTCAATTCAGGTTACAGCCACCTTTTCTAAATGTGAGGAAAAGGTTAAAAAGAGAGGAACAACCAGATGAGGGAAAAAAAAAAAAAGAAGGAAAAAGGGAGGAAAGAGGGAGAACATGACATCCATAACCACCAGGCAGGATTTTTAATTACCAGCATTTTCACTTGATCTACCAGTATGAATCACTGAGAAATATTCTGGATCCCCTCCCTATTTGGCAATTATTTTTTTACATTAAGATATTAGCTGCTTCATCACATATTTCTCCTAATACTCTCACCCTCAACTTGAACTTTGGTAGGTGAGTGCCAGTGAAAGGTAAAAGAAACTCAGTACATTAAAATACCTATTGCTACCCCTAAGAAATGGACAAATAGTATTCCCAGAAACACTGGAATACAGCCAAGACAGCACTTAAAACTGCTGTAGATTTATAAGAGCATAAAACTAGGATTTTTCAAAATGATTATGAATACAGTACATACACCAGTTGTGTTCTGCCTCACATGTAACAATACTGATTAAAGAGCAGGTTTTTGCCTCACGCAGCCACACCGTGTGAAAGGAGAATGGGATGGGCTATATCCAAACAAAATGCAAATCATGCAGCAACCAAAAAGGCAAATTACTGTCCTTTCCAAAGCCCACATTAAGCTCCAACTAATAAATTCCTGGTAACACCAGCCTATCTATAAGAAGCTCTACATACACGAGCAGTCACATTGCAATTGATGGGACAACTCATGCCGGCAAAGGCTGAAGATCCAGGCAATCTGATTCAGGCAACCAAAACATGTGAATTCACTTTCTCTCCTGCCTGCTTGGAGGAAGAAGGAAACCCAGCACTGAGGTCACTGCAAAACACTTTGATTACTTATAACACTTGAAACCCACACATGCATAAAAGATTCCTGTGCCATCCCTCTTTGTGCATTTCAAACATCTCACTTCTAACAATAGCCCTCTTCAAAACTTTTATCTCCACTCTCTCATGATGTACACATATACTTTTTGTCTCTTTCCCACACATATCTGGATGCTGTAAAGGTTGCCATAATGTCTTTTTCTCATACTTAGAAACCTAAGCCCATGCAGCCGATTCTTTCATTTTCCATTTCAGAAAAAGTATGTGCTTAACTTTCACATTCACTCTAATTCCTACATGACAAAAAATTCTTTGAACTAGCTTCAGCATAAACAGAAATGGGGTTTGAGCTTAATGTAACTACACTTTTTAAAGCAGTAAGTGGTGAAGTCTGATATTATTAATACACAACATGTACATATGCTTTCTGAAAAGGAAGGAGGGGAAAAACCCTAGTAAATATATCCAGCTGCACTAGTTTACCAAATAGGAAAAACCTGTTCTGCCAAATACAGAAACTTTAATTATTGTCATAAATAATTTATGAAACATTAGACTACAAATATAAAGCAGAGAAACAATGCTGCAAGCCTGGACACTAAATTAAAGAATGAGTTTGTTTTATTTTCAGCTGAATTACTCTTTCAAAACAAACTACATAAAATAAGAAACATGACAAGCAGCAGAAAATAAATGTGATAGGTCTACTTCTATAACTTCCACTTTTAAAAATAAAATATTGAAGCAATTCAACATATGAAACTAACCAGCAAATGCAGAATTTAAAATGAGAAAGATTTGTTTGCCTATGCCGCTCATTAATGATGGCAATTTTTAATTAATATTATTTATGTCCTTTTCACATTTTTAAAGTATTTCTTCACTGATAATTAATCAGGGATTCACTCCTTTTCGTCAGAAGATGCCTGTCCCCTTGGCAGCTTGAGGCAGGTAAGCATCAGTGAAAATAAACAAATCTGATCAAAGCAGTGACAGCATTTAATTCCCTTGGAGTCAAAAGAAACTGAGACTATGACTGTGATATCATGAGACACAACCACAACACACTGGGATTTATAACTTGGTAAATAAGTCCCACTCTGGGACTAGTGGTGTGCTGGATCTAGCACTGCCATGTGGTCTGGAGGCGACAGGGACAGCTCACAGCCCAGTGTGGGATCAGCAAGGGTTCAACTATTCCAACACTGATCAACAAAAGATTAATTAATTAACCTGTTGCAAGGTGTTAAGATAAACTGGCATTAAATTCAGCAGGTTTCAAAAAACACATTTACACAAAGCTTTCCTGAAAATTGGATCAGAAATGCCCCAAACAAGAGACAGCTGACCACCCCCTCAGCTGCTTTGAGACGTGTCTTCAGTCAGGCCAGAGCTGTCCCTAACTCAGCATCCAGCTTCTGGCAATGGTTAGTAAGACATGCTCAGTAAAACATGACACTAGAATATGCATACAGGAATTACTTTTGCAGGTACATTCCTCCTAATTTCAGCAAAATGTGAGCATCCTCCCACAAACACCTATTTAATTTTATACTTCTGATGCTTCCTCTTAGTGCAGAATTACCACCAGAAGAGGGAAATGTCTGAAAAGCAGTTTGACATCCTGTGCTTCAGATTAATACTGTGCATTGCTAGTCTGTGACGTTAACTTTAATACCAAAGCGCCCTAGTTACAGCCACGGAGAAATATAAGCCTGTGACTGCTGAGAAGGTAGCAAAAGTCATATCCCTTAAAAAAGAAGAGGTAGAAATTCCCAACACTATACACTGCATACTTGTTTGGAAATGGCTGTAAATACAAGACTTGTCCAGCACTTACAGTACAGTTACAGCTCCTCATCCCAACAGGAGCGCTATGAAGACCCACCTACCACTGTAATGTTCGCATCAGTGGTGCCACATCAGGGTCCTTACAACAACAGTAGCAATTCCTGTGGATGGGATACAAATTACACATAAAGCAAAGTAACGTTTTCAGACTTTAGTGTATTTATTATGGCTCTTTTGGCCCGAGCAGAGGCTGAGACAGTGTAATCATCTGCGGCTACCCAAAAGAGGGTCTTTATTCTCTGAGCTCCAGGACATAAACCCAAAAGCTACTCGGGCCAAAAGTTAGAGGCCAAAAGCAAAGTGCTAAAAGCTGTACAATTATCAGTAGCCCCCATAAGCTTATGTTTCGTGTATGGCTGGTCAGTGTAGTCATAAACGAGAAGGAGGATGAAACTTCACCACTACTCCTTTTGAAAGCGTAGTTCATTTCCCGGTGGCACACATGTCGTGCCCAGACTCTGGCCAGTGACTCTAAGGCTCACAGAAGCGATGGGTAGCTCTCGCCTCCGCAAACAGGGCAAACAATTATACCCGAGAGGTGGCAGGAGCACAGGCCTTGTGCCCCGGCCCCTCTTGTGCCTTGAGCCTCGGCTGCCCCGGCCCCAGCGCTCTCGCCCGACCGCCCTCACCGCCGCCTCGGGCCCGGGGCCGACGTGCCGCAGAGGAAAGGAAAGGAAAAGCCCCGCGCCCGTACAGGTGCCACAAACAGCACCCGGTGCCACAGCCAGCGCCGCTCCGCCCCGCTAGGCGACCGGGCTCTCACACCTCCCCACCGAGCCCTTGGCTCTCCCGCTCCTTCCGCCCCCCACCTCCGCCGTCCCCGCACCCACCCGGGCAGCCTGCGGCTCTGGCGGGCGAAGGGAGCCGGGCGGTGCCGCCTCCAGCGCTCGCTCCCTCCCTCCGTTCCGGCGGGGCCGAGCGGAGCTTCCCCCGCCGCTTCCGCCCGGCCGCTGCCCGGCCCCGCGGCGCCATCTCGTGGTGCGGGGCGAGGCGCCGCGGGGCCGCTTGCCCCGCACGGAGATGGCGCTGTGAGTTCACAGAATCACAGGATCCCGGAATAAATTAGGCTGGAAAAGACCTCTGAGGTCATCGGGCGCGACCTGTGACCGAACACCATCATATCAGCTAGACCGAGTGCCACGTCCCGTCTTTCCTTAAACACCTACAGGGATCGTGATTCCACCACCTCCCTGGGCAGTCCGTTCCAGCGTCTAATAACTGTTTTTGTGAAGAAATTCTTCCTGATGTCCTACCTGAATTTCCCCTGGCTCAGCTTAAGACTATGGCCTCTTGTCCTGTCATAGTTGCCTGGGAGGCCAACCCTCACCTGGCTACACCCTCCTTTCAAGCAGCTGTAGAGACCAATAAGGTCATCCCTGAGCCTCCTTTTCTCCGCGCTAAACAACACCAGCCCCCTCAGCTGCTCTTCGTAGGATTTGTGCTCCAGACCCGTCTCCAGCTTCGTTGTCCTTCTCTGGACAAACTGTGAGCTCCTGCTGCCCCTCATTACCCAACCCCTCATTGCCACCTCTAGTCCCAGAGCACGTACAGTGCTTTACAGCTCAAAACCTGGGTGTGCTGTGGTGGTGGTGGTGTGGCACTGTCACACTTCACCCTTTGGTTACTACTTGTTTCCCTCATTAATTTCTAAACTTTCTGTTCAGGATCTGTATTGAGCTAGTATTTTCATAGGACTGTGTGTGAACAGCCCCTTGGGAACCTGTCATGGCCAGTGGAGCAGCGATTGTGTTTTCCCTTGTCTAGCATTTTATATTATCTCTGTTAAATTTGTCTGCTATTAGCACAGAATCGTAGGATCGTAGAATCATACACTGGTTTGAGTTGAAAGGGACCTTAAAGTTCACCTAGCTCCAAGCCCCCTAGTGAAAGGGACACCATGTTGCTCAGAGCCCCATCCAACCTGGCCTTGAACACTTCTAGGGATGGGGCATCCACAGCTTTTCTGAGCAACCTGTTCCAGTGCCTCACCACTCTCAGAGTAAAGAATTTTTTCCTAATATCTAATCTAAACCTACCCTGTCAGTTTGAGGCCATTCTCCTTTGTCGTGTCACTACATGCTCTGTAAATAGTCTTGCCCCATCTTTCCTATAAGTTACCAGTACCCTTCAGGTACTGGTAACTGCAATTAGGTCACCCCTAAGCGTTCTCTTTTCCAGGCTGAACAAACCCAGCTCTCTCAGCCTTTCCTCACAGGTGCCATAATGTTATTGTGTGTTTCTTCATGGTCCGTAAACCTCTCAGCTGTACTGTACTGAACAGCACAATACTCTCACCAGACCATTCCACCCCATCATTTGTGCCCTTCTCTAGGCAACTCGTGTTGGGCTGTAACACATGAGCATGGCCTTTGGTTGGACTCAATGAAGTGATTCTTATGTTACATATATATTAAAATGAAGGCATGAATTATTGCCAAACTGCTGTATTTTGTGTGGGAGAAAGGCATCAAGGCACACTGCACAAAGTCTTGGCACGCGTGTTGGTTTTATTAACGTTATCACTCTCAAGCAAAGACTTCAAGTAACACTATGTAGATTTTGCAAATGGAGTCATGCTGTTCTTAGTTTTGTAATATTTCAGTTTAAAAGACTATTTTTTTAGGGTAGTCTGACTTCTAAAATGCACATTCTCTTTGTTCACTGCTTCCTACTTATTCCCTTCTACCCGCCTTACTTAGGCATATTTGTGGTTGCACAGTTATTGTCCAGAACAACAAAAAAAATTATCTATCTTGCAAGATATATATATATCTATATATATCTTACAAGATGTACATATATATCACATTAAATCAACCTCTGATTATATACATTTTTTGAACAGTTAGAACTTCCTGCCTGCTGAAGACTGATTTCTTTCTCTGTGTTTCACCTGATCCCTTTCACTTGATCACTTCTGAATCTTTCAGTCCACAAAATACCTGCTGCTCCAAGAGCTGTGTTTTCCTTGAAACCAATGTAGATATTTAGCGAGTTTAAATTCTAACTTATTAGAGGAGAAAAAGCAACCTGGAAGAAAAGTTTGCTTTTAAAGACAACACCCTTATGTAGGCCCTCACACAACCCAACATTAGAGAAGGTCTCACATTAAGTTTTGATTTGTAAGTACTTTTCTTCTACAACCATGAAACATGAAAAATGTAATCTGGGTCTGGAATGAACTGAATACTCCTGCAGTTTATTTCTCAAAGCTAATGCTGGTGAGGGAAATGTAGCCCCTATTGATTCCAACATGAGATCTTCTCTGGCAGGTTGGGTGCCAGATGCATCACAGGGGAGCTTTGGTTTCACTGATCAGTTTTCTCAGTGGTGTCCCATAATGCAGCATGTCCCTTTGGAACTACTTTCTCCTGTGACTGTGTTCCTTGCAGCTTTCAGTGTTGCTCCAATAGGCTGAAAATAAGGACATTGTTTGCTGGCAAACATTTCCTGGCAAGAGAATGAAATGTTAGACTAGACCAGCTATTAGAGTAGGAAAATTTCTTCATGAGAAGCAGCATTTGAAGTTGTGAAGTCTGGACATCCTAGAATGCCTTTCTCAGCTATTCTGACTCACTAATTAGCCAATTAATTTAATTAACAAATTCTTTAGGAGGCAATGAGTTTAATGACTGGAGTTTTGTAAAAAAATGTAGAAAGTTTAAATCTGCAACACACTTTACTGCTTATATAACCTGAAAACAGCATTCTGGGCATCAAATCTGAAAGGGTGGAAGTTTCCAGAACAGAGGACGATGACAGGAATTTGGAAAGTAGGGAGTAACCTATTTTTGTTGTATCGCTGTTCAAGAAGTTTGCATCTGTTACGCACAAATGTACTTCTGCTAAACTCGAGAGAATATCTAGGTTGACCATTACTTTGTGAAGATTGTGTTAATGAAGTGTTGCTCTACTGAGTTAAATTTAATACAAAATAAGTCACCTTTAGAATTTTGGTCCAGTTATTGACTGGTCAAAGTGTTGCAGTTATTGACTCTGCATGTCCTTTATTAAGACAAAATCATATTTTACATTATTTGTAGCAGATTTTCAGCCACAGTGCAAATTCCATGTTTGGATTAAAACAGGTCCTACTTAGGTCTAGCTCTTGTACAATTTGAATCTACAATTCATAAAATTTACAGGGGAGGAGGTGGGGAAGGGAGGTCGAAGGGAGGAAATGTGTGCATGTGTTTGTGTGTGGGAAACTACATGTGAGACTTCTCTTATTCACTTCTAGCTTTCTGAGGGACAGGCTACTAGAGGCTGAGTTGGGGGACAGGTAGAAATATCTTAAAGACAATTTTACTGCCAAAGAAAATAAGAAGTGGAGATGGACTTCTACACCAAATGACATTACTCTTATTCAAAGTTAGATGTAGATAGATAGCATGTCTCTTCTGTAGCACCTGTGGCCTCACTGAACATGGATACAAGTTAATGAATTAAAAATCAGCAGCATCTCCGAAAACTTTCCCCACTGGGTAAGGGGGTAGCATATCTTTTGCTGTCTTTATGTGCTTACTTACAGTCTGACAGTGATCACTACACCTGAGCTAGTCACTCCTCAGATATCATTATAGCCACGGGCAAAGCACAGTAATGCTTTTTGGGTGCTGTTCATCTGATATATGTTGGTTATCTACTTTGGGCAGAAATGAATCACACCCCAGAAGTGCTTTTTTCTTCCACTGATTTTCGAGGAAGCCTGAGGCAAGTCTCACAAGGTGCTTTTATTGCAGGTGTGTATGTTTAGTCAGATAAATCCCATCGAGAAAAACAATAGAAGTGCAAGAAGTTGCTGAGGGAGAATAGTAACACCGACTATAAGAGATAAAAGCCGGCAGACGTCAATAGATGGCAGCATTGTAAATGGTAATGCAGAACCTTCCGCCTAAAACAGCTGTGCTGGGGGAGTCTAAACCGGTTGCTCTGGAGGAGTAAAAGAGCTGCCAAACATCCCTGACTCCTGTACCTCTGGCTTGCTAAAATATGCTGTCTCCTCTCACCTTCCAGATGGCACAAATTCTCCCTTTTTCTTCAAAGCTAACAAAAGGATCTTGAACCATGCAGATTTCCAGAGTTTGAAAGGGAAAGGCAACTGAACACTCAGCTAATTCTTAAATTTCCATTCCTGGACACTTAACACTGGAACACACGGCATAGAGCTTATGATGATTTAAATTAGAAATTTGTGTGGTAATTGTGTGCAGTATACACACACAATAAAACATTATAATGATACATTTTAATCTTGTCTTTGAATTTCATTCTGTTGGTCTTTAGTAATTGGATTTATTTTATGTATCTTTGTTAATTTTGGCATTATTTTACAGCAACAACATTTAGCGTTTTTAGTTAGAAAATACAGATATTTCTGTTATATAGAAAAAACCTGAATTGTTTCACATTTGTCATCAATTATTTTTAATTGAGAAAACATTAATAACATCAGATGTGCTTTAAATGCAGGCAGTCAGTAAGTAACATGTGAAGAGATTATGGTAAGACTGAAGACTGCAAAGACATCAGAATACGTGGCCATATGATTCCTTTGATTCCTTTGCCCAAGGAGAGACTTTGTGCTTGATCAGATCAGGTAAGAGTTGTGTAATCAAATGGAATAACCACAGCAGCGAGTGATGGGACCAGATCTCTTCCTAAATCCTGTGCTTGTTCTGTCTAGGCTGAGTAGCTTCCAGTCCATCAGCAATTCTCCTGGCCTAAATGCTGCTGCATACAAAGTAAGTGCCTGGTTGATATGAGCTCCTCACACCTGAATATGGCCCCAAGAAAGTGTGGTGGATCAAACTGCATGTGGCTTAAACTGGCCCTGTGCTTGCCTTCATTATTCCATTTCTCCTTCAGTTTTTGTAACATTACTAACTCTCAAAAGAATCCCAAATGCATATGGAATGCACACATAGACATACTGAAGAAATACCAGCCCCTCTAATTATTAGAATTTAGTCCACAAAACTCATAATATCCAAGTTAATGCCCCAAACTAATATTTAATCCACTCAATTGTATGTTAGTGCTGTAAGAATTTGCAAATGATTTAGGATCAGTAATGACTAAATAACATTCAGCATTTTAATAAAGCATTGGTCAGGGTTTTTTTTCCCCCCTCTGCTTTGAAAAACAAGTTATATTAGAGATACAACTGGCATCCTAAAAGAATTTATAGGTTCTTATTGGTTTTATTTGTTCACGAATTTCTTCACTGGTGATTGAAATATCATGAACTGCCTGAGAGGTATAGGTATGCAGATTGCAATAAAACATAGGCATCTATGTGTGGAAAGAGTTTGTGGAAATCCTGTGGTTTGGAATCAGGTTTGTTCATCATTGTGCATGTGTTAACTTCTGCATAACCTTAAAAGTCAGGTTTCGACTGACCAGGGTTAGTCACAGAGGAGCTAAATAACACTTTGAGATCAATTAAAATCCCTCAGCTACATACCTTGTCAGGCCTTGTAGCTGTTTGATTTGCTAGCATTGACCTCCATCTTTCCTCTACTTCTGTCTTTCTTCTATTATTTCTTGTACCTCCCTGTTGTGTCCACAGCTTTTAATGCTGGCTGCTTGTTTGGGAGCTGCTTGGAGTTGTTATTGCAGATTGCCTCAGTGATGGTATTTCCGTGACCTTTGGAATTTCCACAATTGTAGATGGCTGTGCTCAGTACAGTGCATGATAGTAATTCTACACATAGGTGCACCTAGATCCTGAGACTGACGACAGCCTTGCTGACAGATCTCCCTGCTACAGGAGGTCTTTCATGAGGCAAAAGGCTTGCTCTGTATTATCTATATCCTCTGTGACTATGAAAGGCTTTAGTCACAGATACTTTGAACTGAGACGGGAAGCAGTGAAGAATATAATTAGGTGTGTACTCATGTTAACCTGCTCCAAATAATGGGAAGCTGCGTGACGCTCCAAATGCACTGCTCAGTCTCCACAGGACTGAGAATGACAAGATGCCTGTTATGCCACTATAGAATGTTCCGGACACAAGGACAGGAGATGGCAATGGCTCTTGAGTTAGGTGCAGTCGGATTGCAAACCAGCAAAGTCTCAGCATCTTCTTCTATCAGCCAAAGACTGAGATGACCCACTGGCTCTGGGGCCAGCACAGCCCTGAGAGGTACAGCTTAAATGTAAGAGTGACATCTGAACTTCTTGTAAATCTCCTGCAGCCGAGGAGCTACATGTGGCTCTTTAGTATGAGGGTTTCTGAGGTTTTCCAGGGTCATTCCTTAGGGATCAACATTAGATCTGTGAAACCTGAACATGACTATGGAGTTGACTAACTGGGAGGAGAGGGAAAAAAAGAGAAAGATGTAGTAGAAGACATAGGTGGATGACTTTTAGGTCCTTAAACCACAAGGTGGGATCCAAAGCCGAAAGCCATGTCTGTGGTTTTCTGTTCAACTCAGGGAGGCAGTTGGGTGCCCCAGAGAGTTACTTGAAAAACCTTTATACTGGTATTTGTGTTTATTCTATCAATTTTTCTATCAAGTTTCCAGCTGAACTGCCTGTCCTTCCTTTATAGTCATTGAAGATCTGCATCTACGGGAGACAAAGTCCTACGTAGCATCTCAGCTTAAGCTCTCTGGCTGGCTCCACTGACCTTAGACCAAACATAGATACAAGCTTAGGTACTTCTGCTGTGTATTTAGAGGTAGGTGAGAACAAGGTTAAGAAACTGCAGCATGGAGACAACTTTATCTGCAGCTGTTCCCTAAAAAAAGGACACCATCTCTCTCTTTTAGGTGGCAATGAAAAGTCATGATGAATGTGCCCCTGCTGATTATAGAATAGCTTGCTGAGTACATCACTTCCTTAGAAAATGAAACATCTGCGCTTAATTCCCTTCTAAGCCTCAAAGGCTTAATACTTACCCCCATGAGAACAAACAAACCACTTACCTCTGTCTGACCTTGAAAGCCTGACTTCTCTTTATAGGCCAGCAACAACATTTTGTTTTTCATTCCAGCTTTTGTATATGTCCACAGACATTATTTGGCAAGCCATTCTGCTGGCTTAGACAGAGATACTGCAGTACTCAGACACAAATATTTTGGTCAACTTAGAGGAAAAAAAGCAATTTAGGGGAACAAATAGCATGTTTGTTGCAGTAGGGATGACTAATGAAAAAAACCAGGTAAATTATTAGGTATTTTGAGCATCATCAGTTTATTTTACTTCATTTTTGTAATCATGAGTTGCACCCAGCTCCTCTGTACAGTTCCCTCCACTATGTTATTTCAGTGAGAATGCTCTCCTAGGTTGTTGTTTGCATTGAAACATTTGCTGTTGCTCTTTCAGCATACTTGGTTCTTGTACAGAAGTACCTGAGGACTCACCACTGTGGGGGTCTCCTTAGGAATGAGGGCATAAGAAGGCAAACAACTATCCTCAAGAAAGCTTGTGTGTGGTCTGAAGGAGTTGAGTCGTGTCAATCTTCCCTTCACTATATTCTCAGTTCTCACCCATGGAATCTGACTGTTGGTGATCTGTGGGAAGCTGATTTCTGCTTCCGGGGAGGAGAGCTGAAATCTGAGTCTTGGAAATGTCAGAAGTATGTGTTTATACATTGTGTCGTAAAAGCAAGGCCTCTGCTACTGAGAAAGGTTGGATCTATTGTTTATTGGGATGCCACTGATTTGCTTATGTATAGGAACAATAGGGCAGCTTGGGTATATGAGATTTGTTCTTCAGCAAATCTCCAGCAGCCCTATCTAGTTCTAGAGCCAGTGCTGTTGAGTTCACTTATGCACAGGCAACACAACCTCAGGAACCTCATCACATACAACAGGCCAGGAATTGCAGACAAATGTATTTCCTCCACCAAAAATTCCCACACTGGAAAAAAGAGGAGACTCCAGCTGCATGCAAGCCCAAAGGAGTGACCTGCATGCAACATGTTAGATACTGTTGATTTGTGAGACACAAATTCCCACAAATCCTGAAGGCTTCATTTAATCTTTGTCTTCCCAGTCTGAATAAAAGTTGCATGAGAATCTCGAGCATGGTTAACATTGATATAGAACAGTGTTGGAAATTCTCAAAATATTTTGGTAAATCTAAATTACATGTCTTTGTACGAAACTGCTTGTTTAACATTGAAAGTAAATGTATTTTCCTTTGAGAATTCATTAACTGCTACTTCTGAGTCTCATTATCTGCGTTGCATTTGGGTTAGACATTCTGTCTTAAGACTCCAGCTGAGTTCTGAGAATCCTGACAGATGACAAAATGTGAACTTTGAACCAAGCTTTTTAAAGAATTTGTGTACATGTCACACTGCTGGGATGGATTCTGTTGATCCTGTGTACTTTTAAGCCTTCTGCCACTTGAGTAATTATGGTACTGTTTCCTCTGTCTCTTTGATAAACTTCATCTGTGAAGCCTTGGCATCTTTGTCAGAAACAGGTCTTTAATGTCTAGAAGCCTGAACTAGCCAGGAGCAAACATGATCCCTTGCTGTCTCTCACACCCTGTTGCTCCCTCTGTCTCAGAGCTCTGACTGTGTGGAGATGCAAGTGGCAACTTTTCTAGGAAATGGTAATTCTTTGTTACCTTTCACAAGAAATGAGAATCAGAGTGTCTCCACATATATGTTTACTCCAGTTTTCTCCATCCTCTGGAACTGTCTTTGGGCTTGGAGTGCCCAAAATACTCCTTCTGCACTAATGGTGCAGATGTATGTGATGGTACATACACCTAGTAACCATGGTAGAGGAAGGATCTAGTTAATGCTCCTCCGATGCTGCAGGTGTTGTTATATGAATGAGAAGGTTTGTCGTGAATAGTTGCTGAATGTCTCCATAACAGGTGATGTGACACGTGCTGGCAGAAAGGTGGCATCCCTGCTCAGCTATTAGCCATGAATCACTATCCTTGAGAATTTCAGTATAAAATAAAAATGAGGAGATAAGACAACCAAAGGTGAGGGAAGGCAAACTCTGTATACAAAGTAAAATTTTGGTCTTCACGAATTAAACACAGGGAATTCATAATTTGAACTATTTTCAAATTGTACATAAAGAGATTCCGCAAATTATTGCATAACAATGTACAGCCAGTTACACAGAAGTGATTAATAGGCACAAAGTTTGAAATTCCTGCTTCTTTTATCCCCAGAGAAGCTGAGCATTTAAATAATTATTCCCATCATCCTTCATACAGTTTTTGCAGATAAGTCAGTGAAGGACTAATGACCTGACTTCATCTGTCATATTATAGTGGATTGGGCCTGCATTCAGTAGTGACCATAAAGACTATAAAAGGCATACAAGTGCATATATTGCCTTTGCAAATGTTTGATGATAAATTGAGGTGGCATTAATTCCCAAATAATTAATTATGAATTGTTCATCCATTCTCTTAATTAAAAAGTTCTTTGCAAGTTTTATCTGCACAGTTTGACATCCTATGATTTACAGCTGAAGCATCTCCCTGTTAAAAGAGAGCTTGCTATTTCCAGAGAGACTCCTATAGAATGAATAATGAAGTGCTTTTTATTAAATGACTGTGAAAATCAAAATCTCACTACCAGTATTTCATGGAGGGTTTATCTTACAAGGAAAGAGATGCACATGGGATTGAACCAGTGTGACAACAAATCTTCAGCAGTAGAGATGATAATCTGCCTCTACAAAATGAGAAACATGCTGGTGTGATAAATAATACTTGTTTTCAAAAGCAAATGCAATATTTCCCCATTCAATTTCCCAGGCTTGTATAAACACACAATCTTACCAGAAAAAACAGCTATTGGTTCACTTCTGTTATTTCTTGTTATAGTTACTGTATGTTGTACCCAGAGACACTGGACAAGCTGCGATACACACTCTACAGACACCAGATACACAAACCAACTATGACTATGAACATAACCCTATTGTGGAAGAGGAGACAGAGAATGTTATTTGTACGATAAGTAGTTGGAAGGTGTTCAAATGCTGCTGTAATGGATACAATATGACATAAGTGGATAGATCCAGAGGTGGTTCCAGGGTTTATTCCTGAGAACATAATACCCCTCAACACATCAGCACTGTGATACATCTGGGGGGAAAAAAAAAAAAAAAAGCTTGTGCGATTGCATTGTTATTTTACAGGTTTATGGGGACATTGTAAAACTCCTTAGTCAAGATTTTTTAAATTTTATTTAGAATACTATTCCTAGGAAGTAACAATTTATGAGAATACAGTGAAAATCCTTCTCAGAATCTTTCTAGATTAGTTTGTACAGAATTACCAAGGCTTATTTTATTACCATTGGTTTAATGGAGGTAGGTGTTCAGAAAATACCTTTGTGAACTAATGCAGCAGTATTTCCTTTTCCAGAGAAGCCATGACCTATTCTTACTCTGAACAACATGGAGGCCAAGCTGCCCTCAGCTAAGATAGTGACAGTTATCACAGAATCTTAGCAGTACCACGCTACTCTTCAGGTAAGGTAACACCTTTGCAGCTGCAGTTACTCTGAGCTTATGCCACTGACCTCAGTGGAAACACTCCCATTTCTTCTGAAGGTGTATGGATGAGCCAGCATTGAGGATTGGTCAGGGGAAAGCAAGAGAAGCAGCATGTTTACTTGCAAATGTGAGCATTAGAGGAGGAAAAGGCAGCAATATGACAGCATATTTGTAGGAGATGGCAACTGTTGGTGCTGTGTGCCAAGGTGTGAGTTACCTGAGTATGAGGTGACCCTCGGGATAGTTTGTCCTACCACACACAGTTGCTTGCTTGGACATAAATAATTTTTGATTCACCAGTCTGGTTCCAGCCTGTGGGTTATTAACAGAATACAGCCTGCACTACATACTTTCATTCACTCTGTTACAAAGGACAGGCGCAGCTGCGGTGAAGACGGGTTAGTGACAATCACAAACACTCACTATGCAGAGCAGTGGTAATGCTCTCCTTGGTCGTCAATCCAGCCTGGAAGTGCTTTCAAAGCACTTTTTCTTGTTCTGAAAGGGACCATTTTTTCTGGAAATAGTGAGACGTGAAAGTGACCGAGGGAAAGTCATGTCTCCTTGTGTGAGGCTGTTCCAACTGAGAGTGCTTCTGCTAGAACATCTCCTGTGGTTAGGATATGGAGGTCCCAAAGGTGAGTTTCAAAAGCAGAAGACTTTTAGGGTGCTGCTCAGACTTCCCTGTAGGCATGTTATTCTTACAGTCTTTATTGCAGCATGCCTTTCTAGGTGAAAAAGTGGTGTACATGTTATGCTAATATCTTCGCAGAAATCCTTAAACTTTTCCAAGAATAATGCAGATAAAACCAGAAAAACTAAATGATGAGCTTTGTATCACAAGGCTCTAAGAGATTAATTTCTTTCACCTTCACTCTTTTCCTCTCATTTATCTCATTACTATTCTCATTGCTATAGATTTTACAGAAATCTGTAATTCTGTATTTTTCGTTTTGAAGTAGGGTGTTCTGCCTTTGCTTGGCACCTAAATATTATTCAAAATTAATTGTGTTATGTTTTCTGGGCATTGCTCATAAGGCATTACATTTTTCAAACTCTCAGGACAGAGAGCCTTCAAATTCTTTAGTTTAGAATGTTGGCTCATTATATCTTCCTGCAACAGATTTAACCAAGATCACAATGTCTTCATTATCTTGTAATGATTGTAGAAGTCTTTCCTTAGCACATTAATACATGTTATAGTATTTGACACATTTATGAGGATTATCAACTAATGAGATGCAGTTTTCACGTGTATACAACTGGGCCACATTCCATCAACTTTATTAAACCAGAAAAATAGAAGAAGCACAAATCCAGCAGGGTTGTGCTGGTGTCCAACTACAAGTTTTTCTGTCAACATTTTCTCCCTCTGCCACTGCAGGAATTTTGATGACAGAGCTTGGAAAGTAATAATATAAAGTATATTAAATCATGAAACATTTCAAAATAGTTGAGAATACTACTTCAAAACATTCAAGTCAGGCGAGAGTGGCGGGGGGTCAGTACAAGCATACGGTGGTCATGGCAGAGGTGCCCAGTTCTCTTGGGGGTTGTTCTTGTAACTGGGAGGGTACACCAGAAATGGAAGCAGGAAGGGATAAATCCCAGTGATATCTGTAAAAGAGTGATTTTTTGAGTGGTCTGCATAGATGTAGAGAGAGCTGGCTAAAAATTAAGAAGATATTGAGAGGCAAAGTGCTGGGACCCCCTAGCAGAAGCTGCAGTGCTGACTGGAATGTAGAGCATTGGGATGGACATGACTTGCACTGTAAGGATTTGTTTGGAAAGAAAGAGGTAATAGTTGCTACATTTGGAAGGGCTGGGAACAAGCCTGTGGTTTGGAGTGGCAGAAGCATAAGGCTGAATAAAAGTAATTAGATTTATAAAGGAGGTGGAGGCAGCAGAGTAGACAAGCTAATGCAAGAAAAGAGGAATGGACCCTGATATAAATGTTACCTAACTTTGGAAATATGGTTGTCAACTATTTAATGCTCTTGCTATAGCTGTACAATTAATAGCCTTCTGTTTCATCAAATCTTTTTTGGATACGCATTTTGACAACAACTGAATTTTGGTGGTTTAATTTCCTTAAACTTGCCATCTTACTACTATCTCTTTGTGCTTTTCAAAACATCCAGTCCTTATGTAGGCTTTTATAGGTCAAAGACAAAGCTTCTGTCAACTAATATTGACAAGAGAAAATTTTCAGCTCTGATGGTCATTTACACAAATCATTGTATCACCCTGCAACAAGAATGATCATAAAATATTCCATTTGTTCACAGCTGTTTCTTTGGCCATGAACAGCAGAGCTTTCATGATCATGCTCCAAAACATAACAAATAAGCTGCACTGGAAACTGCAAGAAATAATGACAACAGAGAAGGACAGCTGTATAAAAAGCTTTCTTTTCTAAAGCCTTATTACATTTCACCTGTTGTTCACATGCTTGAAAACTGTGTGATATATAGCTAATGTTTAAATACCCTCAACACAAGCCTTTTCTGGGAAGTGCATCAGTGTGTATTCCTATGTCAAACTCGGGGACTCTCACAAATAGATTAAAACCCCAAGGTGATTCTGGACCTAACAAACAGGAGGGGAAATTCTCACAAAATATCTATGGGAACAGCTTCCAGTCTGGGTAAAGAGAAAAAGACATGGATGCAATTATCGTTTGATTTTCTCTGGTTTCTGCCTTCTGGTTTCTAAAGAGCTATCTGCAGCAGAGATGTTACTGGGGCAGAACAAAGCAAACAAACACTGGGAATTTCTGTCACAGAAGTGGTTGTGGGTGGTTTCAGGTTTTTTTGTTGTTGTTGTTTTTTTTTTCTTTCCCTTTTTTCTTTCTCCCCACCTCCCCCTCCGCCAAGTAAAGGCATTCAGACTTAAGTTGCCCAAATCCTTTTCATGGATTGAAAAAACCCATAGCAATCAGATTAAATGATTACAGTTCCTGGCAAGAACATTCTGGGTGTTGGTTGTTCTTTTTTTTTTTTTAATTTATATTTCCATCAGGTCTAATCAGACATTGCAGCAAACACTTGCAAGATAATCTGCTGCAGAGCAGAAAGACAAAGCAGAAATCATCCCCATCAGAATATTGTGCAACACAACCTGTTTTATGGGCATTATCTACAGCAGCGGCTGCAGCTTATTTAGAAGTGCAAGTAGGAATCTGAGCTACATTAGATATCAAATGTTGGAACACCTGGGTTCTTTCCAAATGTTACAGTGCAGAGTAATTGCTCTGCCTATGCTGCGTCAAAGTCTGGTTTTTACTTTTATTTATAGTGGGTGATTATTTTGAAAAAATAATCTCTATTTGCTCCAGGTAAACACATCATCGGTTCTGAAGAGCTCCCGTTTTCCACCCAAGCAGGCGATTTCCTTAATAAATATTTTATTTACTTTGGCAAACATCAACATTTAAAACGCAATCCCTCTACATCTATAAAAAGCACAGCAACTCAGGGCTTGTTTTTCTCCTATGTCCCCTCCTGGACCTATCCTACTTTTTTTCTCTGTTCTTGCTTTGCTTCTTTTGGTAATAACTTCTATAACTTCTCTCTCCTCAGAAAATAGGGCTTATCTACAGATGTTTCTTTCTGCTCTTTAAAGAGGGAGCAGAGGCCATAGTCAGCACAATATACAGCATCCTCCTGAGCAAACTGCCTTGACTGCAAACTGTCCCCTGCAGCACGGAGAAGTTTGAGAACACAGACTGATGAAAACAGCACATCGGAGTGCTTCCTTGGAAGTGGGAACATTGAAAACAGGCTGGATCAGGGTCTGGGAGGAAATAAAATAATGTTCTCAAATTGTAAGTCCCCACTCTTTTGTGTCTTGTGTTGTCATTTTAGCTATCAGAAAGGTGTAGAGTACTGAGGACCTGACTTCTTACTAATACTGATTAATATCAGAAAATCAGAATTGGACCTTTATTACTTTATCACATTAGATAAATCATTTTGCTCTGGACCATTTTTTTGCTATGCTTTGTGCTGGTAATTACAGTAAGAAGGTGGTGATGGGAAACTTTGCCTGAAGCATTTTTCTCCCTTTCTTTTATTCTCCTTTATTTTATTTAGCACCATTCTACAAACACTGACTATTACATGGTGAATTTTAAACGCCAAAGAACGGCTTATTTAGCATGGGAAGTGTCAGTACAACAGTACTTATGTGGCAGGAAAACAAAAATCTGTTTAATAAACACTCAACCAAGAGTCCTGTCTGCATGTGGAAGAGAAGTAGATGGAGACACTGAAAGTTTGAAAATCAAAAAAGATCCTCTGAAGGTTGCAGAGCACAGTTCTTTGAAAGCCAAGGAGTGTTTTCTCCCCAGCTCTGAAAAACAACTCTAAGAGTGGTATTAACCCTAGTAAAATGTTTCTAATATGCACTTTGAGAGAGAATGTGGAGCTGTGTTTACCCACTGTGAATTTTTTTTTAATAGCATTTCACTTCTCCCGTGAGAACTGAAGTAAGTAATTCTTTCTCCTTCTTGGTGTTGGATTTCATTTTGTCTACTCCCTAAAGAGGGAATTCAATTTTATCTTAATAAAATTTTGACTTGAGGACTTCATGTGGAGTCCAAAGTACTTAGTGTTTTCAAGGCCTGATCTGAAATCCAAGTAAACCAAATGAAATAAAGATGACCACACAAATTATCTCATGACACGTTCAGCTGACATTTTTTCCTGGTTTGGATTTAATTTCTTGTAAAAGCTCTGACCATACACCCAGAACTCAGCACTGCAGTAAATGCCAGTATCCTGCCCTCTCAAGCAATGGCTTGGGGCAGAAATTCACCAGTTCTTGCTGTCTTTCTTCAGGAGCAGAAATGAGTACTACTCCTATAACTGGAGAAACAGAGATGGACTTTCTAGCTATGTCTACATCAGTTCATGGAAACTGCCTGGGAGTGCTGCCTGGTGCTGCTGTTGCATGACATGCGACACCCTGAATCCACACTGATAAGCCATTCTTCTCTCTCATACAAGCTGCCTCATGCCAATGAATTATCCATGATAACTTTTAAACCATGACTGGAAACTTTTGAATAGTGTTAGTTGAAATGCTCCTCAACTATAGTGGGGACCACTAACAGTTTAATGGTGTAAAGAACGGAGCCTGACAGTGTTAAATCTGAAATTATCCATTTGATTTACAGGAATAGGCATAGTCTTTCTGATTTTCAGTTATCTACCATTAAACTCATCATCAGTCATATGTTGGATTTATTTGGTCATGCTTTACTTTTAAACTCAGGAGCTTCCTACCTTGTTTTTTTCCCATATAAAACAGTTCTTTCTCTTGTACACCCTAACCCCAGTTCACTTGTTCTCCTTCTGCTTTGACAACTTCCTTAGCAGTTGTTGAAATAAGATAATAATCCTTTTCCCACATCTCTTAAAGTATTGTCATGACCCATGGATAAAGTTGAACTGCTGTAAACCTCATATTTTCTCTTTCTTTTCTTGTGCTAGTAAAGGGGAGGCTGAAAAAAGCAGAGACATATCTTTTATTTAGGCTAACATTTTTTAATGCTGATTAGACTCATCCACAGTGGAAGACAAACTCCCTTTTAGGACTGTAAATAAATAATGGTACTCAATGGCCCAGCCCGTCATCATTAAACACACTTTTCACAGAGGGTCGTGAACTCCATACCGGCCTCTTTAAAGCTGTGAAAATTCCATCAGTGCTTATGTTTCTGTGTAATGATTTAATTGAATTTTCTTATTGTTGGAGCTTCATTATGCCAGTGATTTTCATGCTGACTCCCTAAACTCACAGAATTTTTGCTCAAGTCTAAATAGTCCAAAATTGGTTTTATCAGTTTGTAGTCTGGTGGCAACATATGAGGCCAGAATAAACAAGCGCTTATTTGGAGGCCTGGAGAATTTTCTTAGTTTTGTCTTTTTACTTAAGGATTTAATTTTCCACTCTGCTTTTTATTCTTTCCTTGGAACAGAAAACACAGAAGACTTTCCAACCTGTAACATTAGCCTTAGGAAACTCCCAGCATGTAAACAGAAGAAGCTTGGACTCATTAGTATGTACTAGATAAACCGGGACTTAATTTTGCAAAAAAAGCCACGCGACAAGAAGCTGAGCGATACCGAAGTGTTAAGCTCTAATCTAACGTTGTTCTGGGAAGGCACAAACCTATTCAAGACACAATAACTTCTACATTAACACAGGATTGTGGCTGAGAATTTAAATGTCGCAAAGCCAGAGGAATTCCCACAACAATCAAATTTCAGACCTCTGTGGTATTGAAGATTAATATTAGTCTAGGCAATGTTTTTGTATGATAAACCCATTAAAAACTTTGATGAGGAAGGACAGCTGTGAGGTGGAGGAACTGGAGGACTTGGTGGTGACTTGTGAGGAAGCAGAGATCACAGGCACAAGGTGCTGACAGTGGGGTGTACATCTTCTGGCACAAGGTGTGTGCCAATGAGGATGTGGCCCTCAGCAATGGAGTGATTCATGGCTCAGCTGGCCATGGCTGAAGAGAAAAATCAGTGAACCTACAGCCAGAATACAATTCACAATATTATATATCTTGGATTATGAGCCATGCATTTCAACTGACTCTGTAATAACCAGTTCTTCACCTTACCTCAGCTCAGCTATTGCATACTGTTTTGGATATCAGTGGTGCCATATAAATGATGCAGGAAAAAGTAGCAAATGCCAATCACCTTATATTTGTGACTTATTATTCTAATATAATTTTCTCTATTTGCCACATTTGTAATTTGAATGGCGTGCTTTTATAAGTTACAGCCTTCTCTCTGCAGACAACTTGCCAGTTTTTGAGGATAAAGCAACTTTTGCTGCTAAGCAGGTGCACAGCCAAATTTTGCATCATTACAATTTTTCTTTGTGACCTCTGGTTATTGTCCATGATACAGGGAATTTTATTTATGCTGCCTAGAAGACATTGAGTCCACAAATGATTATGGCCAGATCTGTGGTATGTCTGTACTCAGACAACCAGACACATATGACAGTAGGGCATTTGAGGTTTTTTTACTTGCTGATGAGGCTTGGGCAAAGCAAGTAGCATCCTGGGAGAGAACATAACCTGTGGCCAAAGACTGTAAAATCCTAGAAAACAATTTCGATACTGACACAGGTGTTCTGATATTTTTTTCTGAAAAAAACCCCCAGCTTTACAAGAGAAGAAAGTTCTATTTCATGGTGTAGTAGGCTGACCCTGGCTGGATGCCAGATACTTTCACTCCCCTCTGCAACTGGGCAGAGGAGAGAAAGTATAACTAAAGGTTCATGAGTTGAGATAAGGACTGGGAGAGACCAATCACCCATCACTGTCAGGGGCAAAACAAACTTGAAATGGGGATATTAATTAGATTTGCTACTAACAGAATCAGAGAAGGACAACGAGAAGGAAAATAAATCTTAAAACCATCTTTCCTCACCCCTCTCTCCTTCTAAATTCTACCTCCTCCCACCCAGGGGTGCAGGGAGATGAGGAATGAGGGTTACAGTCAGTTGTTTCTGCTGCTGCTCAGGCAGAGGAGTCCTTCCCCTACTCCCCTGGGGTCCCTCCCACGGGAGGCAGTCCCTGATGGACCTCTCCAACATGAGTCCATCCCTCAGGCAACAGTTCTTCACAAACTGCTGGAACGTGGGTCATTTTTC
Source organism: Myiotriccus ornatus (assembly GCA_036023395.1). Lineage (NCBI taxonomy): Eukaryota > Metazoa > Chordata > Aves > Passeriformes > Tyrannidae > Myiotriccus > Myiotriccus ornatus. Next base: position 99,650,824 of record JAYRBT010000001.1, read on the forward strand.
CACAGGGTGGGGTCCTTCAGGCAAAGGCTGCTGCAGTGTGGGTCCCTCACAGAGCCAAAAGTCCTATCAGGAAAAGCTGCTCCAGTGTGGACTCCTCTCCCCACGGATCTGCAGGTCCATGGCAGGACCTTGCTCCCTCATAGGCCTCACATGAGGTGAAAGCCTCCTTTGGGCATCCCCCTGCTTCGGTGTGGATCTCCTCCACAGGCTGCAGGTGGATCTGTGCACCCCGGTGGTCCTCCATGGACTGCAGGAGCACAGCTGCCTCACCATGGTCTGCTCCTTGAGCTGCAGGGGAACCTCAGCTCTGGTGCCCGAAGCCCCTCCTCCCCCTCCTTCCCCACTGACATTGGTGTCTACATTGTCGCACACATGTTCTTGCTCTGCTCTTCTCTTGCTGCTATTTTCTTCTGCCCCACAACATATTTCTCCTTCTTAAATATGTTATCAAATAGACTTTTCTATCATTCCTGGTTGGCTTGGCCTTGGCAGTGGCAAGTCTGTCCTGGAGCTGGCTGGCATTGGCTCTGCAGAACACGGGGGAAGCTTCTGGCAGAAGCCACCCCTGTAGCCCTCCTGATACAAAAACCTGGCCACACAAACACAATACACAGGGGAAGACAGAAACATGAAGATAAGTTCTTGAAAAGATGCAGGGAGTGAATATAAGAGGACTGACACAGGGCAGAGAATACAAAGTCACATTTCACATAATTTACTCTTCAGGAAAAGGGCTGTAGGTCTCATTGTCTTTTCTTTCTGTCATGCTGACAGCAACCTGAAAAATGTTCGTGACTTCATCAAATAGGCAGAATATTGCTAAAGCTTGCTTACTAGTATTAGATGTTAATCCACGTTCTGTGCTTGCTTGTGATGATATAAACTTGGAATATCCACTGATTACAGCTAAATTGTTCTATATTTGCCTATACCAACAAAGTACAATTCACCTTGATATTTACAGGCCGTTATTTGGCAGAGCAGCTTAGCTTTAATGTGACTTGCTGTAACTATGAATGAAATTTATTTGTACATTTTACACTTTTTTAATGTACAATGACAGTATGTTGCACTGAATTAGAAAGCAGTACTGGGAAAACTAAGTCACAAAATGAAACAAATTCAATCAAAAACTAGAAAGACAAGATTGCAGATGCTGCAAGAGTTATGGTTGTTCTACATTTATGTTACATTTATTCATGCTAAAAAAATTGAAGCAGAGGAAGTAGAGGTTCAGTTTAGCTGATTGCTTTATATCATTTCAGCTCTTGATGAGATTTTCACTGCAGCATTATGTTTCGTCAAACCCCATCATTATGTTTGTTGATCCCATTCTGGGGGACAGGATCAAGGTTTTCTGACAGTGGCAGATGCTCTAACAAATGCAGCACAGAAAGTCTGAAAGAAACTTTGAATTATAATTTTTCTGAATGAGTAAGATCTCAGTTTATCTGTATTACTTATACAGAATATATAAATGTTCATAATGAATGCAATTTTTTGTAACACGTATGACATAATGTTTAATCTACATACTAGAAATTATATAAATATATTCAATGTGTATATTCATATTTATGGCAAATATATATGGATGTAGACACATATATGTTATAGGATGTATTAAAACAAAGTATCACTGTGCTGCCAGCAGTGCATCTGCTCCTAACTTGCAGTGGGTCGCTGTAATATAGTCTACTTCACTTACCTAATTAATTGCTCAGGAAAAGGTATCCACTGTGGTGCTGTGGTATGTGAGTGCGTGAAGATGGGCTCTCCTAGATGACTTATAGGGAGGCAACAAATGGCACATCTCTGGGAAGAGGGCAATGGGCTCAGGTCCCCACTGAGTCTCTGTTTGGGGCTGCTCATCTTGAGCCAGGGCTCCACTCCCCAGGTCAGCACAAGATCAAAGATCAAACAATCAGATACAGGTGACGTGGTGCCCCCTCCCACAGGAGAGGGGTTGTCATTCTGAATGCACGCAGACACAAGCATTTAATGCAAAACTTTCAGAGAAGCACCTGCTGAGAGTGCACCTTCTCTTCACACAATTGTCTATTCAGCTACACACTAGTATTCCCAAGGAAACTTTCAGGATTATTTCTTCATTGTTAAGGGTCTTCCAGGCTGCAGGGGGAAGTTGGCATCTTCTTTAGTGCTTTGAATCATTCTTCAGGAGCCTTCTTTCAGGCCTGGCTCTTTCCACAGTCTAAGTAGCCCTAAGCTGGGTACTCTGAGTTATCTTATTAATGATGCCTGCTGTGGCCAGGAATACAGTTTTGAGATGTTCTGAACTCGTGTTCAGCAACTAAAGTAGGGAGTCTGAATAGATGCCATTGTGCCAGAGACTTCAGGGAGAGCAAGTGCCAAATTTAAGATTATATTCTACAAACAGGAAGCTTATTGCTGCTCCCTAACTCAGCAAGCCAATTGAAAGTCAATCCCTTGAGCACAAAGTGAACCAGCTCTACTTATTTCTAATTTTGAGTCCAAGCACAGAAGGGAAGTAATTTGTTTTGGACTTGGATTTGGAGATGGGAAAACTGACATGCTGCATCTGGATGTTTACCTTACATATTTGTCATTTTAGTTATGAAAAGTCATGGAATCTGAACAACCAGTTAGTGAATTGCTTGCAAAGCTTGCTTTAAATTTTATAGGTATTTTATCTAAGTACTGAGGTACGGGTTTCAGCATGTTCCTTTTTCCAATTTCATTGCTTTGATTTATTCTGTAGAAACTTCTCTTTGCCTGTGCTGTAAAATCATGCATTTGGAAATGGTTTATTTGCATTCTTTCAGTATTAACCGTTTGCTTTCTGTTTTGCATGCTTATGACTATCATTGCATATTGTGAAAATAAACTGTCCTCTTCAAAAGGATCCATCCTTGTGTGCTCGACACTTTCGGGAAAGAGGACATGGACAAGGAAGGGAAGTAAACTGGAGTACACAATAATAAACCTACTTTAACTCCTTTTCCCTTCTTCAGCAGCTTGAAGCCAGACACTGGAGAATCCTTGGGAAAAGTCACATGCTTTTGAATAAAACTGGTATTAGCTAGTGTTGTGGTTTAGCCCCAGCCAGCAACCAAGCCCCCTGCAGCTGCTCGCTCACTCCCTCACCAGTGGGATCAGGGGGAGAATCATATGGGAAAAGCTGGAAAACTTGTGTGTTGAGATAAAGACAGTTTAATAGGGAAAGCAGAAGCCAAGCACACAAGCAAAGCAAACCAAGGAATTAATGCCCTGCTTCGCGTGGTCGGGCAGGTGTTCAGCCATCTCCAGGAGAGCAGGGCCCCATCATGTGTAACAGTAACTTGGGAAGACAAATGTCATCACTCCAAACATCACCCCTTCTTCCTTCCTCCCCCTACTTTATATACTGAACATGATGTCATATGATCTGGAATATCCCTTTTGTCAGTTTGGGTCACCTGTCCCGTCTGTGTCTCCTCCCAGCTTCCCATGCATCCCCAACTTCCTTGCCATCATGGCAGTATGTAAAGCAAACAAGGCTTTGGCTCTGTGTAAGCCGTGCTCAGCAATAACATCTCTATTTTATCAACACTGTGCTCAACAAAAATCCAAAACAAAGCCCCATACCAGCCACTGTAAAGAAAATTACCTCAGTCAAAAGCAGCACAGCTGGCCTTCTCAGCAATCTTTCTCTCAGCTCTGTAAAGCATCTTCTATGAAACGTGGGGAGTGTTGAAATCTGAGTTCAGCACTGAATCCAGTTCTGCACTGTAACATCCAGTATGGAGGTGACAGCTCCAGACTTTCCTAACCCCTTTTTCTCCTTCCTTTCAGTAAGAGCACTGCAATCCTTTCCTTCCTATTCAGAACTGTATAAGCCTTTCAGGTCCTAAAAGCTTTGTTTTGCTTCCCATGTACAAAATCATGTCTTTATTCTTATGCAAATGGTGTAGCTGGGATGACCTGCCCTCTCTCTTTGAAGATAACATAGACACAAGCTCGCAAAGGTGGACTGGCAGGAGACTTGTCCAAAAATATCAGACACTTTAAGAGGAAAGTAGGAATACATTCATGGTGGCTTCTTGACAGCTAGATTTTTATTTAAAAATAAATTAAGATGTGGAAGAATAATGGTACTGGTAAAAACAATTTTCTGCTGGTACAAACAATTCTCCATTTACATGGGCATATTATCACTGGAATGTGCTATGAGAAGGCAGGTGCTATCCAGGAATAACTTTACCAACTTGAGTTGTGGGTTTGGTGAATGGGACTCACAACTGGATTTGCATGCCTGAATGGAGGGATGGTTAAGGCAGAAAAACTTAAAAGGGCAAACCAAGCCTCTGACATAATCAAGAAAATATTTCCAAGTGGAAAAGCAGTCTAATTTTTTAAAGGCTTCACTGTAAAATCAAATCTTAGCAACTTTCTCATTTAACTTTCTAGAGATTTGCAATTCTTTTAAAAGCAATGTGGACATGAACTGTTGCAGAGGAGTTTGGAGTTAGATATGTTCCACTGTGGAATCAATAGATGGACATTGTACTGTTTTTTTGTGCTTTCTATGCAATAATTAGAAGGTAAGAGAGGGATTGTCTTGTGGTTACTCTGCTGCTCTGCTGCCTTTCTAATTTGCTGTTGCGGGAACACAAAATTACGTGTCCAGTGTGCCACTCAACGTATAGCAAAAGGCTTGAAATGACTTCTATTGAAAAAGCAATTACCTCTCCAGCAGCAAAAAAACAAAACAAAACATGTAGATGTCATGGCCTTTTTTCAAGAAAAGCTGCTTAATGACAGAGGGCATGTACATAAAAAAGTAATAAGTCTATTTTACAGCCTTGTTGTATATTGGACTTCTTACATTTCAAAATCCTTACTCCTGAGGAGCTTTTGAGTGTGTGTGGGCGTATGTGTGTGGGTGTGTGTGAGAATCAAAGGAACACAGTGTCCTTTGCTTTAATAGTTTATTTTATGTTATTGCTTTGTGTTTTGCAGTCCCTCTAGCCAATCTGCATTTATGAACTGAAGAGAATAGGAGCCAGGGGCCTAATATTATGGTAAATTAGGTCCTGAATTTCTATTTGAGTGATTCAGTTTTGAATTTAGCCTTTTTTCTAACTAGTTAATATAGAGAGAGATCTATTGAGAGTTAGAAGAGTTGCCTCTTTCCTCAGCAACAAGAAGACGGTAGTCAGGGATGAAGAAGAATGCTTCCCTTTTAAACTCTGCTTCAGGATTTTCATATGTTTCTCAGACTTGCTTCGGACTTTCAGTTCCTAGGACCACTGGGATTTTTAATTCTGAGTAGAGAAGGAATAGAATGATTTCTATCCATATGTAGGAAAAAATGAAAAAACAGTGGCTGCACTTTTCAGATTCATTTGGAGCAAGAGACTGTTTATGTTACCAGTCTCAAAAAAAAATTGTTATTCTTTCATAATTTTATTTTCTGCCATTGCTAAAGGCAAACTGGGTTAGCAGAGAGGAAATTCATAGAGTTTAGCTTTTCCCATTTCACAGTTTAAAAGACACTTGCTCTGTGTTGGTAGTTTGCTCACATTAGACTGCTTCTTCTGTTCCTTTTTCAGGAAATGCAATAACATGTTTATGAGCTTATATTTATTTAAGTTCCTGGGAATACAGCATTTTTTTAAAGGAAAATTGTGCTCTGGTGTCACTGAGAGGGATTGGACTAATCTGAATAATTGTCTCCTCTTTTTATACTGTAAATACTATAAAATTAGCTGTGTCAAAAATTCCCTTATTTTTGATTTTTCAGTGGCATTATGCACCCAGCTTGAAATTTTTGCAATAAATTCTCATGGATATCTCACATAAAAATTGTTTTATCTTCTTATCCCCTGTCATCCTTACTGCTGGAGGTCATGTAAACAGGAGGCTTGGTTGTATGAGATTTTCAGCAATTGCGGTAACATGTTTCTGCTGGGGTGATCAATGAGCTTGGTTAAAAAGGTAGTGTGGTCCCATCTGACAGAGGTTTCCAGGCGCACTCTCGGGAACACAGCACCAAACTGAAAACCAACTGCTTAGGTGAGAGCAGTGCCCTTGCCTCAAGTCAGTGCAGGTGTCCCTCCCAGCAAATCCCTAGGAGCTGTCCGAGAAAATTACCCTGGAACTCCAGAGAATGGCTTGAGCACTTGGATGCTTGGGCTTCTGTTTCTTTCCAATTGGCTTACTTCAGTGCTAATCCATTCCAGTGGCTGAGTCATCAGGAAGGTGAAACAACCCCACTGTTTTTTGCTGTGGAGGCTCCACACACAGTCCCCAGGACAGACACCTGCATTCACAATGCCTTTATAGCTCCCACAGGCTTGAATGCAGCCTAGCTCCAACAACTTAGAGTCAGAGTTTCTCATTCACAAAGTATCACTGGCATTGTTTTATTTTCTAGTTATTTCAGCTGAAGCAAGCCAACTTGTCCACAGATGTCAGTGGCCTTAGACCAGCCTCACATTTTGCAGACAGATTATCTAAGGGCATTCCTGTGTTACTGATTTCAGAAACACTTTCCATTTGCTGGCTCCAGGTGGATCCTCAGGCCTCATACTGCATTCCATGGTGCCAGGTTTACATCAATCCCTCCTTACTGAAGCCTTTTAATCCTTCTGTAGATGTATGGCAATCTCTGAAGGGTAAGCTATAACCTAAACAGCCAAAACATGTGCATGCAAATGAATGAGTCCAAATAAAAGTCTTTCTCCCACCATTCATCAGGGCAAGATAAAGACTGTCTCTGAGACAAGCTTCTGAGGACATGTCCATACTTAGCATGACATTCATGCTTCCATTCAGCTGATAGCTGGCAATGGGGACTGTTGGAGGGCAGACTTTTCTAGCAGGAAGACTGAGTGGAACTATCCAGGCTGTGATAGATGTGAGGCTGCACCCGAGTGATGAGGGTCAGCCCTCAGTGATGATGAGGAGTTTGCAATGCCAATCTTAACCACGCCTGTGACATGTGCCTCATCCAGCGAGGCTTAACAGCACAAGTGCTGTGAGCCAAATGAGGAATAATTGTTGAATTCCTCAGGGTTGCCTATTTTCCTTCCAGACAGAAACATAGGGACAGACACAAAATAGTTGCACCTTGAATCTCACATTGGGAGCTAGTCTATGCATGACTGCCCTGCATTTTTTTTTATTTTAAATTTTTATGTCATTTCAATGTTTGTGGTTCAGTTCATTATAATTCTTAAAACAAGGCTCTTGAAGGAAAAAGTCAGGTTTTATCCAGTGACCTACAAAAAGTAATTGCCATCTTTCCAAACATTCATTAAAAATTAATGATAAGAGTAGTCCAGTAACAAAACTATTCTACTAAAAAGTAGATAATTTTTGAAAAATGCACACCACAGATACTTACACTACTACTCAGGAGCAAAACAAGCCACCACAAAGAAATGTAAATTGCAGTACACAGTGCAGTCCCTCCTGTAAGCCTGCTTCTAGATTCTGCTATGGTACAGAAAGGTCCCAGCAGCTCCCTCCCCGCTCCTCGGCAAGCCTTTGCCGTACAGAAAAGTGGTCCCTAGGTGTACAAAATCTCTTGGATCCTACTGCCTGGGGGGTTGTTCTCTCCTGGCTACACACTGCTCCCAGGCAAGGGGCACATCTCCCAAGCCTGGGCTGAACTGTGCTTCTCAGCAGTGAAGGATTCATACCTTTCTATAAATCAAAAGCCAAATATCAAAGCTTTTGTTTGTTTTGAGTGAATAAGCCCCAGCAGCACAGCAGGGCACGGGAATGCCCTATCTACATGCATGGAGAGCTTTGCCTCTGACCCCTGGGCATAGGCTCTGGCCGCTGCATGTAGAGGACCACTGCCAACCTTCCTTCAGTGCCCCAGCAGGCTACTGAGGCATCTTCCAGCCCTCCATGAACTTGGGATCAAGCAAAAGGTAGCTTGTTTTCCTGCATGGCCCCACAGGGGAGGAAGGCAGCGGTGGTGGAAAGCAGCAGCTTTGCTACCAGCACGAGCCCTGGCTTGCTCTGCGTGGAGCGGGTTTCCTCTGGCCCCGGTGCAGCCCTGCATATGCCGTGGCACTCTACCGGCACCCCTGCTTGGAGAGGAGAGCAGTCCAAGGCCATCTGTTCTTTCTCTGTGCTATTAAGGGATCAGCTGTTGGCTGTGTCAGCTGTGTCTGCTCTAATAAATTAAGCAGTGCCAGGGTACATCACTGGACTTGATTATTTATATTGTTAAATTATTGAAATGCCCCTTGGCTTGCTTTTGGCCAAGTAGTGCTCTCCCAGATGATTTTCAGGCACAGTCCAGAAACTACCTTAGGCCAGGGACTGTTCCCAAGTGTAGTGTAGCTGCAGCCACCCTATTTTATAGGGCAAGAGAGTTTAATAGTATGGATACAGGCTGTTCCATACCACTTGGTCTCAGTGTAAGGGAGCAGCTTTAGGCAAGCTGCATTCAGCAATCTAGGCATAACTTTTGAGTCCAAATGTTTGTGCCATTAGAGCGGCATGAGCTTAAAAATCCAGTCCTGAAAAAGAAATCCATCTCATACAAACTACTGTGGGTATTTTTTTTCTCATTTCTGTTAGCTCCTGGCTATCTGGCCTATTTACTTTGTTTGAATAATTTTTTTTTTCTCCAGACACTCGTATTACTATTCTGCTTTTAAGAGTCACATGGAAGCATTAGCTTTTGCTCTTAATGTTTTAGGGGACTTCTTCTAGGATGAAAAAGCAAGCACTAAATATATAAAAAGAGTTTAAGCATTTTCTTCCATCGTAGTAAAAAATCCATATATAATAGCCCTCCCGAAATCCTGTTTAAAGCAACTTGTGTATTCATACACCTATATATATAATGTATATATATATATACACCCACATATCATTTGATAGCTTACTTTCCCTTAAAGACAAAAAACATCTTATGGGCTCAATATTCCAATAAACATCTTAGTGTGCTCACAGATAGTCATAGCTTTAAGTTTTTCTTGAATTTCATTCTGATTTTTATTTCTCTTTTAATTTCTTTTTCAAAGGATTAAATATTTCCCTGCATCACAGACATTTTTTATAAACAATGAATTTAATTTATTCTCTGTTGAATCAACCCAAATGTTCAAGCTTTGCTTTCTTGGTTGCTGTTTCAAGACTAAAATTATCTGTGAAAACTGATAAAATGTAACACCCGCTGTTTCTTGGACAAACTTAATACCTTTCTGTGTTCTGATCCAGAAGCTACAAAGTAAGTGCAAACACTTCTGCTTGTATCCTTACTCCCAGCTGGAGCCACAGAAGCATTTTTGGCCTGTGAAAATTTTGATAGGAATTTCGTCCTTATTTTAGGCATACATTTAGAAAAATTTCAACAATGGAGGACACTGCATCTTCACAGCATGCTCTTGATATTCCCAAAGGAAAAACTTCATATCAAAAAGCCCAATGAAATAATTCAATGACAAGCATGAGCTCAGTTTTGGTTTGCTACATTCCCACAGGAGAAACGTGGGTCTGAATAACAATGCTGTGATGAAAAAGGCCACTTGCTTAAATTTCCTTGGGTTTATTTGAGAACTAAAAGGCTTTTAAATCTACACTCTTACTCTTTGAGTTCACTAGCAGGTAACAGAAAGGGTATTCAACAGCCTTCTGATTTTACCAGGAAGAAATACTGCTTTTCAGGGATGGAACTAAACATCAAATTTTAGCTTTAGATATTTACTTATTTGTTTATGACATCATACATCTTACTTTCATTATGAGACATGTTTGGAACTTTCAGAAACTACTCTCAGCCCTGTGGAGTTGGATCTCATCTTGTAGTGCTTCTGCTCTTGGCCATAGCAGTAGTGGAGTGCCACAGGAAGCAAACAGAAGCAATTCTGACAGCAATGTTGAGCTTGAGAATGAGCTTGAGAATTACAGCTTGCAAGAGAAAAGCAAAGATGTGAATCTTCTTGGTAGTGCACTGGGGAGTGAAAAATATATAACAAGACAAGGAAAAGTTTAAGATCTGTGATTCTATGATGTTATGTATTTGAACAAACAGCCAGTTGTAGAATGAAGTGCTGGAGTGGGGAAACAAAAAACAAATGCAAATTTTGGCTTCAAATTTTGAGTCATGCAGTGGGAAAAACGTTGTGCCTCCAATGAAAGAGGAGAAGAGAGAGAATAAAAACAGACACAGAAGGCAGAGCAGAGGATTAGGAAGGAGTCATGCTCAACAGCAAATGATGAAGTTAAATCACAGAGTAAATTCCAAATGATAGTATCATAGAGAATGCTGAGTTGGAAGAGACCCATCAGGATCATTGAGTCCAAGTCCTGGTCCTGTGCAGGACAGCCAAGAATCACGTTTGATAGTATCGGGGATTTAGCTGATTTAAAGTCTTTAGAAATCCATATAATATACTCACTTATTCTCACAAATGAAAACAGAGTAAATGGGTTTATAATTTCAGAAAGGCTCTGCCTCAGGTTCTCCAGACTCTTCATAGGTTTCCTGTGATTAATTCACTTCATTTGGGCTTAGTGAAAAGCATTGTTTACAAAAAAATAAAATAAAATAATTAATCTTTAAACAGTGAGAAAGGAAACTTTTTATATCATATTTATAGTGCCTGTTATAGCATAATTTTGTCTTCACTCACAAATCAGGGGCTAGGGGACCAGGCCTTTCTGCTTCTCCTGCTGCAGCAAAAGGTCACCTTCTCTAGCCCCTCACCCCTCCTGGTGGGCCAGGTGGCAGTGTCTTAACTTCAACAACTCTTTTCTATGCCAGTGGCTGCCAATTTGCCTTTGACTGAAGCAGAGTGCATCAGGGCAAAGGGTCATCATCAGCTCTGGAAAGATCTGCCACCTTTTGAGGTATAGGTACGGGGTTTTTTGTTCGGTTAGTTTTATGTCGTTTGTTTTCAGCAAGAGTTCAACTGCAGTTTGATGCTTAGGTGTTGAGAAATTTATTTCTATCTTAGAATAATGAAAATAGTTTCAAGATTCAGAGGAACACAGAATATTTACAATGGAAAACTTTGTGATTATGTTTTGTGGATCGGCAGAAATAACTTACTGGGGAGCTTTGTGGACTTAGAGTCACTTTACTGTCCAAAGTAAAATTAAAGATCATGCTGGTATTATCAGAGAACAGAAAATGTATTGCTTTTCTCACTGCTTTACCCTTACTTTAAAATTTTACAGCTTTTCCCTTTGAGATTTGCAAGATAACAGAGCCAGTGACTCTTGGAGACAATGAACTAACCCAGTTAGCCTTACATCAAGCCAGTATAAAGTATCTGATGGTATTTCCACGCCCTGCAACATGGGTTTAGAAGTCTTTGAATTTTATTTGACAGATGGCTCAAAAATATTATCATTCTTGTGTGTAAAAAATCTGCCCACCTTAATGTTGTTTTGATTCTTTTGAAATTCTTTGTTCAGCTTTATTACTGACTTTAGATAACATGGCCATTTCCAGTTTCCCTTAACAGTTTTCATGACTCCAGCTTAAAAGAGCATCATGGTTTGGTCATTTGTCCTGAGTCCACTTTGATTTCTGTTATGACAAGGCACCTCCTGGTAGACAGATACATAATTAATGGCAATATGAGGCAGCTATTTCTCCTTTAATCTTTCTAGACTTCTGCAGAAAGCATTGTCAACCTTTTTATTTCCTTTTTTTTTTTTTCTTTTTTTTCTATTTTATTATGCTTCTGGGCTTAAAGAAATAACAATATTTAAATAGCTCTTTAAAAAGATTGAAACCTTCTTTCATCCAAGATCTAAAATCCAGATTGTTATTTGCACCAGAAATGAAGTAAAGGACCAAGATGTCATTGTGCTTGATGCTTTAAAGACATGCAGAAAATAGTCCTTGCTCAAAAGAGCCTTATGATCCAAGTATAGAAGAAGAGGCACTAGACAAAAAATTACCAAGGCAGCAAAAGGAACTGATAAAATATGATTAGTCATCCTGGTAAGTAGGGCTTGCACACCTATATACAGAAAAGAACCTTTGTATTCCCTGGGATTTTGTGCTTAGAAAATCTTACAACAATGGTACAAAAAAATTCACAACTACAGTTTCAGAACAAGTACGCATAGACAGAAGAGCATTTGTAAACATTTCAAATATCTCTTCTTTTTTTTTTTATTATAATCCCTTCAAACTGGGAGGCTGTATCACTAAGAGGATGGAATTCTGACATGTTCAGTTTTCATGTGCACTGCAACTTTTTTTGTTCGTCCTGTACCTTTGATAAGTTGTGCAAGCTCCCATCTTCCTAATCAACTTTGGCAATGGGTAGTTAGGAGTTGAAATCTTTAACTGAATCTGGCTTTTGATGGGTGGACTAGTGATTTAATAGCACAGTGTGGTAGTCACTGTATACAATGTGATTAGAACCCCTTCTATTTTCCGACTAGAAAAAAGTTCTTCAAAACGATGCCTTTGTTTGTCTCTCACTTAGTACTTGTAGTACAACCTGTTAAACAGTAGAAACACGATCTAACAAAACACTGAGGTAAAACAATGCAAGCCACAGCCTGCACTCAGGACTTTTGATCATTTGCATTTTTGCAGAGTGAACTACATGTCTGAAAATCAGTGTTTGTTACATATCCCATCGGTAATACAAGTTTGAATTGCAGTGATCTAGTCCTGTATTCAGGGACACAACAGTAGAGTTCATCTACTTTTCAGAGAAAGATGCCAGGCAACTTTCTTCAAGGCAGATCGCCAGATGCAACATTACAGTCAGTCAAATCAGTTGATTGATGTTTTCCTGCTTTATGTGGTTTTGATATTAAAAATTTTATCATCTGCCCTCCTGGGATATTTGGCTGGTACTGTCTCTCTCAGGTACTTGCAGACCAAATGTATCTGATGTGCTGGTGATGGGGCCTAGATCCTTTTGGAATACACTGGAGAATAAATCCACAACAGCTGCAAACAGGAATGGTAAAGGGAAAGCTAAAAACCAGCAAACATGATTCCTTTAGAGAAGTTCCCAAGAACCAAGAATAAAATGCTCTAAAGAGCAGAGATTATGATAGTTTATTGGCTTAGTCTAGAAAGAAAATTTGGAATAAACATTGAAAGATTTGCTATATGATTTCTACTGACTGGAGGGAAAAAAATGATTATGTGTTTATATGGGATTAGTGGCAAATTTAGAGTGATATCTTTAATTAAAATTGCAAGTGTTTGGGCATCGCTAAAAGAAACAGATATGATCCTAGTATTTTTCAAGTATCCATTGTGCTTTTTATTAGCATAGCTATAAGATTGACATCTCCCGAGATTAAAAATCCTGAATAAATAACCCAAGCCCATGGAACTGGCTTGCAGATAATGATATCTTAGCTATACTTCTTGATATTTTTATCTCCTGTAACTGTTCAGGAACACAATCAATTTTTTTTTTTTTTAGTTTCTCAATAAACAAGTACTTGATTTTGTTCTGAATAAGAGCTGTATCCTGATGTAATAAGCTGGCTGCAATGCCAGATATTGAAAGACTCAAGATTGAATCTTGTAACTCCTTTGAACTGGGAGACTGACGTGTGTCAGAATAAGATGGGCTGAAGAAAGTGCTGGGATGCAAGCAGATAAAATTATAATATTTTCCTCAAAACTCTTGTAGAAGATCTTATCTCCACAGGGAAGGTGACAGAGCATTTTCCAGCTGAATGTTTCAAACAGGAAAGAGAAGACATCATTCTCCAGATGGTGATGGTGTGTTTGTTCCTCTTAACAAAGTCCCTCACGAATGTGGGCCTTATTCTTCCAGAGGTCCACAAGGTCCACAATGAGAAGCAGACGAGCGATAGAAGAAACAAACAACCCGAGTTTGTCTCAGTAGCAAGCTGTCTGATGTATCACATAATATGGTGATTTATTAATGTTACAGCATACACTGAAACAATGCAAAGTAGACTATTTGATCTCAAAAGGCAAGATTCTGTTGGTTATCAGTATTCTCCTGGAAACAGAGATTCTAAAAACCAGGCCAACCTGTTTGTGAAATGGTAGAGACTAATCTAATTATATTCTAGTTTCTGGACTGTCTTCCGTGGTGACTTCATTTGTTCTGTCTGCTTGACGGTGGCACAGGGCAATTCTAGGCCTAGATACAAAACAGCATGGTGTAATTCATGTGGCTTATTGGCCTGGCTTACATTAAGGTCAGTTTTTTTATGTGACTAGAAAGCACAGATGCTGCAGAGACAATTTACTGGAGAGGTGAATCTTCACCATAGTTTCATTTCCATCAAATCATGCTGAAAGCTTCTTGCTTTTTTACTTTTTTACTGCATTTCTGTTTTGAACGTCCTTCCCCTGAGATTAATATGTGTGAAAAGGACTTCACAGAACATGAAAACAGGGCATCTATAATAGTCAGTCCTGGAGTCAACAACTAAAAAGAAAATGAGGCTATCTCATATGAAGTGGACCCAGCTGACAGGACAGAGCAGATTGAATTTTTAATATATTTTTTTTAAATTACAGCAGGCAGTTGCAATATTTTTGTTGAACACAACTTTTCGCAGTGTAGTAGTTTTGGAACTATACATATCTAGTCATTTCCAGAAAGAAGAGAAATTGAAAACCAGGCAAACTGCATGCTTTCAATTTCAACTTGAATGCTTCTCTTATTCTGGTTATGACAGAGACTATAAAGGAAAGACCTCACTGATACTTTTGGGAAGACTAAAACAGGAAAAAACCTCTCCTTAGTGTCTTTGCTTTGCATGGTGCTTTTGAAGAACAAGTTCTTATGTCTTTATAAGTCAGGGACAGCCAGCTGTGAGTTACTTGACACCACGGATCTGAGTACTCCACTGAAGGAGGCATCAGGAAAAACAGGGAGGCACCAATAATTTATGAATCAGGAGTAAGGAGCACTACCCAGAGTGGTTAGGAAAATATACTTACCCACTACCTTTCTGGGGAGCTTTTATTATAGGTCAAAACCATGGAGAATTTCACTTTGACTGAATTTCTGAAAACCTGTATCATTCTGCATCAGAGCAAGTCAGTCCTTGGAGGGCTTTATTATAGGGAAAGGCTTGGGAAAAACCTCTAAGAGAGTCAACAAGCCAGTGATTTGGCTCCTTATTTAGGATGTATGAACTCCCTCTAAATAAGGCTGAGGACACGCTGAGGTGTAATGTCCACGGCAATCACTTAAGAGGTATGTGACTGGCTGCTCCCAAGGCTGGTGTCTTTGAAAGGCTTTACTGGGAACTTACCATAGAAAAATCCTTCTGAGGAAATCTCTGTGTTGACAATATTCTTCACAAAGATGTAACTTTGCTTACCACTCCCCAAAGAAGCCTTGTTTTCCCCAAATGGTTCCTTTCTTCTGGTAGAATCCTATCCACATGGGAAAAAGTATTCTTGAGTAGGTATAGAGCATGAAGTCTGCCCTACTGAACAGAACCGAGTAAGATGCACGAAAGAACATGAAATGCACATGTTCTCTGCATCCTTTAGTAGCTGGTGTCTACAGCAGTGATTTATCTAGTAATGAGCTAAATAAAGAAAGAGAGTGTATCTTTGCTCATTACTTTGAAGCAATTGAAATTAATTTTGCTAATAAATTACATATGTTTAAGCGTTAGAAGCCTAGAAGGGAGGCAAGGACAGAGAATAACAAGTAATTGTGAAAGGCTTGTGAAAAAACATGAGGATTTTCCCAGTGGAAGTTGATCTAAACATCCTAGTAGTTCAGGAAAACTATTCTGGGAGAAGATCTATGGCTTTAAAGCTACAATCTCCTTTCTCTATGCCAACTCTTCTACAGGAACTATATTTTTTACTTCTTGTTGTGTTACGTGGGGCTTAGCATCCATGTCCTTAGTTTCATCCTCATTGATTACTATTCCTGCAGGCTTTTCAAATTCATGTCTTCCTTTTCCCTAGGCAAGTCAGTCCTACTCGAGATGGTGCAAGAGGCAACATCGCCTTATGCCTCTTTCTAAACAATATTATGAGTAAAGACGTTTTCCCCTCTCTTCCTGCTTTTCCCACCAACTCTGACCCAGTTCATAAAGTGATCCGTGCCTACTTGGTCAGACACAGCTGTGGGTCATGTTGTAGAGAGTGTAGTTTCATTACAGTGACATTTGTCCCAAAGGTCTGCAAAACTGTCTTAGTCTCCTTAATCTCCTGTCTTGGGATATCTGGCCCCTCTCAGCAGGATTGTCTCTCCTCTTATCTGTAATTCCTTTTGCCTGCTAATCAATAGTTATAATCTCAATCAATGATTTCTCATCATTAAATGCTGGAGGACACTAAAACTCTACCTTTTTCTCATTATCTTTGTTTTGTACCATTTTGTTCTACTTCTCTGCCACCTTCATTTTCTTTCTCTTCTACTCCTGTGAGTTTCCTCTTTCCAAATGCTGCCTGACTTATCAGTACAGGGTCTGCAGCCAATAATACTATTTGGATATCCTTTGTTCTTTACAGACACCTCCACTCTGATCTCCAGACTAGTGTCCTTGTTGCCTTCTTCCCCGTTGTGCTTGGCAGACTACAGCAGAACTCCAGCTGGGAGCCAGATTTAAGTTTAACACCACGTTTATTCGTTATTCTTTCACTCTGGCTGTAACTCCTACATAGTACTTGCTATTGCCATTTTTTTGCAGCTACCGTGAGCCTGAGAGATAGGAGTGGGGTGTTTCCACACAATAATCCTATTATGTAGTGAAGTTTTATATGCCCAGCATGTTTTTGTTGAACAGCCTTTCTCTCATATCTTTCCTGGCTGATCAGGAATGCTTCAGATCTCCTCTGTGCTTAATGTCTGCTACGTGCTCACCCTGGGAATGGGGCTGCCAGAGGCCACAGCAGAGAGTGATGTCCAGGTGTCTCTCTGAAACCGAATTAAATTAAAATACAAAGGATGTGTATGGAAAGGGCATATAAATCACTCAGACCCTTATCAAAGCCTGCACCTCCCTTGCAGCTAATTAGAGCATTAAAAAAAGATAGGTCTAACAAAGCAAGCTCTTGATTAAACCTAATCACACCTCTGCTCCTTGGTACATGTGATGTATAGACATTCTGAAATTTCCTTAATTATATTTGGATTCAGGTGTGTCTTGTTTCCCTCTCTCCTTAGCTTGCTGCTACTTGAACTGCAAAGCCAGAGAGCTCGTTTATGTGTGGGATGTGTCCAGTGAGGGCGTTCTGAAGCTAAGGAACACGTAAAGGAACGTGTGCCCTCTCAAATACACAAATACACATATGCATACATATATGTATGTATAACTATATATGCAAGAGTCCATAAATACATATAGAGTCTGTAGGGACTGAGTGAAGGGCAGAAAAACGGGTGTCAACATTAGTTTCAGGTAGGTGAAGCTGGTGGCAATCAGTGATAGATGTTAATTCTTTTGTTTGTGTTTATGGAGTGTTTAGGTAACTGCTGTCTGTTGCTCCCAGACATTCAGAAAAGAGGCCCGCTGGGGTTTTTTTGCACAAAAATAACAAGCGAGAAAGAGGTCAGAAAGGTTGATAAGGAGGTATAACAATCTTCAAATGACTTGTAGCTGTTGAAACACAGGTCCTTAGTTAGAATGTTAAATGAAAAAACTTGCTGGGAGCTATAATGAGAACTTTGCTTTTTCACGATCTGAAAGAGAAGCTTTCTGAAACTGTGAATTTTAGCATAGATGGCCATGGATGGCTAATTTGAAATGATGCCAATATAAAGAATAAATTCATATTGATACTGAAATTATTGTTAGCAAAACTGACAGTAACAATAATACAAGCATTATTATAGTACTAAAGCATGTGACAAGTGCTTTGTGGGTATGTTGTAGCATTTGATACAGGAATTGCCTTTGTGAAATGCAATGTAATTATTAAAATACCAACATGACTTTTTAAACTAATGTGACCAAAAAGGTGAATGTTCACTTGGTACAGTGGATAAAGTTAATTATTTTAATGATTAATAACAAATAGTACAGGACACTTTAAACAGAGACCTGTTTGTAAAATGTTGACAACAATACGCAATGTTAACTCCCAACTCTATTTATTTATTGTTAACGTAAGTGCAATTAATGTTGCATAACGGAAATGATAAAGTCCTCCTTGAAATGATCTGCCTGCAAAAATGTAGTTAGGAGATGCTGAAGAAATAAAACCTGCCTTATAATGTTAAAAAACTTGCTTTTGTTAAAAATATATATTTTGGAAGAAGTCTATGACATTTCTAATTGCACTTTGATTAACTTTTTATGTACATTGATATAATCCAGTCACATTTCTCTGTATTCTTTTAATTAACAAAAGCAGGACCGTGCCATTGCTTTGCCAATTCTTCATGGCCTTTCAGGTTTAAAATTGATAGTAAATACAAAAACAGATTCCAGAGGAATGTGCTCCTAATGAGACTTAGTCAAAAAAACTGTTGTTATTGGTTTGACACACCTTGCTAGAATCCACACAGGTAAAGAAACAATCTGGTGCTTTAGCAAAAGAGCACCATTTTCATTCTTGATATAACTGCAGTCAGATTAACCATCTTTTCTGTAGCACTCTGTTAACTCTTAAGTAAAAGTGAATGTTGTGTCAAGATAACAAGTACAGATTTATTGAGAAAGAACAAGGTACATTCTTCAAATGTCTATGTGCTTAAAAGAAGGTTGATGAGAAGCAGGATGATCTATTCTTCACATTATCATGTTCCCATCGCAAGGAAAGAGAATTCTTTAAAATGGAAAATGAAAGTCAATTATAATGTAAAGGATAAAATATTTTATAAAACATATTTTAAAAAATACAACAATAAGAAAAACACTCAATTTTATCATCTAAATAATGCTTATTTTCACAATGCTTATTTCATGCTTGTATATGGTAGAAACCTCCTTAATACTTAAACTGACAGAATATAATGTTATGTCTATTTCCAGCATACAGTAAGTATAAATTTCTTTCAGTAGAGTACTGGAACATGTATTCTAAAACCCAAGTGTCCTTTAAAGAGTAGCAAGTACAGTAAATGAGATATTTCATCTCTTCCGTCTACATGAATTTTTTTAAATTCATGAGTCCAGGGACTTTTGTCTTTGGCAAGTGGAGCAGATGTTGTTTCACCCACCCCTGGATACATCAAGTTTAAAAAGCAGCTACTGAAAGGGTAAAACTTTAAAGATTTAAAATCGCATTAATACCAGGAAGAGGAAAGAAGTATGATTTTGTCTACTGCTTTGGAGCACGTGGAAAATCTCTGGCGATGACTGAGATCAGATTCTGCAGGCAAAGTGTAATTTTTCACCATTTCTGACTTTTTCCCCCTCTTTCTTGAAATCCCTTTTTGATTCCCAATTATAAAGCATAGAAGGTTTACTCCTCATGGTAGCAGACCAGCCTTTACTCTGCAGGCTCAGAAGAAGGGACTCAGAGGAGGGATTTGAAATTCGCAGGGTTTTAGTAATTCATTTGCTATTAGCAGGCAAGATTGATGTGTTTATTTTACAAAGAAAAATGTTTTTCTTGCTGCATGCCATACCACTGCGGGAACAGTGCTCTTAGGTACATAAAATGTTTGGCTGATCTTAATTTCAAGAATGTGATATTGTTTCTTGAGATACGAGTAGGACTTGGGCCTCAGCATCCCATTAAAAATGGTAAAACCTGCAGCTTTAAGCACATCGGTTTCTCTGCATCTTAAACCACAACCTCCTTACAGAAAGGTGTCTGCTTCTACAGCTTTGGAAACAAACCTACCTAATTTTTATAACTGCCTGTACATGCATAAATGTTTCTGTTTTAATGTGCTGCCCCAGGCCTTAAGGTTCATGTTCTGTTTATAGGCTTATTTTTCTAATTGCTGAACAGCAGAGGCTTTCTGTGATTCACTCAGAGTGGGTAAATGCTTTCAGAATAGGTTTTTGTAATGAGTAATGCTTTTAGTTCTGCACTTCAGACAGCAAGTGCATTGATGATATAATTTCTGAACTTGTGCAGTTATTTTTTTTTCTTTTCTGGTAGCATAAATTTTCATAAAGTTTAAATAGGTGCAGTGGAAAATCAGGAGAAAAAAAACCCCAAACCACAAAATGTTTTCTTTGGATTATATGAAAAGTAAAGTGCTTGACAGCCTCTAGAGCTGCTTGCAATAATGGGCTTTCTATGTGAAGACCCATGTTAAGCACTTTGTGTTTGTTTTGTAAATGTATTTTGTTTAGATATGGGCAAAAAATAATTTTTCAACTGTAAGTCTTGCCTTTTGGAAGGAAAGAAAACACATGTCAACATTTTATTTGGCATGAGTTTTGGACTAATTTGTAATAAGGTAGCAGTACACTTCCAGTAAAATTAGAGACACATCTAGAATTAATAAACTTACAAAGAAGAAAAGGGCCTCAGAGAAGGAAATTTCCCCATCTTCGAAGACAATAAAACCAAAAATTCCTAGTAAATACATTTTTAGGGTATTGCTTGCTGGAAACTCTTTGCTTTGCATGCTGACAAGACCTTTATTGCTAGGATGAGTAGACATATGTCTGATCACATGGAGTACTGCACCCAACCGTGGACTCCACAGCTCAGGAAAGACATGAACCCGTGTAATGGCCCTGAAGATGGTTGAGGGCTGAAGAATGTCCAGGGCACCTCTCCTTAAAGATGGGCTGAGAAAGCTGGGGCCACCTGTTCAGCCTAGAGAAGAGGAGACTCCAGGGAGACCTAAGAGCACCTTCCAGTACCTAAAGGGGCGCTACAAAACAGATGGAGAGGGACTTTGTAGCAGGGCATGTAGTGATAGGACAAAGAGTAATGGCTTTAAAGTAAAACAGGGTACGTTTAGATTAGATATTAGGAGGAAATTCATTACTGTGAAAGTGGTGAGGAACTGAAACAACATGACCAGAGAGGAGTTGGATGACTGTCAGGATAGGGTGGATTTCAGCAGATGACACCATCATTTTGGGTGTTATTGCAGTTCTAAAGCTAGGGACTTATGCTGTTTTGGCATTTTTATAACAGTCAAATATATATATATAAAACTTTCAGGGATAAATGCTATTTGTGTGTGGACAAAAATCTCAAGTCAGAAGTCAAAAGTCTGTGTTGAGTTTCCCTTTGATGTAGAAAGTTGTTTATGTCTTATGTCCACCTAAAACTAAAATGAAAGAAAGATTCTTAATGGAAACGGATTCCAGTTACACTTGACTAGTGAACGTAAAGCTGTAAAGAGTGTACAAAATTAAGAAAAAAGTATGTTTATTAGCCTTGGAAATTTTTATGAACATGAGTTTAATGTGGCACAGGCAAGGGGATGACATGGATCATGAAGGATCAGTGTTCATAAAAATGGAGTCTGTGTCTCATAAGCTCAGAATATTCTAATCAGTGAAACTGGGCAAGCATCCTGAAGTATGGGTTTGAATTTATAAATGGTATTCCTCTAGTCTTGTAAATTTACCAAAAAAATCAGTATTAGGTATCATCTTTGCTCATAGAATTGGTTAAACCAGAATTTCTAAATGTCTTTGGAAGAGCAGGGCCAGGTTATTCACCTTAAAGGTGAAGGGAGAACTTCCCCCCTCAGTTTGCAGGAGATCGCCACTCTGAAGGGCAGTCCTGATTTCTTTCTTTAAGCATTCAAAGTTATGACAAAGAAATCCTTCAGTCTACAAGCAAGGCCAAAATAAAAAAGGAAGCCCTGCAGTCTGTTTCAATGTGTAGCCTTCATGACTACTTGTAGGTTTAAATTCTTAGAAACCTGAAACAAAATGCTTCTTCCTTCAGGCTGTTGTAGCCAACAGACTGCCAAGTAGCCAACTCGTACGGACCTTCTGAATCCTTCACACGCTGAACGCACAGAGCTGCAGAGCAGTGGGAGTTGTCCTGAAGGATTTGTGGAGCCTTTGATGGGAAATGCACAGTGATTGAAGTTAATAACTTTTTCTGCTTGTTTATTTTATTTTGTGGGTTTTTTTTTGGGGGGGTTGGGTTTTTTGTTTTCTATTTTGGTTGTTTTGTTTTTAATAATAAGTGTATCTATTACTCTAAGGCATAATGACCAGCTGGAAACAACATATGGTTTTCTTTATATCAGACACAAGATGTGACTGATTACCTCTGAAGATAAGGGGTACACCATTAGCACTGTTTTGGAACTTGAGTGGAAGTCTTCTGTGATAGAAGAAGATAGAATGCTGTAGATTTTTTTTATCAAAACCCATCTGCCATTGTTTTTGAAGCACAAGAGTGTTCTTTTCTTGTGAGGAGACAGAAAATTGTCCCTTTGCATAACAGAACTAAATTTACCTGTGAAATGCATGATTGTACCCTTCTGATATATAGTTTCATCTTGAACTGAAATTATATACATATACATACACAGATTTGAACTGTATGTGGGAATATTTTGAAACCATAGGAAGCTGAAATGGGACATGTTGGTAAATCAGATTTCATTTCCCATAACCATATTCTTCCTCCCTTTGACCTTTAACGTAATCAACACAATGCTTTCCATGACTTAATGTGTGTTTGTGCCTCATTCATTGATTTTTACAGAAAGATTTTCCTCCATGAATTGGCCAGGCTTGTGGTGGACACCACTGACTGAGACTCTCCAGCTCCTGCCTACCCAGAGTCTGTCTTTGATTTCTTGTATTAAAAAAAAAAAGGTCCAGGGGATTCCTCAGCCTGGTGTAACATTTTCTTCTCCCTTCCCACACCAGAGTGAAAACTCCTCACTGAACCCTCCCTTGGTGGCTCTGACTACCCCTCTGTTTCCCAGGGTATGAAAAGCGTGGCAGTTTCCTTGAGCCTTCCCCAAAATCACTGTGTTGCTGGTTGCACAGAATGGAAGCACAAAGGGGCACATGCAGGCTCCACAGCAGGAAGGGTTTAGAGGGAGGGGGTTTAGCTGATGGAAAGGAGATGTGCAAAAATGTCAGGAGAGGACCTATTGCTCACCACAGTGATCTTCAGTAGGTTCTGATCAGTTGTTTCTGGCAACAGGAAAGAAATAGTGAAAACTGACTGTAGTTCCTGAAGGAACTTAGTGCCATGGTCTAGTAACCACAGCTGTAGTGGATCAAGGGTTGGACTTGATGATCTCAGGGGTCTTTTCCAACCTGGCTGATTCTGTTCTATGATTCTTAGTACTCTGAAAGTCTCAAGCGGCAGAACAAATTCCTGCACCTCACAAATTGCCATGTTTCTATCTTTCTGAGCCACAGTAAGCTCAGAAATGCTTTTCCCCCTGTTTACCTCATTGTGAATGTGTGACAGCTATGATCAGGTTGGCTGCACTGCTTGGGTCAGCATCCACCGCCAGTGTGCAAGTAAGTGCCTCATGCAGCCATGCACCCCTCTTCTGGGGAGTCACCCTGCTTCTGTAGAGTGCTCCAGTTAGGGCAAGTTTTATCAGGTTTTCAGAACCGTGTGCTGCAGGTGCTCCGATGACTTGAACCTCAAAATAAAACTTCTGTCAAGGGCCAGATTTCATTAATTAATTTTGATTATGTATTAATTAATTTTTTAAAATAAATTGAATTGATTGCAATGTGAACAGCAACCAGGTTTCACAAGGGCTGGAGTGATATTAACCCTTTGCTCTAGCACAGGGCGGAGAGTATTTAAATGAATCCTCTGAAAATGAAAATGAACTCTGTACAAGACATGCAGTTTCCAAAGAAGCAATTTTTGGAATTTCCTAGGAACAGGATATGAGAAGATGCTGAAACAAAACAAGAAAGTGCCATTTTAAATTCCTTGCAGTGTTCTCCTACCTCTATAAATCAGTCTGCACTTCCCTACTCACACATCTCTCTTGCTGATCCAACCACTCGCCAAACAGGATGCTCTCTCCAACAGGGTTCCATATTACTGGCAACTGACTTTCTCTTGGGCTCCTTATTCCAACAGTCATCCAGGATGAACTGAAACACAGACTCAAGACACCTGCCTCCTTATCCCTGGTGTCACAACACCTTTCAGTGGACATCTCGCTACTCATCCTTCTCTCATCTCCTCGGTCCCTGTCTCTCCAACTGGAAAGTGCTCAGGAAGGTTCCTCAGGTACTTACATGTGAACTCAAACACCTTTGTTCCTGGTGTAGGAGCAAAGAAGGAATCATCTTTTTGTTCAACTAGGCCTCTCTTCTGCAGGGACTCCCCCAGGGGACAGGGCTCTTCTCATATGACTGGTTTACGAAGTCATTTTCCTGTGTGGGTTCTCTGTTTCCAACAAACAGTCCCCATCAGAAAGGCTCTCCTTCTGAGGTGTTCATCATCTCGCTGTGGGGTCTGTGATTTATTAAAGATGGGTTTTGGATGTCTTTTCATCTCTCACAGGTGATTGATTGGTGTTTCTCCTGCATGGGCACTTGTTTTGATTTCACTACAGATCTGTGACCTCTCCTGCTGCCTGGCCAGGGGAGCCAGGCGTGTTGCTTTATGGCTGAGACAGTTCTTATGTTAAATGTTTCTTCCATTTCAAATATTTATACGGCGTCTCACAGGTGAATTTATTTATGCTGTCTTGGGCAGCATCTCCACCTCCTCTACAAAGGCTGTTTATGCAAAGTTCCTCCTTGGGGAAGATATCCCGCTGCTGAGAGATTTCTGAGCTCCCTCTGCAGGTTTTACTTTGGTTATAACATGGATTTGATCCCTCTCCTGTGCAATGGTTGTTGTGATCACGGATGCCTTTGTGAATACATTTCATGCTAAACTGTTTTATCTGATTCCTCCTTGGAGAGAATCTTTGCTGCTCCTCAGAGCTGTATTCACTCTGACAGTCTTCCCAATACCATACCCTGGGGAATTTTCATTTTCAATTGTCCTGGTAGTCTGTATATATGTGTTTTAATTCCATGAAAATTTCTTCTTGTACATCCTTGTCATGGGTTTATGTGGCTGGGTTTTTGGTAGTGGGGGTGGGGAGAGGAGGGTGCATAGGGATAGCTTCCCACTGCAGTCCTTGTCCTTCGTGCTCAGTGTGTGCACACAGCCAAGGCCCTAGATTTCCATCAAGTACCAGACAAAGGAACTGCAAAAATGTGTGTCCTGAAAGCCTCCTTCCACACCCTGTCCACTCATTCAAATCCACATAGGCTCGAGTGATGCACAAAATGCTCCAAAAAATCATCAAAGCAGTCTCAAAATGAGATAAGAAGAAGCAGGATGTGATTCCACTTGCCAGACGAAGTCTCAGGGAGAAAAAATAGTAATGTGACTTCTGGAAAGTATTTATAATGATTAGAAGAACAGTGAGAGGATGAGGAAATTTGGCTGAGTTTCTGCTTAAGAGGAGAAAGGAGACATAAGTGATCCAGAACTCCTTTCTCCCCTCATCAGGGTATCACTTTTGTAGTCTGCAAATTCTGTAGTCAGACTCTAGGAATCTAATCTTCCCAGTCAATTGTCACGACTAATTTATTCCCACAATTTCACTTTTAATCCAGTGTCTCAGCAGCCAAACAATGCAACTTGAGCCTAATTTCCACTGAGTGGCTCTTGAAGGAGTAAAGTCTGGTTTAAGTAATTTGCTGAGAATCGCTGGCATGGGGGCAGAGCTGATGGGGGACAGACTCCTTTGGGTTTCCAGAAGAAAAGGAGGCTTGGAAAGTCCCTTGGCCATTACCAGCAGTTATTTTGTAGTGCTGTTTATGTGACCTGATTAGCTGTAAAATTTTGGGCAGTGACTTTTTGAGACTATTAACCTTCAGTGTCTGAAATGTAAACCTGAGCTACATGTTTAAGTGCCGTTGATGATCGATGGAGGAAACAAGACAAATTGGATCAGATTAGAAGTGTACACTGCAAAACGTCCAAGGCCTGTTGGATGAATCCCACTTGCTGCAATTTTCCCCTGTACAGAGTCCACCTTTGATTAGAAAGCCCATCCTGTCTGTGAAAAAGCCCATGCCTTTTTATATTTGTAAAGATGCCAGAGAATGAATGCTCTGTTCCCTGGACTTTTGCTGTAGCTGTTGCGCATGACTGGTCATCTGACCAACTTTGAGTGATCACTGGAGCATTTAAAAGAACAGTTTATGGAAAATGAGATGCTTTGATGAAGAATACCCTTAGGATAGAGAGCTGACATAAACTGAACAAGCAGCCCAGCTCAGTCTCACCAAGCTGTGCCAACCCCGTTTAACCCCAGAGGGTTGTCAAACTTGGGATCAGGAGAGCTGTGGCTCAAGGTTATTAACCAAATCTAATGCAAGGTAAAGGGGGGTGTCAAAAGCAGGAATCCAGTATGTAGTAACAAGATTGTGTCAGAGAGAGACAGATCCACTTCAGCCCTTCAGCTTTCAATCTTGTTTGTCAAATGTAAACATCGGGCTGAATTTTTTTACTAGTTTTCCAACCTTTTACTCTCTGCCATTGCTCACCCCCACTTTGCATCCCTGTCCTTCTCTTTCACTGGTTACTTTCCTTGACAGAGAGGTCACTAAGAGTCTGAACATATGGAACTCATCTCAGCTTTTCTGATCTGTTCATTCCTTCTGTGGTTTACAAACAGGGGTTCAATGAGGTTTCTTGAGTAACATGGAACCTGACACAGACAACCCATCAAAGCCAGGTTTCTGTGTATGTTCAGGCAGAGCCCTGCCTACATCACCCTGCCCCTACGCAAATCCTACAATAGACTGGGTAGTTCCCTGTGAGCTGCTTGTTCCCTGGCACAGACAGTCTGTGTAGAGTAACTGTAGGATCCCATCTGTGTGTGTCTCAACCTCCTGTAGTCCCTGCTGCTGGCCACAGACCTGGGCAGTAGTCACAGGGGTTATTTCTAAGGCACCTTCATTTGAGGTTGTCCCAGTTGGTGCAGACACCTTTTGTACTGTTGCCAAAATTTGGCAGATAAGGAGAACAGAATACAGACTGCCTTAAACGTCATGGGAGACAAAGCCATAGGGTGATTTTTTCATTTAATCTTTATTCTGTCTTTTGTGTTGCCTCACTGAACTTGATGGAAAACACAGCCATTTTGCACAATTTAAAACCAGGCTACTGGTTTTTAGTCTACAGATACACAGGCTGGAATATATGCTTTTACATTCTGAATAAACCTAAAACCTTTTGCATTCAATGAAAATGTTCTTGTCAACATTTTTTTTAATACAATTTGCAAAAGACTAAGCTACATGTAAAAACCATGAAGAAGTTATAACTATGATATAGAAATATAAATTCTTTCCACAGAAAGATTTTCTTTATTTTGAAACAATATTTAGTGTTTTATTGGTATTTAATAAACCTAAGTGAAGCTCTTTTCATGAAGAAAAGCTCCATGAAGCTCTTTCCATTTTGGGAGACTTAGCCTACCAGACGTCAGCTTCAGGCAAATTTCTCCTCGTATTTCTCTTGGATTTTTTTTGTCATATTCTCTATACGTTCTCTTTAAACAATTTGTCTTTTTTGTAGTCCTCATGGTCTTTCATAGCCTTCAGTGTAACAGAATTGAGTTTGATCTCATCTCAGTGAACACCCAGCTTAAAAAATTTTCTGGCACTCCTCAAGAATTTCTCTCAGGCTAGACAAGCAGTTTCATTTTACCTAAGGTAAATCTCTGTGCAGCTCTGGTGCACACTAGTGCAGTGCTGTAAAGGCATCCAGAAGATGTTGACGCTTTTCCTCCCTGCACGTAGGGTTCATTTCCTTCACCCTCTGTATGAACTTTGTCCAGACCAAATCACAGCGCTGTCTTCTTCGGATTCACCATCCATGATGCCTACAAAAATGATATTTTGAGGCAAAGTTCACCCAAAATGTAACTCTTAGAAATTTTTATGGAAATTGTCAAAAACATTACGGGGCTCTTCCCTGCAGGACACATCCTAAATGCCCATGTTATGTCAGAGCCTTTCAGACAAGTACTTCTTGTGCATAACACTGCTTGGTGAAAAGGGCATCAGAGTCACTAGAGGAACGGAAGAATCTGATCCAAATTCTGTCTGGGTGGAGTATGAAGGAGGCCCACTGATTTTATATGTTTTAAACAGGGTTTAGCTGAATACTGCTGGCAGAAATGTGTTCTTCAGGGTGGCTGAGTAAAATAAGGTGAACTCTTACATCTTTAGCTGAAGGGGCAGTAGGTAATAAACTGGTACTGATGGCAGGGAAAAGAATGTGCTGATGAACATGGATTATACTTTTGCCTTAAAATTTGAAGCTAGGAACTTTGCGCTTGCCTTTTCTATCACTTGAAGTTCCCTAAAATTAATCTGCTAAAAAAAAAAAAAAAAGCAGTTTATTGTAGCTAGGCATGAAGAGCATCTACAGGGAGCTACTAAAGTAGCACCTGTGTTCCTGGCAAAGTCTGAAGCCAGCAAGAAATACGTATTCCAGCTCAGCCACTGGCTTGTTGAATAAACATGGGGAAATGGAGCTGAAGAGAGGTTAAGTAGGGATAAAATACATTTGTAAAGCACTTGAAAGCTGTCTAAATGCTAATAGTAGGTTGCTGCATGGCCTGTGGCTTAGGTGGCTGCGTCTTGCTTTCGACCTGCCACCACCCTGTGAGTGAGCATCTCGTCTCTGCTCAGGGACCAGATGAATAGCCTCTTGCCTCCAGATGCCTTTTTTCTGCCTTGAGTACTGAGACTGGAAAAGCAGAAAATTTCTTTCTGGACAAAACTGCCTTTTGGACAGCAGAGCTCATCTCCTGCCACCACCTCATGATGCACATTACCTTACTGGCCCAGTGTGGTGATCCTCTTCTCTAGAGGCGTCAGGGAAGCTATTTTTAACCTAAAGCTGACCAGAGAAAAAAGGCTTCTCAGGATCTCAGGAAGAACCAGCCAGTACCAAAACAAACTTGTGTTTGTTTCTTTCTTAAACACCCATGGGAAACTCAGAGTAAGCCTCAGAGTTGACACTCCCACTGTGAACACTGAAGGCCTATCCTTTTTTTTCAGGCAGGAATTTGGAAGAATTTGCATATTTGTCCAGAAAGGCATATATATGGCAAGTTCCAGACACATCTTTAGGACACATGTTGGATGTCTGTGCTCTATAAGGACAGCAAAGCTAAAACTTGCAGTAAACATCAGTCAGCCTCTGGGTATAAAGTGTGAACTGTTGAAGCTTAAATCCCCATGTCCCGAAAGCACAGGTTCAGTGTGCCTGCATAGACCATCCATAGGTTGGAATAGACATATTGCCAAAGCTTTTGATGTGTTGCATATGCTCTGCAAGGGCATGTTCCTGATTTCCTAGCAGATGTTTGCAGTATCCAGCTGTGAGGGGATACAGGCAGGACAAAGATTGTAGGTAGATGTGGTAGATGAGCTGTCAGAGCTGAACAGGGTTTCTGGGGCATGAGCCCTTCTTGAAGGTGAAAATAGAAGAAGGGTCTGCAATAGAGGCAACTGCTCTAGATACCATCTGAACAACTGTTCTGCTACTTAGGTATTTACCGGTTAGATTATTTCTGACAAAGAAATAATTGGAATCCAGAAACTATGTGAGATCTCTGTGTGTGTGTGGTGGGTGTCTGTCTGAAGAAGCTGCAACCAGAGCACAGCTGCAGATGTTAGCCTGACCTACTGTTCTTGTGGTATTCTCCTCTGTTAAGGGTGCATTGAAGCATATAATGAAATGTTGCTTGAATCCAGGGATTTAGAATACTGGGGAAGGGAATGTTGCCTTTACTTTTGTAAGAATGAAATCCTTATATTGCATAGGAGGACTGGGGACAAATGTTTATAATTTCAAATATCTTCACACTCATGAATTAATCATACTTATTTCTAGAAACTACTGGAAGGCATTTAACATGGATGAGAATAGTGTATATTATCCAGAACACAGGGACTATTGCATTAGGATGCAGATTCCAGCCTAAGTAATGTGCATATTTGTCCAAACCCAATATTTCGTTAAAGGAGTGTGACTCTGTTTTAGCTCATTCCCATCATAAGTTTAGAGAGGACTACTGTTAATTAAGTATCTACATTCTTCTGAGTTTTCTTTTCCTTTTTAAAAGCCTTTCTGTATATTTGGTTTCGTGCTTTTGGTACCAGATATTGTTTACAAGCTCTAGGTAAAAACTCTTAAAAAATTATGTGTTTACAAAATCACATATTGATATTTCTGTATTCTTATCAGGAGGAGAAGGGTACTATGTATTTGCTCTACTTTATCAACAGAATCATAAATCAGCATCTGTTATTAAAGTTGAATAAATACACTGTCAGTGCTGTGGTGTTTCAGTTTGAAATCAGACTTTAAAGTATTCAGCTGTTGTTTTATTGCTGAGACCTCAACAGAACAGAAATACTGATGAAAATTTTATAGAGAGAATTCTAGACTCAAGTTCACTGGCACTCATTAGATCCTCTAATGACTCTAACTGTACAGAGACAGTCAACAAACACATTGCCTATCATCTCATGTGCTTAATTTTCATTGTTAATTACTATTGGTAGGTTAGGTGGGATATATGCAAGAAGAGCCAGAGTTCATTTATGTTAATTTTTTCATCAGTTTTTTGTTCTCTATTTCTGTCATTTAGAGATATCCTATCTCATGGCACACCTTGTTCCACAAAGAAGAGGGAAGGAAGGAATTAGTAAAGTACCGTGCTCTTTATACAAGTCTTCTTTATCTTCAGGGATGCCACCAGTACCTGATTTTCCTGCCAAGACTAAGGTCTCTCTAACCTTCTTTAAAGGGTGCTGTAACTGTAGGTATCCTTTTACCCACTGATCACTTGGAAACAGTCCTTTCAGGAATCTCCTTATATTAGTATCATTCATTCAGGCTGTTCAAATAATTGCCTATACAAATAAATGGATTACCTAGATTGTGTTTTGTTGCATGCTTGTGTTTCACATCTTTATAAAGAAATCTGCTCTGACAAGAGAAAAGACAGGAGGCTATTTTTAACACATCTGAGCAACTGACCCTCCACCGTACTTAGAGGTTATATTTATTTATTTACCTTTTAAGCAGTCAGGTCACATCTGAATGGTGAGAACTGGGGAGTGCTTCTCCATTAATGTGTGGATACATATGTGGGTGGTATCCTGGCTTCATCTCAAAATGGTACTTAAATATATTCTTTCCTTGTTTTCCTCTTAAGGTTATCTTGTAAGAGAAAGGCCTTTTCTCTGTACAAGGGGAATTACCCTCACAAGAGTTTTTGAGAGAAGGCTCTAATATTCCACAGCCAAGGAATAAATATCAGTATTGAATAATAGTGCTTATAATTATGTATTAGATATCTATTTCATTCTATTCTGGTGATTTGTCTTATTTTGAAAAATTGAAATATTGCTAAAGCCAAGCTGATTATTTCATAGTTTTCAGTCTAATTCTCCCTCATGAAATAATGACACTGAGTTTATCCCATT
Source organism: Myiotriccus ornatus (assembly GCA_036023395.1). Classification (NCBI taxonomy): domain Eukaryota; kingdom Metazoa; phylum Chordata; class Aves; order Passeriformes; family Tyrannidae; genus Myiotriccus; species Myiotriccus ornatus. The sequence continues at coordinate 99,682,153 of JAYRBT010000001.1, forward strand.
TTATATTCTGTATAAAGTGTGGAAGTTTAGATCTTCAGGATCTTCTAAAATGAACAGAACAATGTTGTTTACTCTCTCCACAGACCGATACTGCTTTTTTTTTGGATAGAAGAGAGAAGCCCAGAATTTAACCCTAGGTCTAATTAAACCAGGGCAGTTGCTTTTACCTGGAAGCCTCTGGATGTTTGCAAATGCCGTATACTCGCATGAAATGTAGAACAAAGCATGGAAAAGAGATTTATAATACAGGACTTGCAAACTCTATAGGAAATTATAGAAACAAGTATAGGTAGGAAATGTGTATATACATGTAAGGAGCTGCTCCCCATATAATTAACTATCAAAAGAATGTAAACAAAAGTTGAAGTGATGGTTTTGGTTCACTTGTGTTGAATAAATAAGCCTTTCAATTGGATGGAAATACCATCATTTATATTTACTGTATAAATACCCAGACTTGCACATTCCTTTCCTTTCCTCTCCTTGAAACTAGTAAGATTGCAAATTTAGTTTGTGGAAAATCTTGACGCTTTCAAATTTATCTTAATTGAAAATCAAAAAAATATATCATCTACCAGCTTCCCATAGAATGAGAAAAATTATTCAGAACCATGTCATTATTTTATTCAGATAACATCAAGATATTATAATGTAAAATACGTTTTATAATTGTAACATAATAGAATGGTAGTTTGCATATTTTCTATAGCCAAGTGAAGTGAATCACACAAAGCAAGCATAATCTTAATCATATTTGAAACAATATGCTCTACCATAAAAAAAAAAGGATAATTGAAATGATTGAAATTAATTTGGTTCCTTCCTTTATTGGTTTTATTCTAGCTAAATTGTCTTGTCCTTTTTTTTTTTAATGTAAATTTTGACCAGTGTTCTCTCTGAAAAAAAACCTATCAAAACATTTTGTTCTTGACTAGTGCAATAAATTGCAGTAGAAGTAACAGCAGAAACATTCAGTAATTTTCTTTGTGATATTTTGTCACTGACTGTATGTAAAGGGTAGTTTAAGTCATTCAGTAGCTGAAAAATTGTTTGTGATTTGGATTTTAAGTGGGTGTTCTAGTACTTGCAGATATCCAGCTGAAAAACTGCCATCCCTGTAGTACCATGGAAGCTCTAGGGTCAGAGTTTCTGATTTCAGCATCTTTGGAAATCTGTAGAGGTCTTCGGACTGCCAGACTCCCCAGTCTATGGCGGCAAATTCCTGGTCTGCCTATATCTCCAAAGAAATAGCTTCCTGGATTAATGATATGTTTCAATTAAGAGGAAAAAATTTTAAAAACCGAAGCTTTTTTAATTCTTCTGATTTTTTTCTCCCCAAGATAGCCATTCAACAGGAAATTTCAAAATTTCTAAGTTTTGTTCTAGCAAATAACTTGAGAAGTGAACTGCACAAGTTGACTGTTACTGGGGTCTGAGATCCAGTGTTGCCAGACCTAAAGTTTTCATGGGTTTCTGTTGTGTGCTTTAGGCTGTTCAGAGTTGCAAGGCGGCTACCAGCTGGCAGGTGAAGTGGTGAACTGCATGATTCATTAATCTAGGAATTTACAGAAGAGACCTCTCTCGGTGTGAGGGTGGCTAGTCTGTAGCTCTGCTGACTGCTTCTTGTCTGACTATGGACAGACTGTTTAAAGCCAGGGAATGTGAAACATCTTTTGTTTCACGGAGAGCACTCAGCATCTCACTAAAAGATAATAGAATCACAGCAGCAGAAAATTTGGCCGAGGCAACCAGAGATTTGTAGTAGCTTTTCCTGAGAGTTCCTGGAGATTGAGTGAGCTCTGAAAGATGAATGAACATGACGTCTATCTTCAAACAACGTAAAAGCAGGCCAGACTGTTTAACTTTGTTGTTGGCAGTAAGCAGTAAACAGAACATTATCATGACTTTAGGAAGATCGCTGATGCTGCCATATCATATTCACTTAACTGTATCACAAAGAAACTAAGGAAATCTGAATTAACTGAAACTACTGTGAAGGGAAAAGAGAACTGCAGAGCATGACACATAGAGAGAGTTGATCCGTCATTCACTGTTACATGGGGGGACTGTGCAAGGTAAAGTTCTTCGATGGTGTAATGCTCTTCAGTATTTTTATTGATGACTTGGTTGAAAGAATAAGAGCCTACCTTGCAGGTACAGAAATCACACTGAAGGACAGAATTAGAAATCCAAACTACCTTGAGAAACTAGGGAAAAGTCTCAGAAAATATATGGGGAAGATGAGTGTACAAATTGCAATGCTTTTAAACCTCAAAGAAATTGTTCCATATTTTGGTAGGAATAAATGCAAGATAGAGTAAAATGCTGGACCAAATAAACGCAAGATAGGGAAAACTATGCTGGGATCTAGTTGTGCACTTACTGAACATGAGCCAGCAATGCTCTGCAGTTGTGAACAAGACACACATTACAATGATATATCTAGCAAAAAAGCATATGGTCTGAGACACTAAAAATTACAGCAATCATAGAGTTCAGAATATTTAGAAATTAAAATTTTAATAAAGTTTTTATACAACATTCAAGATAATAAACCCATCTTATTTTTAGAGCATGTTAGCTCAGCACAGTCAGGAGTTCCTACAAAACCTGACATGTCAGCGTAGATACTCATGGGCATATACTTTTTCAGGAGGGAGAAGTGTAGTGACTTTATAGCTGCATAGTTTTTAATCCTGCAGTCAAACACCCATAAAAGAGAATCAAACTCAGTTTCTGTGTAGGGCTATCTCAGCACAATCAGCATTACAGAGAACTCCTGACATGTCCGTGGCCTTACCAATGGCAGATGGAGTAAGTCACTGCAAATGTGATCTGCACAGTTGCAGTACAGTTTTCCAAAATGTTTCACTGAGGCCTTGGAGATTACAGTACTTGGAGCATGTTCAGCAGCGTGCTTTGAGAGAAATGCTAACTATGTGCATACAACACCGGTGAATATTTGAAGACAAAGGTCACCATTTGTTCTTGAGGTAACCCTGTTGTCTTCAAGGTTCAAATCTGGCGTGTTCTGGCACAGTGGAAAGGATGGACATAAAAAGAATACTCCAGGGGAGGTATGGATTGAATATTAGGAAAAAACTGTTCACTGAAAAGGGTGGTCAAGCACTGAAACAGTATGCCCAGGGAAATGGTGGAATCACTGTCCCTAGAAAAACATGGTTTAGTGGTAAGTTGGCAGTGCTGGGTTAGCAGCTGGACTCAATGTTCTTAGATGTCTTTTCCAACCTTAATGATTCTATGTTTCTATGACCCTCTGACGACTGTTTCCTCATTCATTGCAGAGCCTCTTTGGGAGCATCATCAGGTTTTTCCATGGTAATAAAAAGATTAACTTCTCTCTCTTGTGATTCTCTACTCTATTGTAACATTTTGTGTGTGACAAGCTCTTCAAAATCATGTCTTTGGTTACTCAAACACAAGGAGTCTGGGGAATAAGAGGATTATTATCAGAAAGACTACACTGTACTTACCTCCATTCTTTTTCCTTGAATGTGTTAGACATAATTCTATAAGCACATTTTTTGCACTTACCTTCATAGAAATATGTGAAATGTTTTCGATTAATTATATAATAATTATATAAAGAAATAATTTTAAATATGATGGGAAATAATTGAAAATAAGTGGAAATATGCATAAATCACTAAGCAAAAAGCACGGAAAAAAACCCCAACCTGTTAACCACACAATACCCTCTGGTCCATGCAGATTTTATATCCACCAGTGAGAGAAACCAGACAAATAAACAGAATGAGAGTATCTTAAGCTACTGCTGTTCTTCCAGTGTTATTGAGACACCAGGTATTTACCTCATGGGAAAACAGAGATTCTTGCATTTTATTTTTATTGTTGGTTTGTTGCAGAAATTTTTATGTTCAATGAAGCAACCACACAATTTGTAGTCTTGTGAGGTTCTGACTATTTGAACTTCCAGAATACATCTCTAAAGAGCTTACTAGGTTACTGAATGAATGCCCATAGAGATTCTCTACCCTGTTAAAAGGATAAGTTTCCTATTCCAGTTAATCACTCCTTTCTTCCAGCATAGTTTATGTATCCTGCTTGCTTAAACATCATGAGAGATTAATATTTTATAGTAACAGTATTTCACTGTTCTTTTCCATGGTTAGTTCTTTTATTCTAACTGATCCCTCTGAAACAAAAGTGCAACCATGATGTTTCCGCCCTGTGTGTATGTACTGCAAATGTCATTTTTGCTATTTTCTCAACATGAAATTATTTGTTCCAGGGGGTTTTTGCTTTAGTCCAGTTATACCTGTGTACATTTCATTCCTTGTTGCTTCAAAAAAACAATTATGAAAATTGCAAAAAATATTCTGTCTTTAAGCTTTATTATCACTATCTCTTTCATGTTGCTAAAAACTGATAACTTTTGAGTGCAGTATAACCAATTTATCTTTTTTTTTCTTCAAGAGCTAAGCTTGAAACCATTGGAAAATGCAATGTAATACTTCTAAATTTGTAACAAAAAAAAAATGCTATACTTTTGCTGAATTGTTGTATGATTTTAAACCCTTATTTAGCATCTGTGTCAAGACGTATACTAGAAGTCAACTATAATTCCCAAATGAAAGTTGATTTCCCAAGGTTGTCACAAACATTTATATTTATTAAGTGAAAAGTGCAGAGACCAAAGTTTTTCACAGACTGAGAATTAAATCCATACATTTCCAACTTTTTGCATTCTTGTATTGTCATCTCATTTCACGTAATAGGGAGGATTAAGAATATTTGTTTCGGAAAATTACCTCTGAGGATTTTATGTCCATGAAAGCAAAGGCATTGTGGGGGTTGAATCAGCATCTTATACTGGTTGAAGAGTAGAAGTAATATTACCTGAGTCATTCAAGATGAATTTCCATGATTTTATATAGGACCTCTAGGTTGTTATTGTTAAGAAACTATATTTGCATCCACCACGTTTTGAAAATAATTTCTTACTTTATGTACTAATGTAGCTATTAATGCTAATGACATTGCAGGTGCTAAAGTGACAGGCTATATTTTATCCCTGAAGATAGGAAGTAAAAAGTTCAATATGTCAGCTGACAGCATTTTTCTGAAGTATTTGACAAAGATGCCAATTCCCAACTTGTCTTCATAATTCTGAAGATGGCTTAAGATAACATTTTCTTTCTTAGTATTTTGGCCTGAGCTTTGGTGGATGAAGCCTGTTTGAGTGGCACATGATGAAGAGTGGATAGAGCATTTTCTAAGAAAGCTTGCATTATTCAACTCCTTTATTACGTTTGATTGTCATTAAGTTTTGTTTTGTTCTCAGTTTTATAAACACAGTAGCTGCTAGGTGTTGTAGAAAAATATCCAGAATCTGTGGTTCTGTTCCTGAAATTCAAAGTAAAATTCCATGAAAGCATCAGGTAGGTTCTATGATTTTCCTGTTTACAGAAAGGCTTTTATGTAGAAAAATGCTTAGAGTGTGAAGGATTAAAATGACTGATCTGTTTGCCACAAACCTTGTACATTCTGTGGAATGAAATAGCAGTTTCTTTTTCTCCTTCCTCTTCAAGGTTAACTTGCTAAGTGTATATATGCATGTATTTACATATATGGTTTAAAGTCACTCATGGTTTGTCGTAGCAGGATTGACTTGGATATTGTTGTTCCATAGCACATGAGAATGTTTATTGCCCTGAACTCCAGAGACAAGAGCTCTACCCATAACTCAGATGGCACTTCTGGACACAGGGTTCTCATGCAAATACACCAGACAGAGGAAAATTATACAAGACCATAATGTTAGTAGTGCCAGTATGAAAAATACCTGTGACTACACAAAGTAATGCTAGGAAATAATCAGTATGTGAAAAATGAATGCAATCCAAGTCAACTGACTTCTCCAGTTCTCTAAATATCAGAGAGATTCAAATTCTTATGGAGGAGATTAAAGGCCTTGTGGGAAATAAACATCGCTCTGAAGCCTGGATGCATTCCTTCATGTCAATCAATGTGATTATTGATAGCAAACTTTCAAAGCCCTCTGATGACAGAGGGTACCTGACTGCACTCCAGATCATCTGAAACACATGATGGAAAAAAAAAAGTGATTGAAAAATAAATTTCCACAATGATGCTATTTGCATCTGCAGAATTTTTTTTTATTTTCCATATTTATTCAATAGAATATGTGTGTATTTACACATATCTATAATAAGAACTCATCCTAAAATGCTCCTTTATTATAATAGCTTGTAATTAATAACACGTTTTTGACCTCTTAAGTTTAAACAACCAGTGTGGGTGTGGGGTGGTTCAGCTAGAAAATAATACACATAGTTCACTTAATAAACTAAATACCTTAAAAACAGAGTCTGCTGCAACATGGTCCATTATCACTACTGTATTAGCAGTCAGTTGATTCATTAATGTTTGAAACAGTAGGTTCACTTCTGCAACCCTTCAAAGGTTTCTTTTGCTTGAAAAAGGCATTTGTTTATGGAATTGGTTATTGGATTGTTGCACATATAAAGCTTTTTATCTTCCTCCCTAAATCTAACAGTAGTGCATTTCACCGTATGGTAAGCATAATCCTAAATTCTTTGCAGCCTTCCATGCTGTCCAACTGACTCAAGTGAAATGTGTGAGTTGGGAGATGTCAGTGTCATGAAAGATCCTTTACTTGTACTGTATACCCTTTTAAAACATTACATCTTCTAAAAGGTACCCTTCATATACCAAGTCTAAACAGACTGGGGGGAAAAAAAAAAAGCAAAGCAGAACGTAATCTTGCTGTGCAGACATTTCAAGTACTCCTGAAACATGCCTTGGGCTAGGGAATGCATTGACAACTCTTCACACTAACTCCCTGAAGTCAAGCAGAACCTCTGAACCTGGTGGCCTTTGAAATGTCCTAACCAAAATCAAAGCTGGTGCGTTGGTGCTGTCACCCACATGTGGTGAACTGTGAAAATGCTCAGTAAGAGGCTCACACTGTATCCTACCAATTAAGAAGTAAAAACTCCAGTTGCCAAGGATTTGTGGGGTAAAGCTAAAGGATTTGCCATGATTTGGTATACTGCAAAAGGAGTTGGCGTGCAGTGTCTCCTAATGTTAAGATGGGAAACTGTTCCAACAAGCATGCAATGAGAACTGCTGGAGAAGGGATTGCACATCCAGCTGCTATTGCTTTTTTAGGTATTAATTTGTCATGCATAATTTCCTATTATTTCATGTCATGACATATTACATTAAGTTATTTTAGGATATAGGTTGTGACTGCAGCTGGCACCATATGTCACATTACATCACATCATGTGGCAGCATAAGGTAAATGCTTGGTTTGAGCTTTTAATTTTTTCCCAAACTGAACAGTTAAGACCATTCAGGTGAATTAAGTGTAGAAGCTAAGAAATGGACAAACCACCTTGTGCCTTCTGAAAAGGTAGAAAACTGAACAGCCTTTGAAGGTCTCGTGCTCCCAGGGCTACAACCCAGTGCTGTCACCATGTCCCTGTGGAGCCCGTAGCTTTGTCCCAGTATGAGTGCAACTCTGCCTCTCTGCTAGGCTCAAATCTGGTTTCATTTTCCTGGGAGCTCTCTTGCTTTGGAGAAGAAAATATAGGTTGTGTTTTCAGCTGTAGAGACTGTAAACTCAGCATGGTCCCTCCCTTAGCCCCACTGCTGGACACTACAACACATTTGGATGGGTTCAGGGTTTTGTGGCACAGATGTCTGGAGGGTTGAACTTGCTCAGAAGCCTGGGGCATAAGAAGATAGGCAGCCATCCCTCCCTCAGTTCCAGTCAGAGAACTGCGAAGGAGTGAACTTGGGCTTATGCTCCTTGATATCAGAGTACTGTATCTGATTTTGTCCAGAGATGACCTAAGTTCACAGGCACAACGTGGAAAATAAGTTTGGGACTCCTCATCTGCCCCTTCACAGGTCAGCCTCTCTCTTGCCTGGATACTTTGTTCCTCCCGACTTTTGCATTCGTCTCTTCCCAGCTGCCTATTGGCAGGGGTTGAATGAGCAGGTATATCTTCCCTTTTCACTTCTCCTCCTGAGAAGTTAGTCAGATCAAATGAGTAGCAACTAAACTTCCATTCCTAGGTGAGAAAAAACAAATGGAATATTCCTTGCACCCCTTTGCCCCTTCCTTTTTACTCAGAGGTCTGGTATTTTTTTAGACTGCAGCAAGCCTACAGAGGCTCCTGCTCTCAATATTTACTAAAGACCAAAATAGCAATCTGAGAAACGTTGCACCAGGACTGAGGTTGCTGCTTCTTAGCTGTCCTTGATAAAATTAGGGGTGCTGCCTCTTGCCCCTTTCTGTTCTGTAACCCTGATATGTCAGGCCAGGCTGAAATAAGAACTGCCAAACCATTGTCTTGGTTGATGGGTTTCTGTCCATGTAAAACAGCTGAAGGAGACAGTCTCTGAGCAAGTGGTTTACTTTATTAATTCTCTGACAAAACATGCTCTGGGTTTCAGCTGCAGTTAAATGCTTCTTGCAAGACTCCTTGACTCGTGCACTTTCAAGCATATGGTTCCGCATAGGTCTCTGGAAATCAGGCAGCAGGTATGTCACTGACTTTGTCATCCACGCTGTTGTGCCATCTGTGTTTTGCTCACAGATGATGACGTGAATCTGACAGTGGATCCCCAGATACCAGTAAAAGACCTTTTGTTTCCGAGTTGCTAGTAGTCACAACTCTCAGCACTGACATTTTAATTCCCATGTATTTATGGGCTGTGAATAAATGTAGACCGGAAATCAGAACCAATGAGGGTCTGTAACACCCTTCCTGAAGAAATGATGGGAGCGAGTTAATTACTTCTTAGGTAGAAGAGAGTGGGGAATAGGATTGGATTGTGTGGGTGCCTGTGATGTTTGAGGATTTCATCACCCATGCATTTCCTTTCAGTGCTACATTTTCTGTTTGGAGGAGAAAACAGACTCCCTTCTACTCCTATGTTTTCAAACTGTTAGTGCCTTATGAACATCCAGTGCAATTTTAAGTTGTTGGGTGCTAATCTCCTCTCATCCAAGTGGGCGATGCTTCATATGTAGATTAATTATTCTGTCCAGTTAAGCTCAGATGCCACTTCCATTTACACTGGCTAAGCCACTCTCAAGAGCTAATGATCCACTAACGCAGTCCTATATTCCCTCCATGAGTCCAGAAAGATGAACAAGTTCCCAAGACATCTTCAGTGAAAGATCAGAGTAGCTCAGCATAATGGAGCATCAAGAACCACAGGAGATGTCTGCAGGCTTAAAAGATAACATGCATAAGCAGAGTAACAGAAAAGACCCATTAAATGGATTGTGACTTTGTAGTGTGATTAAAATCAGTTGGACAAGGGTAATCCATCTGTGCTGATGCAAGATAACTATTCCTGTGAGTTAATGGCGTGTTAAAGAACATGCAGCATTTTTGTCTTCTAAGAACACAGGAGCATTTCTTTCAGACAAAAGGGCTGTCTAGTCCTGTACTCTGCCTTTGACAGCAACCAGCAGTGGCTACGAAGGACAAGGATGAAAAGGGGCCCTGGTTTTGCCCAGGGACAAAGAACTAGTTGTATCACAGGAAATGTGGACATCTCTGATGAGGAAATGTCTCTGGTTGAGCCAAGGAGAACGGCAGCTGACTTCTAGAAACAAAACAGAGACTTTATTCAAGCTAATGGAAAATGTAGATTTCCATGGGGCTAGGATTTCAAAACAAATTTTCAACCTTTGAATTTTTCAAATCAGACATGTCTGTTTCTATTAAATCTCTCAGAATCAAAAGCTACTTATTTTTATCCCTGTAGGCTCTGCTCTCCTATTAAGAACATCACCAGTGCCACTGTGTCATGATTCTGAATGTATACAAAACCAGCCTGCTTTTATGGCAGTCTGAGACTGCAAGTGCCTCTCAGTTAGCCAATGAACTGATGCTGTATCTCTGAGCAAAAGTTGAAATATAGTTTCATGTGTATGCAGTTAAACTTGAAGACAGAAAGGGTTCAATAATGTCTTCTTGTATATGAATGCCCAGGTACTGGGGCACTGTATGAACCCTGGCTTTTAGAAGGAACTGGGGAAGCTGGTGAGCATGGACCATTCTTGTGAGATCAGGAGGAGGTGGTGAGACTGTGAGACAATGTCCCAGTCTGCAGCAGCAACTAGTATGGAAAAAAGGGAATATGGTGATGGAATATACCAGGCTCAGCTTCTATTGGTTTAATTCATTTTCACTGGGGGTGGCAGGTCCAGAAATCCTACGAGGTGTTTAAAGGCAAAACTTGTGACAAAACTGAAAACATGTCACTCTTATGCTTTGCTTTACTGTTTGTTTTCGCCATGACAGCTGTGCCAAACCTGGTATTTGAGAGTCAATTTGCCTGGAAAAGTCTCCTATCCTTTTCAGGATGCACACTCTGCAGTCCACAACTTCCTTGTGAGGGAAAGAGGAGGGGCAGGCACTGATCTCTGTGGTGACCAGTGACAGGACCCAAGGGAGTGGCCTGAAGCTGTGTCAGGGAAGTTTGGGTTGGATACTGGGAAAAGATTCTTCACCCAGAGGGTGGCTGGGCACTGGAACAGGCTCCCCGGGGAAGTGGTCAGCACCAAGCCTGGCAGAGTTCAAGAAGTATTTGGATGATACTCTCAGGCACATGGTGTGACTCTTGCAGATGGTCCTGTTCAGGGCTAAGGGTTGAACTTGATGATCCTTGTGGGTCCCTTTCAACTGAGAATACTCTGTAAGAGGCTGAGGTGCACTGTTCAGTGCAAGCAAAGCTATATTCAGTGGGATCATGAACTACTTTCCATCTTATATTTTTTCCTGGTTGAATGTTTGGAATGAAGTTGGTGGCTTCAAATTTCTTCTGAAATGTGTGCTTATTTACACCATTGAACTCTTAGCCCTAGATCAGAATAAGGCATTTGGCCTGATTTTGTAGTGACTAAAAACCATGTTTAAGGTTAAAGCATCAGTCTTCACACATCAAAATCTTCTGCAGTAGAGTGGCGATGGGATGTATTCACAGTGCATGGCACAGCTTATTTAATGTGTGTTATCATTATGGGCAGGGTGTCTGGTTCTACTGTGCTTACCAAAAGGTAAAGCTGATGGTAAAAGTGTGAGGTACTGGTAAGGATGAAAAATATATGAACACATCTGAGACATGATATATCTTACTCAGTTGATAAATTAAAGGGCTCTGTAGCTTTGCAGTACAACACACGCTGATATGAAGGAACAAAAAATGTATGCCTAGTAATGCATATTAGCATCTTCATGCCCAAATCTGTAAGATCAATATTGCAATAGGCTGAAATATAAACAAAGTTTCTTTTTTATTTCAGTGAATAAAAACTTTGTCTTTTATCATCTCTATGTCTAAACCAAATTAGCTGTTCATGTGAAAACAAGTGATTCAGATGCAACTCCTACTATTTTGCTGTTTTTCTAGTTAGATTAAAGGCAGTTCGGCCTATAAGAGGACAAGGCAGTTCTTTTATCTAGCTGTGAAAAAGGTCTTTGGATGTGTTTTTTTTTCCTTTGGGCATATCAGAACTACTGGTGATTAATGAGGATCATACTTTCAGGCAATGTCTTTAATAATCTTGCATATCAGAGAGATCTTAAAGAAACTGCTTGCTGAAAAGAAGTGGAGAATAGTTCATTACAGGTTGCTACATCAGTATTCTTGGGGAAGGAGGTAGGTAAGGGTCTTGGAGTACAGAGGCAGTCGCAGAGCTCTCACTGTCATTTCCACACTTTTGCAGTGCCTGTCACCATGTCCTGGTTCTGGCCAGGACAGGGCTAATTTTTGCGGTAGCCAGGAGGGGGCATGGCCAGGACCTGGATGTTATTCTCTGCCACCTCAGGTCAGTGCCAGGGGTGGGGAGAAGCGAGTCTCTTCCGAGGAGAAGGGTTCCTTCAGATGGAGTGAGGGTGGTGGAGGGAGTGGTCTGTAACCCTGGTTCTAATCATTTTGCTTGTGAATCACTCACCTCTCTCATGTACACTTTAGTTATTAATATTGTTGTTACGGTTTGTTTTCTTATTTCACTGCTGTTTCCAGTAAATTCTTCTTATCTCAACCCATGATCTTTACTTTTTGTGCCTCCAATTCTCCTCTCCTGGAGGGGAAGGAGGAGCGAATGAGCGTGGTTTTAATGAGAGCACTAAATTGTAGAATACCATTCCTAAACCATGACACATTAGCATAAATGAAAAACAAGCTTGGGATACCTTGTAAACTGCAATATATAATGTGATAATTTCCTGTTGCCATAGACTGAGAAATTGGTTTCCCACAATTCCTTAAATAGAAAAGCAAAACAATAATATATCCTGAACAATAGAAAGATGAAATTCTAGTGTTAGAATAAAGAACCTTTTACCTTGTTTTGTCTTCTATGGCTTCCATAAATAAATGTTAAATTTTAATATAAATAATAGGCAACATTGTAGTCTAAATACTTTTTTGTATTTAAAATTGGGAATCTGAAGTTGAACAGCTTGATGCACTCTGAGTAATTTTGAAAACAGAGAATATTTCTGAATAAAGAGCATCACATTAGCCTCACACATTCAGAATTCAAATGCTAGAATTGCCTAAACCCACACTTTGGAGCCTAAGAAAGGTGTTGAAGCACTTGCATATCCAGGATATCACCTAAAGTGGTAGGCAAGTCAGATGGAGTTTCAAAAATGCAGCTGGGAAGGAAATGCTGTATGGAAATGAATGGCTCTATTTCTGGGGACCAGCTTTTGGGTTAAATGCGTAGCAGCTGCCTCTAGTTTGAAGAAGTTTAAGGCACTGAGTTTTATACTCTGAAGAATAAGAAGCCTGTGGTCTCTTACAACCATTGGTTAAAACTTACAGAGAGTATTGGACTGCATTCAACCCCTGGATAGTAAAATACACATACAACTCTGACTTCAGTGGGAATTTCATTCTTGGTCCCTAGGAAAGACTTAGACATGCTATGTAATAAATCTTCTGACATTTTAGGCACTTCTTTCCTGTCAAAGTAAGAGGATTCACACATCAAAGAGCATTCCCAGCCCTGGTCTGTCCTGGTGACCACTGACTGCCAAGTTCATTTCCTGATCACCAGGGAGCAATCTGCCTTTGTGGAATAGGTAGATTTAATTTTCCAAAATAAAACTCCATGTATTCAGATGCAAGTAGAAATGAGAGGCATTTATTATTGATGCCTTTTGTTAAATATTAATGAGGAGCCATAACTCTGCCTGGTATTTTCAGGATAGTATTTAGAGATTTATTTCCCTTTCTCCTCCTGGGTTACTAACCTGATGTACTTTCATAGGCTTTAAATTAGTTCCATGCTAACATCAATCTCATTTCTTCAGAAAAATCTTTGGGCTGTGATTCAGCTGGAAGTATGGGTCCTTTTGTGGCATGATGCCTTGCTCTGATGAGAGCTAGTGAGTTTCGGGATACTGCAGATATTTCCACTTGGGCTAGGTCAAACTTTTTTAAGATACAGTTCCCCACATCTTCCTTTCCTGACCAAACTTGACAACAATACCAGGTAACAAACTCTCAGTGCAGTAGAGAGTTTCAAATCATTGTATGCAATCTCTTCTTTTTCACATTATCCACTAATTTATATGGCAAGTACAGTCTGCAGAGTCTGGGAGACACTCTGCTATCCAGATCCAGGTGTCTGCTTTAGGGTGAAGTGAACTACTCTTGAGCCCCCTGTTACCCTGATTAGGTCACCGTGAACTGAAATGGGAGCTTAAACACCCATTTCATATTTAGAAATAACACTCTCCAAACCAAATTTCACCCAAAGTGTTCACACCTTTTAGTACTGGTTTCACCTGCCCACACAGAGGTGTAAGGTGCCATTTGAAATGCCATTGGGGATCCCAACTGGCACCTAGAGACCACTCCAGAAAAGTGATGGACTCTCAGAGGTCCTATTCCATATCACCCAGCCTTTGATTTTGTGTCACTCAGTATCTGCATTCAGATGCCTGAATTCTGCTGTTAAATCCCATATTATTTATATTGCTCTAGGAAAATAGCTTCTTGAGAGAGATGCTCTTCTTCAGTCACTCAATACAGAAAATATGTACCCTATATTTGCAACCTTTTCATAATAAATACCTTATTATTGATTTTCTACAGGTTTTCCTCTGGGTTATTTTTAATAATGTATTTATACTGAAGAAATTCCTGCCTTTTTTGTGTGCTTGTGTTTTCCTTTGCTTTATCTGCCGTGTAACTATTTGTTTTGTAATTAATAGTAGGAATACACTTCCAAAATTAGCCATAAGCTATCTTTATTTTATTTTTTTATTATATAACTATTTATTTTTGAAATGTGTTTGGGTTTTGTGCCAGTGTTATTATAGCTGTTTACTTAGCATGATGCTTTTCATTCCACTAATAACTGCTCTCCCAAAAGATGAGCTAATTTTGCATAACTGTGTAATTACAGACTCTTTTCAAAAACAGTGAAAATCCTTTCACTTTCAGTGATGTATTAGATGATGTTGATTGCTTACATTTTGTGCATAAAATTCAATTGAGTTATATTCTGTCAGGGCATTCAGAATGGAGAGAAAGCTACTGCAGTTGTTCAGTGATATAAGGTAACACTACAGTTTATTTCAGTCGTTGTACAGAACTGCTTTAAAGTTTTCTGGATGGGGATAATGTCACTTATCTCTCAGAAAATTTTTCTGAGGACATGAAGGTAATTTTTTTTATGGCTGAATTTTTTCTAGTGTCTCCTGATCTGAGAGAATTTCATGTATTGCCTCAAGATTTGAGAACTAACCTCCTAGTTACAATTTTCACATACATGATTATCTTCTCCATATCTAAATAATTATTTGTGTGACTGACACAATTTTTCTTGATGGGCAAGTATTGGTTGGACTATTTTTGTTGGCATATAAAACAAGCCACTGCCACTATGATGATCAGCTTTATACATTACCTGTTGATTCACTCAATCTAAAGCTCATGCAGAAGTTGCAGTTTTCTCATGGGACTTGAGAAGACATTTTCAAGGACACTAGAGCTGACAGACTGCCTGGTCCATAGATGTGACATGGTTAACTTCAGTCACAAGAGGTTTAATCCCCAAATACAGAAGGTGGAATATCTGCTTGTGTTTGTAGATTTGCCTCTGCTTACATGAGTGGAGAAGACATGCTAGAGTCATATGCAGATTTCTTGCAATGTTAATGACTATGAAAGGCTGAATTTCAAGCCTTTCCTCAAAGTTCATAGAAATTTCTTCAGGAACAGCTTTTCCCATATATTGGCTTCAAACTCATTTCCTTTAAAAAGAACTTCAAGTTGAATAGAAGATATCTCATAATTAAAATTATTGCTACTTCTTTAATGATCTAATTAGTTTTACCTGCCAGGGTCAGCTTCATTGATTTCAATTAAAAAGAAAAAGAAAAGACCTGTCAAGTGACCTACTTCTTAATGTATTCAGTAAGATCAAGGTTTGAGCAGCAAAATGTTTTAATGAACACAATCCCTGTTTGCTAAAAGCAAAGCTATTACTGATTTCTTATTGATCTGAAAAAGGAAAGGACAAACTAGGTTAGGTGATATTTCATGTTTTTTTCATTAAAAATCAATGAAAGCAAGACTGACCTGCTTTCTTTCTCTTGTGTTTACACTTGAAACAGATTAGATCATTAGGGGAACAGTAATGGTCTAATTATTTAGACTATTCTTAATTCAAATTGTAGAAGTGGATGAAGTTACCTAACTATAAATAACAAGATGCCTTTACATAACAGTATCTGTGGAAATGGTGTTCTGGGAGTCAGATTATGGTCTGGGCAGAACAGTATTATTAATTTATGTCATTACTTCACAACTACCCTGTCACATTAGGTTGGACGGGAACATCAGAGTTAAGAAGAAAAAAAGCTTTCAGATCAGACTTCAGTAATAAGTGAAGTTTCCTCTCTTTGAAGACAGATAATGATGTGTCATGTACATTACATCTTGTGAACTGGCTGTCTAAAGGGCCATCTTCAAGGCCTGGAAATCAAATAACACATATTGTTTAGCCAGATGTTGCACTACGGAATATTATGGTGATGGCTATGACTGTACAGTTAAATTACAGAGACAAAAGGAGTGACCCTGAGTGATGGATCCCCCTGTGACTGTTACCTCTCACTCTAGCTCTGCTTTGGACCTCTCCAGCTGGCTCTTTCTAAGACCAAATTTATGTAGGTGTTGGCAGTGTGGCTGTGAGCTTGACACTGCCCTTTGGTCTTGGTGCCAGGGATTGCTCCTCACCTTTTTTTTTTTTTGGTTGGCAGTGGGAACACAACCAACGCGACTTACTTGAAGTCCAGTCCTGCTAACCCTTTCTCAGACATACCATGTTCTTGCTGTACTCTGACATCAGTGTCAGTAAAGTGTTTTTCTCAGCAATGACAATTTTTGTGAATAAGGAACTTTTGAGCAAGGTATATAGACTGGTTAAGAAGATCAGCTCAGCTGTAGTTGGAATCTGTCTGACCTTTCTGACTTCTTTGATCTAGAGACTGTTTCAGTGATCTCAGTGCAATAATATATATGACAGAAAGCATGTTACTCTGTTAGTGATTTTCTAGCCTTCAAAGGCATTGTTTCACCTTGAGCTTCTGTGTAGAAGTCCCCTAGCACAGCACTACCATTAGTCTTAGCCACAAAACTTCCCTTGTCCTACACTGAATGGCTCCGAAGGGCTGAGGGACATGGCTCACTATTCTATTCCTTTCTGAAGTACAGAAATAGCTTATTTTTTTCTGATTCATGCTGCAACTTAAAACAGGCTTAAAACAATAGTTACTCAAGCCTTCATGTTTAGGCAGACAATCAATCAGGCTACTGTAGTGCAGGTGAAACCTAGTCTATTTTTTACTGATTCATGCTATCATGTTTTCCACAATTTATATCCAGAAGTGTATAGTACCACTTTTAGATTTTATCTGCCCCTTTTTATGACCCTAATGCTTTTAGACATTTTGTTAAGAAAGTCTTATCTATGCCCATTTCAGTTCAGCTGCAAAATCCCCAAGTAATATGTTAACAAAAATAATATTCATGTAACTTCAGAACTCTGTTCAGTCAATAATTTGATTACAAAACTTTCATACCCATTTTGCAGCTAACAACTTGGTAATTATAAAGCTGAGGTGTTTGGGTTGTATATTACTGGATTAGTTTAATAAAGTCAACTTTGGAGAAGCACAACAAAGTCATTAATGAAAGAGAACTTTCTTGTTCTATAATGATTTTTTACACCAAAATTCAAGGGACAAAACATGGCCTACTGAAATCTCATTATTATTGTTACTATTACAAGCTCCATGAACTTCTTAGGTACATGGCTGCAATGTCAGATACAAAACAGGTGAGGCAGATGTCCTCCTCTGCATATTTTGAAACATGAGATGTAGTTAAGTTACTTTCCTAGCAGTCTTCTGGGAAATCAGTGCATCTAAAAGCCATATGGTTAGTATCATCCATCAGGTATCTTGAGTTTCTGCTTAAATAAATGCAAAAAGCCCTTTCACAAAACAAAGCCTAGCATTTAAAACACATGGGCTGTAGTTTCTTCTGTAACATAGACAGTTACATAGCATTGGATGCTATGAATATCACGCTGGTGCAACGGTACAGCTTAACTCATGATGTATTTGTTTGAAACTGAGGGCTGTTCCCTACATGACATGCTAGCAGTGAAGCTCTCTTACTCCTGGAGTGGGAACACTGAAGAACTTACAAGGAATTTGTGAAAAAGAACAGAACAATAATTTGCAATAATATTTCTCAATGTTTAGTATCTGTTTGGTGCCCCAAAGGTGAAGCTACAGGGTCACATACTGGAATGTACTCTTCATGTGAAGAGGTAATGGCAAATCACGTGTGAGGGAAAGGAAAGATGGGAAGGGAAGGTTTGTGAAGGTTTGTGAAGGGAAGTTTTGTGAAGGGAAGGGGAGGGGAGGAAAGGGGAAGGGTGGGGAGGGGAGGGAAGTTTTGTTAAGGGAAGGGAGCTCCACCTCACTTTTTTTTTTTTTTTTTTTAATATACTTTCAAGAGTAAAGGCACTAGAATTACTTAACCTGTTGGTTCTTGTATGATGCTGTGTCATCCTGCTGCTGTTACAGTCCTTACCCTAGGAAGCACAGAGTTTGAATCAGTTCACCATGTTCATCAAAATCTACTGGCGTAGCATATGCTGGCCTTGGTATCTATGTTGCCATGAAAACAGACCTGTTGGAAATGTTACCAAAGTAGAAACATCCAGTACTTGTGATTGGGGTTTAAAGGAGAAGAGATTCCCTCCCTTCATGTCCTTGACAGTATGGTGGATGTGAGATGTCCCAGGGAATGCTATGTCTGGGGAAGTGTTTGTTGTATAAACCTATTTTCAGCTATCTAACACTTAACTCTAAAGGAATTCTCTCATCCCTTCCTCTAAACCTTCATCTGAAAAAATAGAAAGCCAGCTCAGCCTTTTAACCCTAAGAAATAACCTGTCTGTAAAACTGCCCTCCTGCCTTCTCTATAAAGCGGTGTGGTGATATATCACTACATGATATTGAAGAGATGAGTAAAGCAATAGCAACTTCATACCATCAGTTGCACAAGGCAGCACTTCTTTTCTAGACTCTTCAAAATCTTGAACTTTAATGCATGCTGCCAACAGTAAGTTCCTCTTTCTGTTACTGTGTCTCTACAGGATTTGTACGCAGAGGAATTCACTTTATAGGTCATGTAGTCACTACACAGCAAGCATGTCCCATCCCTTTTAATTCTCCATAGTCAACTAGAACAGAGCAAGATTAACAAACCAATCTTTTGTGTTTTATTGTCAGCAACTGATATTGTTATTAAAAATACATACACTGGTTTTCAAACCAACAACTCGGAATTTCTTGCAGTTTGAAGTGTTTATTATAATGCACAACATCTTTGTTACCTAACCCTGTGCTTGGCCAGTTAAGGTTTTGATTTGCACTTTGGTTTCTTGTCTTGTATTTTTTTAAACAAGATGAAGATCAAACAGTTTAAATCTCCATGATTAAGTTAATACAGACTTTATTTTTTTCTAATAAACTTACCAAAGAACCAGCCTCAAAAACCAAGGCTTTTGGTAGTCACAGGGAATTCTGTCTATGTTCAGAGGAATGGTTTTGGATGAAGGTCTTGCAACACCATGTGCATCAGGGCTCAGATGTGTTTTCCTGTTTGGTAAGCACATGAGATTACAGGAAGGATGTAATGTGTAGCCCTTGTTCAGGGAGTGCACTGTAGCAGGTGTAGCTGAAAGGTAAATTTTAAGGTAAGTCTCCTTTTCTGAGCACTAATGTGGGACTAATCTCTCTTTTTCTTCAGTTTTTTATTTTTTTATTTTTTCCCTCCAAATTTGTCCTCCTTTTGGACCTTGTTTGCTTCATCCTTGCATGCCCTCCCCATTAGTCTTTCCTGAGATACGAAAAAGCTTCAAATCGTCACAGGGTACAGTGTCCTTATGTACAGAGGCACTAACTGCATCCTACTGCTTGATTCTAATACTGAGCAGAGACTGAGTAATGCAGATGAGTTCCTGCACTTGTCTGATTGTGAGTGTCTGGGAAGAAGAGGGGCATCTCCAACAGAGAGATGCCAACTTGCTGGAGGCAGTTTATGAACCAGCTGAAGGACAAGAACTGTTTTTAATAGTTCTACCAGAGGGGATGAGATTACCTCCAGCTCAGCTCTGACCACAGCAAAGGGAATTATAGAAGCTCCCTCTGAGTCAGTCCTGGTTGTTTAGCTGGAGGTTTACATTGCTATGGTTTTAACTCTACTTCTTCACTGGGGAAGTGAAGAGCTTCCATAACTGCTCTGGGTCCAGCATGTGAAGGGCAGGACCTCTCCAGAGATCCTGCAAACAATACACCCTGGGGACAGGGAAGGGAGCTCAGTGATTTTATTAATGCTGATAAATAAAGGAGGCAAAGAGCTATTCCTGATGCCAATGCCATGTAGGATAAACTGCCTTACATTCATATGGCTTGGAGTTTTTCCCTAGTGGAATGAATTGTCTGTAATCATACCTACCCTGGGGTTTCCTTTGGGTCACAAGTAGTAAACCTGAGATATAATTTGCCTTTTGTACCTGGGGAGGTGATTGAGTTCAAAAGTCTGAAATATAGTCTGAATTCTGTGTTGCAGTGTATTGGAGAGATATTTTTTCAGTATGAAACTGAGGATGTGTCTGGCATGATTTGAGGTATTGCATAATGTGGGGTGGAAGTGAAGAGCTTGTTGAGAAAGAGTTGAAGGAGTTTGCAGGAGCCCACACACAGAAGGGCTGGAAGAACTCCGGCTGAGTGATGCCAGAGATAAGTGGCCTCTAATACCCTCATGTCTTCCTTCCTTCCTTGTTATCTTCTTTCTCCTTTCCACTGCTGCAGACTTCTTGAACACTCAGTCCCTTGCAGTACATATTCACTACTATTATTCAATTTCTTCTTTAGAAGAATTTGAGCTTCTTCCGATTTTTTTTTTTAATAATACAGCTCAAAGCCTTTTCCCCAAAGCCCTTGCTGGAGAATATTGCATCAAAACAATTTGTCTTTCTTCCTTCAGCATGAAGAGGTTGGGTGTGAATTGATGATAGGAGGATGAGAGACAGCTGCAGTGAATATTGATCTGACTCATATACTACCTAGCTCATATTAAAGACCTCAAAGTAAGAAGTTCGGATGACCTTTCATCTTGCAGCTATAAAGTCACTACAGCTTTACAGTGTGCCTGTAAAGTTTGATCCCTTCCCTTAGTGAGCACTGATGAGAATTGTGCTCTCTTTTCCCTCCGGGTGTGTACCCTCTGTGTAGCTGACATACTTGGGTGACAATGCGAGCCATAAGTTAATTCCAAGGGCAACCAAAACAAGTGAGTGAAACTTGCCAGTTTTAAGAAAACCTGGTTTTTGTTGTTTTTTTAATTCACGTCATGTTACATATTTGTCCAGAATTATGTTTGTCAAGTTTGCCGTGTTCAAATACTCCCAAGTCTGGAACAGTGATGCCAAACACACATCAGTATAAATTTTACAGCACTTAGATCAGTTGATGAGGAAGAGTGAGTGCACTTTTAATTCCAGTAAAAGTGGCACTCAGCTATAATAATAAACAGGGAATTACTGAAAGCTTACCTTTTTTTTAGGACAAGTATGTTAATCACTTCTCAGTCTGCGACAACTCTATGTGCTATTTTAGTAGCATTTCTCATCAAAATTGCTTCAACATTTTAACTAAACAGCATTTGTTTAATCTCCCGGTCTTTTAAATTTGTTAAACAGTCCTTAATGAGTGTTTCTCCGCCTCAGAAGATCCCCATTGGAACAGTTTCAAGGATGCAGATGTGGCAAGCAGGAAGAGAGAAGTCTAGTTACCTCCCAGGTGCTTTAGATCTGCAGTGTCTTACAGCAGGGGCATGTTCTGAACCTGTCAGAGGGAACTGTTCTTCACAGCCATGCCTTCCGCTTACTTTTCTCTTCCTCTTTGTACTAAGGTAAATTATCCATCTAGTTTTGGGTTCAATGCCCCCTTAAACTGAAATTTTTGCTGTTATAAATAAAGTCCAATAAATGAAGCTACTAGTGCTTGTGGCAGCATTAACACTTATACTCTTGACGTGGCAAAGCACCTAGTTTTACACTGAACACAGAGATGCCTGGCCACCCTAAGAACTTCTATTCAAACAGAAGAAATGTAGCATTGCTTTTCCTCTGATGTTCAGCCACAAGCAAAGGAAGGGATGCACTTCGTAACCTGCTGAGCCGAGGCACCCTTTCAGTAATGTAAAATGGTGTTGTTGGAACATGGACATATTCACATAAAACACATGGTTGTATTCTCTGTTCTTGATTTCTCCCACTTCCAGTGAGAACTGCTATTTGATTGTAACAGTTTGCCTGAAATACACTTGTTACTAGTGAGTCATTCCCCTGAAAAAGGGCTGCTTGCATTAGACTACTCTGGAACTTTGCTACCCTATACTCATCATTAAGAGTTGTAGTGCCAGGCCTTTTTGGAGGAAAGTCTGGAGACAAGATGTGAAAGAATTTAATAAATATGAGCTATCAGAAATATGTTTTTCATCCTGCATAGTACATGAGATTTGTTCTAGAACATGTAGTGAGGGACACCATCTCCCTGCTCTTTGGTATTTTTTCCAGTATATTGCTTTATATTAGTTTGGAAAAGATGGCATTATTTCTCATTCCTTTAGGAAATGACATGTTGGATTTCATTTGGCATCATCTGTTGAGAGCTGTATCTGATGGCCAACAGATCTCACATTCACAAAAGGTTTTATAAGCTGACTATTGTATTCAGGTTTGGAAGACAGATTACACTTAGTATAATTCCAAAGACACCAAGATGAGTCACCTCTTTCTTTTGAATTCCTCCTTGCCTTCCTGTTGACATGCTGAGGTTTATATTCCTGCCATGTTTTGAGGTTTTAAGGAGATACTTTACTGTGGTTAGGCAGTCCAAGTTCTCCACTCCCCAGTGCTCTGCTTCCAAAGGCAGCCTCTGGTTGTTGTGCAACAGGTTTATCAAAACACATTCCCTGAATCTGCTTGTGTATTTCTTTACAAATAACTCTATCTTGTCTCATAGAGACAGGATTTTAAAATTTTTTTTTCTGGTTTCCCAGTAAAATTAGCCAGAATCAGATGTAGATATCGTAAAGTACTGAAGGAAGTAAAACATACAGAACATGCAACATTCAAACATTTGTGGCTAGTGTAATGAATGGCTTTACAGAGAATGCACTAAATCACTCTAGATACAAAGAAATAAAATGGGAACATTATCTTGAGAATCCTTACCATAAACATTTGTTGTCTGGAGGAATCACGTGGAAAAAACATCACCTCTGACAGTTACATTCCTAGTGTGATTTCCGGAAGGGTATTTCAGTTTTTTTGTTTTCCCTCTGATTTCTCTAGTGACCATTCCTTAGGCTGTGTCTTGATATAATGGATAATATAAATCCCATGGTTCTTCAAAAGTAGGAAGTGATGCCTTGTAGCTTGTAAGCACTTTTGCCATATCAGTATCCAAAAGACTTTGTCTGTGTGCAGTAGGAACTCCTGCTAACCAGATGCTCTGAATCGGCCTACAAGTCAGGGCTCATCCTTTTCCTTTTAACCTTTCTTGGCCTCCTATATTCTATCACAGAGCAAAACCTAATTAGAACTTCTGTCTTGACTCCAGGTAGATCACAAAGAAGCAGTTTACAGGACTAAGAAATAAAAATAGTGCTAGGTTTTAATTATCCATCTATTTTCAGGTTAGCTTAAAGTACTTTATATAAAAGGAGGAAGGTGGCATTTTTGGAAAGGTTAAGTACCCATGCAGATCTGCAAGTGGGTCTGTTATTTATTGATATCTATTGAAAAAGATACTTCACATTGTCAGGAAAAACAGCCAAAAATCATCTGAACATACAAGTCAGGTGACCTCAGAAAGCTGTGCAGTCTTAGGGAAAGGGCAGGTAATCATGGTGCTCACATTTGGGAGCAGGAAAGCCTGTGGCAAGAAAGAGGGAAATACTTGGGAAATAATTCCTCTGTGAAAGGCAAATGAGTGAGTGGATTTGTTTCATTAAATCCTACCTCTGCTGCATAAGTCTTGAGAGATTGCAGAAAGTGTTAAAAGAGGAGTGAGAAAATTTCACTGCTTGAGAAAAGACCGAGCTGACACTACTGGGATGCTCCGGGAGCCAATCCTGCCCAATGATGGCTCTGCACAAATGCCTCCCGTTCTTTTTTTTCCTTTCTATTTTATTTTTGCATCTTAGGTGGAAAGGGGTAAGAATACACAAGAAAAGTATCAGCATTGTCTGCTCTGCACCCAAACAGATGGGATGTTGTCGCGGTCGAGGCGGGAGGACGACACGGTGTTCAGGGATACCAGCACCCTTTATTACAACAGTGTCTCTACTTATATACACTTCTGGGTGTCACACATGTCCATGCACTATTGGTCTAGCATAAACATAACAACTCATGATTGGACACACAGCCACATATCCATATGCCATAGGATAACATGCTAGCAGGAAG
>JAYRBT010000001.1:99706391-99743355 GCA_036023395.1 Myiotriccus ornatus
GGCATAAACATAACAACTCATGATTGGACACACAGCCACATGTCCATATGCCATAGGATAACATGCTAGCAGGAAGTTCCACCCTGTGCCACAGTCCTTACTCTCCGTGGTTAAGCCTCTGCCAGGTGCAAAGTTCCGTCTTCAGTATCCTAGCTTTCAGAGAGCCCAGAGCCCGCTGGGCTCCTCCACAGGATGTATCTTATTTTCCTGGTTTGGTGGGGTTTGTTTGTTTGGTTTGATTGAATATTGATGAAAGCATCCAGCCTTTTTGGGGACATGTACAAAAGGAGCACATACATTTGAGACATTCCCAGCATTAAAGCAAACCCAGAACTTGTTAGGCAACTCTGTCTAATTCTGTGCCTTTGAATTAACAGAACCCGGACTAGGACTCTTCCCACACAAGGCTTGATATACTCAGATATGTCTCCTTCTCCCTTGGTCTACCATTTCTTAAAAGGAAGATCATCTACCCCTGGATACAGGCAGTCCCTGTTAGTTTCAATTAGAATTGTCTGGTTACATCTCTTGGAAGCATCTGGCCACTAATGAGAATATAGGGACATAGTAAAACAGATTGTTCCTGTTCTCCTCACTGACTCCGTAACAACATGTACAAAGTATTTCAATTTGCTAAATGTGTCACCAAGACATTTTCTCAGAATATGAACAAACATCTCTCAGAAATAATCTGGTCTGTTTCTGTGCACTGTTGCAAAGAGTGGATGAAAGTATTTCAGTTATCTGTAGCGGAAAAGAACTTGCCATTATTCCCAAATTCCATTAGATAGAAAATCAAGACAACAAACTGACATTTATTTTAGCATATGAGTTTATCAAAGAAGAAGCAGCCTTTGTGTGTGTAAGAATGCAAAAGACCATTTGCCGTGTCTGAGTATTTGTATAAGAAGAGCCAGTTTAGCTACTATGCTGAGGTAGTACCATCTGTCAGATCAGCTAAGAGGCATGTGTTTATATCACAGTAAAGATCTGATGATAGTATCTGTTTCATCTTAAAAAAAATGGGGACAGAAAATGGAGATTTGGTCTATCATTTGTGTCTAACTGCTGCCTCACAGGTGCCAGAACAATTTTTATCTTCTTCCCCAGTAAAAAAATACAAACAACAAACCCACTATTATCACCACCACCACTACCAACAACAAAAACATAAAAGAAAGAAAAGCCACCCCTCACTTTTCAGCTTCCTCGGGGAAAAAGTAGGTGTCTCAAACAGTCTCATTTTGAGACTCATGTTTCCTTCCTGTGATGAGAACTCAGAGCTCACGGGAGAAGTGTCGCCAACCTTCCCAATAGTTTCTGGCACTGTTTGGGATATGGTGGGTTCTCAGCTTCTGACATAGAACATCAAGCATTCAAAAGCACTGCTGAATTATTTCCTGCATTTTTTTCGCATCTGTTTTTCAGACCCAAGATTATTTCTGTTCTGGAGTCCCATAGACCGAGTTTATTTTATTTTGTTAATGAATATGTAGTTACAAAAATGTCAAGATATTTTAATTTTCTTCTCCTTTTGCTTCAAGGAGAAGTTGAAAATTTTTCTCCTTAAGAGTTTTCCCTAGCAGAGGAGTCAGTCATCCTGAATGAGTGCTGAACCGGTAAAACATGCTAAAATCATCACTACGTTCAAACTCTGTAAATGAAGTCTAGAACTGCATGCTGCAATAACTTATGCCTGGTGAAACATCTTGTTAGGGCCATAAAGTTATACAAATTAATTATCCCCTAGGCTTCTAGGTCTCTTTTGTGTCTGACTCTAGAGTAAGAATTCCAGAAAGAACAGAGGCAAAACTGCCTGTGCTCATATACAGGGAAACAGCTCTAGTGTGGCTGGAAGAACAGGACATGCATCAGGGCATTGGCCCATGAAGTATGTTAGATCCTAAAATGGTGCCTGTGTTTGAGATGGTTAGGTCTTCCTGTGCCTCAATTTGATGCCTGTGCAATTGAGGCAAGAGCTCTTTCACACCTTATTATTCAGTAAAGTACAACAATGTATTTTGAAGAAGGAAGAAAACCAGATGTTTTCTGTGAGAATATAATCTTAAACAGATCATCAAATCTTTTACTAAATCTTTTCGGCTATACTGACACTGTTTGGTGACAATGTCTTTAGGGTCGCAATGCATGACACAGAAAGACAATTTGAGGTATGGGAAGAAGCAACCCTTTATCTGGGGTGCTCACCAGAGCACCCTCTTTTTCCTAGCTTTTTGATCCCCTCTGGGGGCAGCCCATCTGTTAAGTGTAGATAGAGATGACTTGATTCTTCTCCCGAGCCACAAACCTTTGCAGCTGTGCTCGAGGTGACCATGCACAGACCTCCATTGCTTCCAGTAACTCAACAGTACCTTCCATGCAGGTGTTCACTCCCATGGGATTGCCAGAGAGCACCAGTTGGTGACCTTTCCCATGGTGATACTGAACACACAGTCTACTCACCTCCCTGGTTCTACAACAGCATCTGTTGTTCTGTAAGTAACTTGGTTCCTGCTCACTTCCTGCAGGCAGCTTCCTTCTCAAGCGTTTTGAACATGTTGTATTGCAGTTGCTATACTTCATACAAAGCATACTGGAGCAAGTTAACCTTTAAGAGAATTTTTCTGACCTGCATTGAGTTCTTTCATAATTAAATCTGGCACACTCCAGCTATAGGTTCTGAGTCACCTCTTCACATCACAGCAAGGAACTACTGAGACCTCCAGCCCTTTGAAATTACAAAAATATTTTGTAAGACCATTTTCTATGTTGACTGAGTTGTAGCTACCTTGGGAAAAGTCTCTGGAACCTTGAAAAGAAACAATTTCTTGTCAGCTCAACGTGACACTCTAAAAAGACCGAGTATTAGGAAATGATTTCATTAAAAAGGAAAAGAATTCTTACCGAAACTTTAAGATGTGCCAAATCCCTATTGACAAGACCTTTCACTTACCACAAATGAGATAAATGAAAACATCAATGTCATATTAGGTAAGCAACTAAACTGAAAGTGAGTTTGAAGAGTCAAAGAACCCATTGGGAAAAGCAGAGCATATCTTCAATGGACTGAAGAAATGAAAAACATTCTTCAAACAGCTGCTTTATCAGGACGTGAAAAGGCCAAGCCTTTATGCTGCTATAATTTATGGATATCTCCTGTTTGTAGGACAAAGAGAAATAGAAAAACTTAATCATATTTCTGCTGTAGGAAGACTCAACCTCTCTTCTGTTTAAAAACTCAAATTAATTTTAACTCAATTTCTGTCTGTGTTGCTACCAAGTATGAATAAGTAGGCAGAGGTGAACAATGTAACTTTGGAAGCATTCTTGCCAAAGACAATGGTAGCGGGAACTGAAAAAGCAAATCTAAAATTAGGACATGGCCCTAAAGCTGCAGTTCTTTCCTCCTGTGGGGGATTCAAAGTAATTGCAATTTGGTCTCTTCAGCTTTTCTCTCCCTTTTGACTTTCATACACATACTATCATCATGATTAATGATAACATCATCATGCACTAAAAATGTTACATTTGACAAGTGCTGCAATTAATGCATCAAATGTTATACTCAGTTCAAATTCCCTGAACCTATGAAGTTCACTTGAAAGCAAAGTCCTTCCTCTGGGCAAAGCTCCCAGCTTTTGTAGCACTCTCATGATTGCTGTAATGGAGAAGGGAAATTGCCCCCAGCTGCAGTTTCTGAAGTTTTACCATTAAGCCATTTCTAGAATCAAGAGAATAACAGCAGTGACTTCTGGTGGGTCCTTAATCTAATCCTAAACTCATTTCCCTGTGTGATATCCCAAAGAATCAATGACTCTACTGGCCTTTCTAAAGAGCACAGGCAGAATGAACTAGGAGAACCAAGTCACCTCTGTATTGTAGTACAAATAATGCAGTTTTCCCTACTGGCACCAAACTTTAAATTATGACTTAGTCAATATTTTTCAAAAAGCTCTATTTTTCTTATCCGTTCTTTCATGAGAAATGTGTGGCAGAATTCGACTCTGGCTGGCTGAGAGATGCCCACCCAGAAACTCTCATTTCCTCTCCTCAACAGGACAGGAGACGAATTAAGATGAAAAAGCTCATGGTTTTCAATAATGACAGGGAAATCACTTACCAATTACTGTCACAACAAAACAGACTAGACTTGGAGAACTTTAATTTATTGACAGCTAAAAATGGACAGTGAGGAGAATAGTGAGAAACAAAAAAAACCTGAAAATCCCTTCTCACACTTCTTCCCAGGCTCAACTTCACTGATTCAGTTCCAGTTCTTATACCTCCTTTCCCTCGTGGCAGTGCAGGGGAATGGGAGGCTGTGGTCAGTTGGTAGCTCCTTATCTCTGCCATTCCTTCCTCTTCAGCTCTTCTACTGCTGCAGCATGGGTCCTTTCCATGGAGTGCAGTCCTTCAGAAATAGCTTGCTCAAGTGTAGGCTCCTATGTGGGCCTCAGGTCTTGCCAGAAACCATCCTCCTGTGTGGGGTCTCCACAGGCTGCAGCTTCCTTCAGGGCACATTCACCTGCTCTGGTGTTGGGTCCTCTGTGGGCTGCAGGTGCATGTCTGCTCCACTGTGAACCTCCACGAGCTGCAAGGTGACAATCTGCTTCATTGTGGTCATCTCCTCAGGCTGCAGGGGATTCTCTAGAGCATCTTCTCCCCTGACCTTGGTGTTTTTAAAGCCATTTCTGCCCCATTTTTATTCACTCCTCACTCTCACAGCTGCTGTGCATCATTTTTTAGCCTTTCCTAAACATGTTATCACAGAGACCCCATTAGTATTTCTGTTTGGCTCATCTGTGCCTGGGTCCATCTTGCAGCTGGCTGGAACACAGGTGCAGCTTCTGTTTTTTTCTCCCCACCCCTGAACAGCCCCCTACTATCAACATCTTTTCAGTAACCCAATACATGGAGTTCATTTGAGAATCTTACTGGATGCTTCAGATATGCTGTACTAAAAAGGTGATACTGTCCATACAAGCTTCTCCTTTGTCTCAGGAGAGCACATCACAATTCTCCCTTCACTTACACCTCGTTACTTATTTATATAGAATTCTGTTATTAAGAAGCATGTTCTGTGCCCTTAGCAAGCAGTCAATTGTGGTTTGAAAGGTAATGAATCCACACTGAAGGATGTTCACATAAGAAGTAATGGTGGGGAACTGGTATGATACTGGTGATAGTTTTAACAAACTAGATGGGTGATTTGTGGCCCTTTTTTTCCCCTGCAGATATTTTCAGTTAACTGGGATTTGCTCAGTTTTATCTGTCTGTAGCTCAGAATTCTGTTTCTGATGGATATTGAGAGTGTTTAATTCTGGGGTTCATAGATGTTATGCAGCTCTTTGGGTCTGTGTTAGGTTTCATCTGCCAAAAGGATTTTTCTTGGCAGTATGGCTGTCAGTGTTCCCAGACCAAAACAGACCTTTGTAGAGGAATGTGAAATGTGTGCCCCAATTTTCTAGGCTTTCCTAATGCTTGCTGTATGAAAGGCCCTCTGTGAGTTTGCCTATTCATTCTGCTCAACTCACTGCTCAAAAGAATGGGGAACCTTTTCACTTGCCTCATTCAGAGCTGGCTTTTTTTAATAGATGAGGCTTACAGATAGAGGGAATCAGTTTTCTTTATTTTGTCAAAGTGAAGGTTAAGACAAGGGTTCACAATTTTGAAAACAAGATGCAGGGCAATGAAATGAATTATTAACAGTGCCCTTGCATTTTGATTCATGATCTTTCCTCTCCTGTTACATTTGCCTTTCAAGGTATCATTCATCAGCTGGACTGAGAGTAAACCTTTGCCTCCTCTCCATCTGTGTGAGGCTCTGAAAAACTTTTTCTTTAGTCTTTGCCCTTTTTTTATTTCCCTCATTTACTTTTGCTCTCTCTTTTGTCTCTACTACTCTCCCTTCCCCACCCTTTTCAATCAATTGGTATACAGATTTAATTTTTTTAAAAATAAAACCAGGAAACTGGGGAATACATCTCTTGCTGCCTAAACTCAGCTGCCCAGCCTGGCTTATTCAAAATATAAACACTAGAACATGTTAATTTCACTGATCTAATTTTCCTCGTGAGATGCCAAGTAAATGCTTTGTGGGGTTGCTGATTCAACCATAACAGCCTTACTAAAAGTTAGTGCAATGGGTTTTCACTCACCCAGTTCATGAGACTCACTCTAGTTTCAGCCCAGATAGCATGCTAAGTCATGTGATAATGCAGCAAGGCTTTGCTTTGTCTAGCTGCACTAATCTCATGCACTACAATCCTTTGTGAATAACACAAAAAAGAAAACAAATAACTATACAAAGACATCTGTGGATTGAGCCTGAGAGCTCTACCTCTTACCATATTTTCACTGAACTTGTACAGCAACACAGAATAATTTGTCACAGAGTTTGATTTCAATCCCTTCTTTTACTGTTATGGAAGTAACAGGCGAGCATTTGTTCCTCATACATTCAAAGCCTACTCTTTTTCTGACCTTAATTTATGTCTGGCAACCAGAATGTATCTGAGTAGAGCAAACAGTTATTTATATTCCAATTATGATCAAAGAGGAACAGCAGTCTCTCCTATCTACTGCCTCTAACACAGTCATATAGGTTGTCACTAAAAGCAGCATTTCAGCAGCTATCAGACAAGCTGCTTTGTATTCTTGTTTTCTGCTACAAGAAAAAATCCTGTGGAAAAAGAAGTGCATATGCAGAGGACAGCACTGGAAGAGATGACTTCATTTTTTAATGCTCTGCTTGGATGGAAATTCATGCCTACTTTTTGTGGGTTTTTTTCAGCTGCTTTAAAGTAATGAGCAAGGGTGGAGGTCAAGATACTGCTATTGCTCCTTTTCATGAAGTGGAGCTCAAATTCAGCCTGCTGTGTCTCTGTGCCTGTGGTAGCAAGTGTGGTGACTCTGGTTCTTTCTCCTGCTCAGGGACCTATGGTCACGTGTGGTGATGAGCTAAGCCCTACTCTCCTATAAGGCACAGTGGCCTCATCCGTGTGGTTTACTGGGTGCAGCGTGGGTGAGCTCTTCTGGGTCCTTGGTCCTGTAAAGGTTGTTTGTATGCTTGCTCTGAGTGGCAGCCAGGCTAAACCTCTGACAGCACACGAGCGTGCTAGCAATGGAATGGGTTGGGAGCTCAAGGCTATGCTCTGGACATAGCCCTTGGGGCTTCCTATGGCCCCAGGACTTTCCATGGGTGAAGAAGGTCTGGAAGCCCAAAAGGAGTAGCCTGGTTGACATGGGGGCAATGGCCTTTGCATGGTACACAGTGGGTAAGCAGCACTGAATGAGTTACCCAGTCCTCCTGTGACCACGGGCTAAAACCTATTGAAAAGCTCTTCTTGCCCACCCAAGTTCCACTTGGCTATCCTCTTACTGGAGAGGACAGTGAGAGGTACAAGGGTTGCAGGGAACCTCAGCACCTCATGAGCCCACTGCTGGAGCCAGGAAGTGGCAGGGTGGCCCCACCATGGTGTTGAGATGCTGGCCGTGAGAAGACGAGGTTACCCTTTCCCCCTCAGTCAGCCTTTTGCATTCGGGCATCTCCAAGTGGCTCTGGGCTGCTGTCTGTATTTGTTTGCCCTGGGAAGACAGCTCATTTAATGCAGAGAGATCTGCACAACCCTTTATCCACTGGTGTTCTGTAAGTGAATGTTTAGTTTTCTTTGTTGGGAAATACGAATTTGTGTCCCCGGCTACCTTGGTGGTTAGCTTCCTCTGTAATTAACAAGTGTTTATACTTTCCCCGTGGGGTACAAGTACAAGTCAATCTTTACTTCCTTTCCTGTATATGCAGTATATTTTTGCCAAGGCTCAAATACTTTCTAATGTGGTACACTCCATCTCTTTCCTAAAATCAGTGTTTCCAAACACAATTAGCAGTGCTGTAATAGACTTCAAAATATCACAAAAGAACTGTGAGCTAAAGGGCTTCAAGTTAGCGCTGACAGTCTAGATAAGAATATGTTAGCTCTACTGTTGGAGAAGTTAAATTTTCCCTCTTTCACTCAAATAATGAGTTCAAAATATTATATATTATAGAAATAATTTATGTAAGTGCAACTGTTGTTGATCTATGCTGCTTTTCCACATTGTTGAAAGAAAATACATATATCTTAAAGATATAAATAGCTTTTGTTTCCCTTCTACAAGGACTACTTTTCTTTTTCATTTGAATGAAACTAGTTGAATGTTTCAGAAATTTTAGCTCTATCTTCTTAGACTTTTCTGACCTTTAGTAAGTTAAAAAAAGGTATTACTGATGCAGAGTGTCGGTCTAAAAGACATGTAGGTACACTTAATCTGATGACATTATAGAATACCTTCTTCCCAAACTTTTCCTGAGCCCTAAATCACAGGTTTGGTGGTAAGCCTAATAAAGAATCTGTAATGGAGATGGAAAAGTAACTGGAGAGCTTCTTCTAGGCCATATGCCTATAATCTGCTACCATCTGCTATTTATTTCTTTTAAAAAGGGGTACCTCAGGATCCACATAGAGGATACCTGTCCACTCACTCACTGGCTGCTAAAAGGGGGACATGAACCCTACAAATCTGAGTAGCAGAAATATGTGTACCTTGCTGGTGAACCCAGTCTCTCTTCTAATGGTAGCAGGCTGCCCTGACTTTGAAAGAAAAAGACAAAAAAGGCACTTCTTACCCCTCCCCTTCCTTTTGCAGGATATTAAGAGCTTTTGTTTCCAAATTTAGACATCTGGATATGGCTATAAGAGTACAAATCTGGCATCTGCTTAAAAAAATAAATTGTGGTGAGAAAGCTTTGTGCATATTTTTGAAAGATTTGCTAAGTACTCCTGACTATGTAATAATCCTCTAAAATAATCCTGACAATTCACTGAAGAGGCCAAGAGTCTGAATCATTATTGATTTTATTCTTTAAATAAAATTCATAAAAATGTTTTTAATTTGCTGTGACCAATGAAATGGAATCAACACATTGCAAAGTCAGAAACCTCTCACTCAGCTATAGCTGGGGTTTTGCTAAAGGCAAAAAAAGAACTGTAACAATCCATCGATTTCAGTGAGCTGTTAAGAAAACTTGTGATTGCTGTAGTCAGGTACATTCTTACCAGGCAGTTAATAAATTTTCTCACCCTCACTGCATCATTTCAAACAAAAGCTTCTAGTCTAGCTCTGAGGAAGTGTGATGTTTACTAGTCCAGGAAGCTGTGCATGTGCAAGCAAATATTTGCAAATGCAATTTAGGAACACACTATTTTATTTGTATGTATGGGAAGGGAAGACTGCATTAATTGAAAGCTTGCAGTGCTAAAGCTGATCTTTAATAAAATAGTTGTGGAACTAAATAAAAGTCTTTTTGTCTATATTGGTTAATATCTTCTCACAGAATCATAGAATAGTTTGAGTTGAAAGGGACTTTTAAATGTGATCTAGTCCAACTGCCGTGCAATGAGCAGGGACATCTTCACTTATAGTCTTGTTCAGTACATACTGATCTGGGGTTCTGATCCTGCTAAGAATCTGTGAGCCTTTGCAAGCCAAATCAATCATGGTTACTTGGTAGAATCTTGCTTGCATCAATGGTGCCTCTAAACTCTTGCTATGGAATTTCAGTCAGCCATAGGAAAATCCAGCAAGACATTCACAGGTCAGGTACCAGTCACATCAAGCAGTGATGTAAACAAGGCATACTCACTGCCAACAGAAATACCACTGTCAGGTCTCCTTCTGAGCTCCTCAAGCACCTGAAGCTTTGAGATGCCCAGGGGCTTCCCTTAGCAACTCTGCAGCCTTACCCTGTGGTACTGCTGGCTGCCTTTCACTGTCACCTGGGCATGTTGAAGCTGCTGTGGCAACGTTTTGCTGCTGTTGCGTTTGTGCTGATGTTCTCGTCCTCTTGCATTTGCACATCCTGAAGTGTAATGTCTCTTTTGTCATCTTTCTCATGGAAAGTGATTAGCAGCAGAATGAGTGAGACTTTCTTTCTCTTTTTATTTTTGTTTGTATTTTTTCTGAAAGTAACTTTAATAACTAGAGTCTATTGCATACCATCAGCTACAGATCATGCAGAGACATCCTTATGCACTTAAGCTCGTCTCAAGTCTGTCTCTACATTTTTAAGATACACAAAAAACCAATTTTCTTTCACAATCCATAATTTACTGGTGGAGTCCTTAGACAAAGCATCATTTAGATCAAGAGTTTGAAAATAAATATAGAAGACACAAAAAATAATACTGTCCATGAGATATTGAGTCTTAAAGCAACATGTTTTTAAAAAGAAGAAGCTCACGAGACTGAATCCACAGTTGTCAGCACAGGCTTAGCAGGGATTCCCTTTGCGAACTAATTCTGTTACTGTTCATTATGAAGTTTCTCTGAAGACTTTGTTCCCTGCTAGTACAAGACTCAAGGCACCAAAACAGGACATTAATTTCGTAGGGAGTGTTGCGATTGAAAATAATTAGTGATAAGACTGAATTGCAAAGTTCAAAATGGGATCCAAACTTAGAGGACATGACTGTTTATGTGGACACAGGGACTTCATTAATTGCATTCAGTGTAATTGCAAGGGTGAATGTTCTAATAAGCAAATGAAGTTGCCCTTGTCTCTTGGGTCCAAAGCATACTGAAGCATTTTTACCCAGAGGGCTAATTTTGCCAAATCTTAGGAGAGACCTTGTTCATACAAGCAATTAAGAACAGACATCAAGAAACCTTTGTAAGAAATGTAAGACTAGTCTTAAAATAGCTTTTCTAAAATACAGAAGGATTTTTATCCTAGGCCTTACAATGAAAGTAGAAGTGTTGATGATAAGAATTAAAAATACGTGAGATATTAAAGAAATGCGAAAGAAGGGATATAGTCCTTTCTTCTTACCTGCTTTGTCTGGATAAGTCCTACAATGCTGAAAATTCTTCTCATAGGTTCCCTCTGCATTGAATGAGAACTAGGTGGCAAATAGCTTATTTATGACATGGGTACCTACCTCCTCTTTTAAGTGGTTAAGTCCTTCCTGTGAATGTCCTCCTGAAGGCCTCCTGTGAATTGTGGAGTGCCTTTAATTGCCCATGACTTCAGCAGGTTTGATGATGCCGAACATCTCACAGGAGGAATTTCTATTGCACCAGCTCTCAAAATTACAGAGCACAGAAAGCATTGACAGAGTATCATGGGGTTCTCACAGCTGGGTCGATTATGTACCAACATTTGAGTGTGCAGTAGCTTAGGCCCACTTATTCTTACTAAACAGCATGACAGAAATGGATAAAACCACCACTGCCTTTATAGAATGACACATTTATGCTACAAGGGAAACTTGCTTAGCTTTGGAGTAATATATTTATGTGGAGTTTTGCAAATCAACAAAAATAAAGTAGTTGTAGGAGTGATATTCTGAAATGCTGAAATCTAGAGTAGAGGTATAAACAAACAAAAACCTGTTTCTCACTGAAATATGTAAAGTAAATGAGCAAAATGTGAACCGAGGTTGAATAATTTTGAAAAAATATTTGAATTGTACAAATTGTTAGAGTGAAAACAGCATACAAATTTTTTCTAAGAAAGCTAGATCTTTAATGGGTGTTGTCATAGCTAATAAAAGGTAATTTAGCACCATCACATTATAAAGCTCTCGCAGGGTGCTTGTTTTGGCTGGGATAGAGTTCATTTCTTCACTAAAAGAGTGTTTAAGGATTGGAATGGGCTGCCCAGGGAAGTGGTGGAGTCACCATCCTTGGGAGTGTTCAAGACATGACTGGATGTGGCACTTAGGATGGAGATTTGTGCTAGAAACAGTGTTGATAATACAAGCATGTTTTTGTTTTTGCTGAGCAGCACTTGCACAGAGTCAAGGCCTTTTCTGCTCCCCACTCCACCTCACCAGAAACCCAGGCTGCGGGTGTGCAAGATTTTGGAAGGGAACACAGCTCGGAGAACTGACCCCAACTGACAACAGGGACATCCCACACCACATGGCATCGTGCCCAGCAATAAAACTAGGGCGAAGGCTGGCAGGGCGCCTGCTGCTCAGGAACTAGCTGGACAGCAGTCGGTGGTGAGCAACTGTTTCCATTACCATCCTGTGCCTCTCCTTGCTGTTTTCCTTTTCATTAATATTGGAATTATTACTATTCACACTACTGTTACTATTTGATTTTATTTCAATTATTAAACTGTTCATATCTCATCCCATGAGTTTTCTCTCTTTTACCCTTCCAATTCTCTCATCCTCAGTCCCACTGAGGCAGAGTGAGCAAACCATGACAAGCAGTTATATGGGCTTTCCTGTAATAAAGCACAGTCGATAACAAGCATTAGTGTTACAGCTGCTGTCTTCCATTTCTGTCCAATTCATCTGTCTCAGTGCCTGAAGCTGTTCAGCAAGACCAAGGGAAACAACATTAGCCTCTTTATTATTTATAACTCATTTTTTTCCCTGATAACATTGCAATACCATAAACACTGTTTCCATGGAAACTCAAATAAGACAAAATTACCATGGATATTGTTGTTTATACCTCTAGGAATATAGGTATCTAAAGTTTCAACCTGCTCCTGCATGACAAAGGAATGCAGAAGTGATTGATATTTTTAATTACTGGGTAACATTAGTTGAGTTACGGAATTTCTTGAATTGCAGTGTGGTGTGTTGCAATCATGTTATCCAATTACATCTTGTGTTTCTCACTGACTTTATTTCCTTTGAAAGCTGTTCTTTTAAAAATGCAATTAGGAGGGTTCCTTGTGTCTGTAGACTTTGGTGATGCTAAATGGTGCATTACATTTATGTGATATGGAGTAATAGCATTTAAGTACTAGGAAACCAAAAATGTCTTTGTGGGTTTTGTAATGCAGATGAATAAACCTGAGGCTGTATGAGAAATGAAAAAAAAATTAAGTGATCTGAACTGTAAAGGTCATTGACAGGTTACCTAAGGCATGACTGAAAAGGAAAATATTTTCTCTGAGTTAATAGCTGGCTGGAAGACTGAAGATCCTCATAGAAACTTCAAAGGCCCATTCCCTCTGGTTGAATTACTTAACCAAAACATGGGCTCAATAATTCTGTAGCAGAATCTATAAATATAAAAATGGGGCAGAAGAACTGCTTTAGCAATACCATAGTAGTGGGTATTGCTAACCTAGGAGAAGGTAAGGAGTTCTTCTCTTATTTCAT
This sequence comes from Myiotriccus ornatus, assembly GCA_036023395.1. Lineage (NCBI taxonomy): Eukaryota > Metazoa > Chordata > Aves > Passeriformes > Tyrannidae > Myiotriccus > Myiotriccus ornatus. Next base: position 99,719,558 of record JAYRBT010000001.1, read on the forward strand.
GCAGAATGTTACACAACTCCAAGAATGTCTTTTTCCAGTTATGTGAGAACAAAGTTTCTGCAGAACTGGGTGACCCACTCAAATCACTCATGCAAAAGAAAGGGGTGCTTGTGTCTGGTTTCTCCTAATAAGAGAGTTGGTGCCTTTTAGTAGATAAACCAAATTTTGGTTCAAAAAGCAGAGATTGAAGAAGGATTTCTCTCTTGTGCTGTGGATTAGACACTCACATGAAAGGTGTTGACTGCTGCTGCTGTTGCGCTGGACCTTTAATTATTTATGCAATGTGGAATTTTATTACAAAGAGGGGCTAAGAGCAAGTCCTCTCCCCTGTCAATGACAAGGATGGCATTCTGAGCACTGCTCTGTGAAACAAAGCCAAAACCATTCCTGCAGAGATGAATTAAAGGAAAGTTCCTTGGTGAAGTGGTGAATGAGAAATGAAGTATTTTGGAGGAAGTCTGGGACAGAGCTAAGGAATAAAGGCAGCAGCTTTGTGAATCTAGTCAATCCTTTCCTTAATTTACTTAACAAGTGCTTAGAACCAAAACATTTGCTGTTGGGTTTTAATGGAATACCTTGTGAGACTTGAACAGAATTTTTAATTCTGCCTGTTTCGCTGAGAATTTGGATTTGTTTGTTTGTTTTCATCTGAGCCAAATCTATTTTGCAATCATTTGCTTTGCAAGCAGATCATTTATTGACAATGCTATCTGCAGAATAATGCCATGAATATTTCTGCTTCTCAGCCAGAATGGCTGCTATTTCCTGCTCAAGGAAACAGGAATAGCTCTTCTCTCACTGGGGTAGAAAGCAATCTTTCTTTTTGTACCTCAGTAAAAGTACTTCTTAAGTTAAAAAGTCTTTTTGCAAGACAGCACAGGAGAACTTCATTAAGTTAGTGGGTGGGCTAGTTAAACATTTTTCTGTCCAGAATAATAAGATCCAATAAACTTACTGCTCTATTCTAATGCCACACTACAGCTTTTTGTCGACAAAGAACTGAGATACGTTGTTTGCTCTTCAGCAAAAGAGGGGCTGAACTAAACCCATCTGAATAAGTCTTCGTCCATAGAGTTGCCCTTGAACATTGCTGCACTTCACTTTTGATATCCTTATTTCCTATTGTTTTATGCCACAGGTTCCCCATTCTGTTGTGTCTTTAAAACCCAGTTCTCTCCAGAACCAAGCTTGGGATTCAGCTGTATCCTCCTTGGATTGGGAAATACATTACAGGACTTAAGGCAAACTTGTGCCCTTCTAGAATAACAATTGAGTCTGTGGTGTTTGCATGTGTTAGACCTGTCTGCAGTGTGTTGTGTGCCAACCTTTCTGAGCCTCTCAGAGAAACAAAGGGTGTTTGCTCAAAGAAGAAAAGAAGTAATGAATATATGGACTGCAATGTCTTATGATAAGCTCAAAAAATCTATTTATTGCAGACAAGCCTGTAGCACTTCAAAGTCTTGGGAAGGACTTCTAGAAATACATGTATAATTCCTTCCTTGGATCTTCTCTAAACTAGTAAACAAATGTGCCTGGGACCCTCCTCCAGCACTGTTACCCACAGGCATGCAAAAATTTCTGTCCACACCATGTAAGCCTTTCAGCTACTTCCAAAAGGTAGCTACACACAAACTATTCATTGACAGTGTGTGAAGCTGTGTGTTGTCTCCTCAGCTGTGTCCAAGATTGGTTTGGCAGATGGCTAGCTGGGGAAGTCCAAAGAGATGATTCAGTTCAGCTTCCCAGAAGCATTCCTTGTAACTGTATTGCTTACTGCTGTACATGTAGCCTATGACTTCACCAGCCCATTTCTATGCTCAATCAGAAAATAATTCAGGAGGAAAGGGACCTCTGGAGCCCATGTGGTACAACCCCCTGCACAAAGCAGAGTCACTTTTGATTTTAGAGCAAGGTGCTTGGGGCCTTCTCCATCCAGCTGCTGAAACTCTCTGAGGATGGAGATTTCACTGCCTGCCTGGACAGTCTGTTCCAGTGCTCAGTCACTCACTGTGAACATCTTTGCCCAAGCAGGTATAGATCACATCTCACTGATTTCTTCAGGATGTCCCCCTCTAGACAACACATTCTTGTGAATTATTGCCTGGATTTTGCAGTGAGCAGACACAGGTGTGAGTTACTGCAGGTTCCTGTTGTCTCATGTTAAAAAGACGCAGTGGAATGGGCTCTCTGTGTGCTTTCAGCCCTGCCCAGCCCAGCAGCCAGGTGAGACCCAAGAGGCTTAAACACCCCTGAAGGTGTATTGCACAGTGGTGAAGAAAGGTAAGAAGTGGACACTCCCCAGCCCTTTTTGCTTCCTTACAGTGCCTAATTTTTTTCCCTTTTTTTCCCCTTTTCCTATAGTCCTTTGTACTGCATATTTTTTGTAATTTTTGGCTTCTCAGGCATGAGGAGCTAAGGCTTAGAAGAAGGAGATCAGGCTGAAACAAAAAACCTGATTAAGAAATGTAACAGAATGGATGTGGGTCTGTGTATTGGGCTTGCATGGCCAGGTCTTGCTAGTAGAAGGGTTACAAGGGTGACTTCTGTGAGAAGCTGCAAGAAGCTTCCCCCAGGTCAGTCAGAGCCAATGTCAGCTGGCTCCAGGATGGACCCGCTGCTGGCCAAGGCTGAGCTGATCAGAAATAAAGCCTCTGTGATAATATATTTATGAAGGAAAAAAAGTTATTGTACAGATGTAATTGCGGCCACAGAAGAACGGAGTGGGAACATGTGAGAGGAACAGCTCTACAGACACCAAGGTCAGTGAGAAGGAGGGGGAGGAGGTGCTCCAGGTGCTGGAGCAGAGATCCTCCTGCAGTCCTTGATGAAGGCCATGGTGAAGCAGCTGTGTCTCTGCAACCCAGAAAGGACCACGGGAGTGCAGAGATTCACCTGCAGCCTTTGAAGAGACCCACACCTACACGGGTGGATGCCTGAAAGGAGGTTGTGAACCCATGGAAAGCCCATGCTGGATAAGCCTTCTAGCAGGAAGCTATGAACCTGTGGAGAAAGAACCCCATGCTGGAGAATCCTGGTAGGACTTGTGACCCTGTGAGGGACCCACACTGGAGCAGGTTGTGCATGAAGGAATGCACCCTGTGGAAGAATGACCCATGTTCCAGCAGTTTGTGGGGAGCTGTTGCCTGTGGGATGGACTCACATTAGAGAAGTTCATGGAGGACTGACTCCCACGGGAGGGACCCCACACTGGAAAAGGGGAAGGACTCTTCCCCCTAAGCAGCGGCAGGAAAAATGTGTGATGAACTGACTGTAATCTTCATTCCCCATCTCCCTGGGAGGAGGTAGAGCCTGTGAAGGAGGGAGGGATGGGGGAAAGGTGTTTTTAAGATTATTTTACTTCTCACTCTCCTGCTCTCATTTTGTTAGTAGTAAATTCAAATAATATCCCCAAGACGAGTCTGTTCTGTCCATGACCGTAATTGGTGAGTGATCTCTCACGGTCCCTATTCTCAATTCATGACCCTTTTGTTTTATTTTTTTCTCCCCTGTCTACTTGTGGAGGGGAGTGATAGACCAGCTTTGGTGGCATCCAGCCAGGGTCAACCCACTGTGGTTTGCAACAGCATCAGAGAAGAGTGGTCTCTGTAGGAAGTGCTTCCTGCTCAGCTGGCTACCTTTGGCAGGTCATTTCAGCAAGCCTCAAATTCTGTATGCTTAGATGTCATCTAGCTACCACACTGTGAGCTTCAAGAAGGTGTCTTCCATTACATTCTGTGAAAACATACCATTCCTAGCTATTGTTTCCTTAGCAAATGTTGGCATGGTTTTATTTATTATTTCCTCTAGAGAAAGGAATTTCATGAACTTCAGGCTGTGCTACAAACCTGATTGTATTGTTTTCAGCAAGCCAGGGCAGAGGATTTTAATCACAAATTAATTTAATTACACTGGAAAACAGACTAGCAGTGGAGATTTCAGCTCAGCCTCTCCGTTTCAGCTGTAACAAGCTCTTCTAATTCCCCACTCCACACAGGACATCCATCCCCATGTCAGAATACTGCCAGGGCTCTGAAAGCAGCAGTAAAGGGGCCATGCTGAGGTGGGGCTGGGGACTGGGGCATAAGGCCAGGGCCACTGGGATGGGTTGGGGGGAGAGGCCCAGCATGATGCTGAAACATGTCACTCAGGGGCAGGTTGCTGTGCCTGTGGTGCCATGGGGGCCTGGCATGAAGGACTGAAAGACAGCTTTTAGTTTACCATCTTCTCCAACAACCTCCTTCTCTGCCTCAGGTCTCCTCACAAGCACATGCAGTACCAAGCCCCCTCTGGAGTGTACTGTGTCTGTAGAAACTAAAAGGAAATGAAAACAAAACTCTGATATGCAACCCCTGTCTTTATGATGCACCAGCTTGTCTTCGCTTTCTTCGTTATGCATCATGTTCCTGCTCCCTCAGTTCATTTATCTTCTAATGTAAGTAGTGGCTTCTTTGAGTTCATGCTAATGCAGTTTAAAATATAACTGTGGAAAGGATTTAAATGATTTTCCATCTATAGACAAGGTCTAAGATTAGCTCTATTGTTTGATTTTTGTTTTCTTTTTGAGTGGATAGCAAGGCTTTATGTTACAAGATTATATCATAATGGAGATTAGATTATGACATCTCCTTGTGTTAGATTTCCTTGTTCAGATTAAATAAAATACTGTGCGACTAGTAATTGCCTTTTTGTTCTAGAAATTGCTTTTCAGTTATACTGTGTACTCTGTAACTTGTGATTCTAAATCATAGTTGATTTTCTCAGACATAATTGTGCGGCAGTGTGAATGAACGGGACTACTTTGGTGTTTAGGAACGCCGAATGATGTGATGACAGGATGAGAGGAATGGCCTCAGGATGCGCCAGGGAGGTTTGGACTGGAAAGTGTAAGTCCAGGAAAGCGGTGGAAACACCATCCTTGGAAGTGAGCAAAAGGTGCATGGATGTGGCACTTGTAGAGGTGAACATGGTGGTGCTGGGTTAATGCTTGGACTCAATGACTCTAGAGATCTTTTCCAACTTTGCTATGATTCTAAGATGTTTCCCATGGAAAGGTGATGATGAGGATGGGAATGTAAAATCTTGAGATATTTACACAAGTCATAATCACAGAGAAAATTAAATACAAGTTATTTCCCTTAGCATTGCTTAACCGTGGAAATTTTATGGACTTCTGGGACAATTATGACTAGCCATTTTGATATGAATATTTTAGCTTCCTTATGGACAGCATGGTCCTATAACAAAGACAAAACAAGATACAGTTTTCAACAAAAGTGCATCTGATGGATTTAGTGCAGGCCTTTTGAAAACTCTCAGTATGTAATGATTTCTTTCAAGCCCCTAATTTTTTTTCATCGCTTTCTAAATCATAGTTGACTTTCTCAGACATAGTTGTATGGGAGTGTGAGTGAATGGGACTACTTTGGGTACACTTTGAGATTATTAAAAACATAGTTCCATTGTTTTCCAAATGTGATTGAAACGGACATTTTCTTTACTTCTGACTACATTTTGTCTTACCTATCTTTTGCCTCTGCCTACTACTACTTTTCTGAGACAAGAAATGAGTTTCTGAGATGCTTTCTCTGTGAAAAAGAAATGAACTTTATATTCAGGTCAGCACTGTGGTCAGGGAATAACTGTCCTGAGATTGTTTTTCCATAATTGCCTTTTGCCTCATTGTTTTTGCACAGCTTTCCTCCCAGCTCCCTCTTAGGAAGCTTGAGGTGGATAAAGGTCCCTTAAATTCTGTGTGCAGCATGCACTCCCCTTCATCCCGTTGTGATTAGTCTGAGTCTGAGGAGGAACCCATCCCAGTCCCAGCTGCCTTGCATTGCCTTGCGTACATTACCGCTGTTGGCCCCTGTGTTTAGTGTGAGATGAGCCCAAGAGGCTGAGTAGTGCTGCTGTTGCCTCTTGTAAACTCCAGAGAGTCAGTATGCATAATGAATGGGAAGCCTTCCTGTTTCGGTGACCCCTGATGCGCCTCGGGTTGAAACACCTCTCATATGAGCTGTGAGCTGTGTAAAAGGCAGTGATTTTTTTACCTAGACTCTGTGGATCCCTGGAGGTGTGTGAAAAATTGCAGAGGAATGTGTAAATTCAGAGCACAGACAGTAATGCCACTTCCAGGAAATATGTAGGGCTACAGTTGCTGAGCAGGTTGAAAATCACTGAAATAGTTTGTGTTTGGAAAGGAGTTTCCCTCACCACGGGTAAGCAGGTGCACTTGTAGGATTCTTTTGTAGGAGTATTTTGCAGGAAATTCTGCAGCAGCCCTTCAGCCTGTCTTACCCTCTGAGTATTGCTTGGTAGGTAAACATGAAAAGGACCAGAAATAGGGTGTATGGTAAAGAACAAGTGGAAATATTTGTTAAAAATGGAAATTACATTTTGTAGATCTAACCCTTTCAGGGTATGCTTAATGATGTCTGATTATTCGAACTTCAAGAGAGTAGTATTTAGAATAAACCATGTTTTCTATTCATTAACATGACAACTCTTCTCCCTCCTCTGCTTCCCCTGTTGAGGCTGTATGCACTTTGTTTAATAACTGAAATTCTGATGAGTTTTATAAGAGAACAAAGCCACAGAGAGCACAGTTCATTCATAGTTACAACTGCTGCCTATGTCTGGTGCTTTTTATTAATTTTTGAAGCCGCAGTACTAAGACCTCAGATTTCTTTTCCTCCTCTGTTGAAGGGCCACTGGAAGGCAGAACATTAAACACCCCCTCTAACAATAAAGATATCTGGGCCTCTCCATCAGAAGGATTCTCTATCCAATTATTTGCAAGCTCCTTGCAGATACGATTCTACGGAGTAAATGGAAAACGTACTTCAGTCATTCTCTCCACTGATAGTAATTTAATAAAAATAAAATCTATTGCTATTTTTTTTTTTAGCTGTGTTAAAAGACCACTGTAATCTTGGCTTCACTCTGCTGTTGGCAGAGCATTTGCCAGCAACTAGATTTTTTACTTTTCCTGGGCTACTATTTATTAAATGCCATCTTAATGTGTACAGATGTTTAGAGTAGCTGAAGCAGGGGAAGATTTATAATAGCTTCCTGTTACTTAACTTCTCTTAGTCAATTCAGCTGTTAGGAGCATTTGCAGAGATTTATCTCTTGTACTTTGTGATTTTGTTTCTTCCATTTCTTAAGCCAAATGTGTCTCTGAGCTTACTGAGCCAGGACTTAGGGGGCAGGAGCTACTTTTGACAGAGATAGAAAATAACATCCTATTTGCTAGCTCTTATGGAAATGACTACTCTGGGATGACAGAGGAATGTCACTTAAGCTGTTCTAAGGTGGACTCATGTTAAATGAATTTATTTGTCTAAAAGAGTAGATCTACTCTAAAGTGCTTATGGACTGCCTTCTCAAAAATCTTTCATATAATCTATTCCCTTTGGAAGTTCCTGTTATTCACGTTGACCATAGCTAGAGACGAAACAGTTCTTTAAGTGAGAGGTAAATTTCAGATGATGAAAACTGGGTTAGGCACTTTCATTTAAATTTAGGAGCACTTGTAGTTCCCTAAAACAATGTTTTCTGTGATGCTGAAACATCATAATTTGAAATCCATTTGTAAAGTATGATTAATACTGATGCAGTCCAAGAACATTTATGCAGTGACACATCTTCATCTATAGCCCTTTCAAAGACTTAGAGCTGTTGGTTAGGTTTTGGCTGGGATAGAGTTAATTTTCATCATAACAACTAGTATGGGGCTGTGTTTGGATCTGTGCTGGAAACAGTGTTGATAATACCGGCATGTTTTAGTTATTGCTGAGCTGTGCTTGCACAGAGTCAAAGCCTTTTCTGCTTCTCACCCCACACCGTCAGTGAGCAGGCTGGTGGTGCACAAGGAGTTGGTAGGGGACACACCCAGGATAGCTGACCCCAATTGACCCAAGGAATATCCCATGCCATATGATGTCTGTATGCTCAGCATATGGAGCTGGGGGAAAATGGAGAAAAGCAGAGATGTTTGGAGTTCTGATGATTGTCTTCCCAAGTCACCATCACACATGACGGAGCCCAGGTTTCCTGGAGATGGCTGATCACCCGTTTGCCAATGTGAAGTGGAGAACAAATTTCTTGTTTTGCTTTGCTTGTGTACCTTTTGCTTTACCCATTAAATTGTGCCTCAACCCAGGATTTTTTTGTCTCCGCTCTCCCACTTTGAAGGAGGGAGTGAGTGGCTGTGTGGGGCTGAGTTGCTGGCTGGGGTTAAACCACAACAAAAAACTCTCTTTCAGTTGGCAGCCTCCACTCATCCAAGGCAAACCTGGTTTGTAGATGGTTCCTGGTTTCTTCAAAGTGAAGCCCTTTTCTGGTGTCTGCCACCATGCCTAATAAGCCCTTCCAGTTCCCTAAGACATCAATCATAGAATGGTTTGAGTTGGAAGTGACCTTAAAAATCAAGTTCCAATCCCCCTGCCATGGTCAGGGACATGTTCCACTAGACCATTTTATTCATAGTCCCATCCAGTCTGGCCTTGAACACCTCCAGGGATAGGGAAACCACAGCCTCTCTGGGAACTCTCAAGCTGCCACAGGACGTCTTAAATGTAATGACAGTGTTTGTGCAACTGAATCACATTCTGGGTTGACACTAGGTTCAGTAGAAAGTAAAAAATATTCCTATTGTGAAAAACCTTGTATTTTAAGAACACTAGTTTGTATGATTTTACTGGCAATTATATCCATTCTGAGGTTTTCTGAACCATCATTTTAACACTATGAACATTTGTTACCAAAGCAACAATAAGGCAGACTTACAAAAATGTGATGCACTTCGCCTGTCCTTGACAGAATGATTTTCACTGTACAGCTTCAGTTAGAGGCACAGATATTTGGAATAAAACCTTGGCCTCCAAATTCCCATCTATTTTACTAGAACCAGAATTTTATTTTTTTTCTTCAAGGGAAGGGATCAAACTAGTTTGGTGTTTGTGCCAGCTGAGATCCTGGCTTCGGGTGTAATAAAATCATGCAGATATGATAAAAAATCCCAAAGTGATACTAGTACTAGACCCCACCTCATGATTCAGATGATAACACTTCTACTATAAACACAGAAGAAAGGAAGACAAGAAGAGTATTCAACTGGATTTCTCAACACTTGATGCTAGAACTGTGAATAATTACAAATCTCTGCACTGCTGTGCCCAGCTCTTGCAGATGCAGGTTATGTAGCCATTTCTACTGCTTAGAAAGGGAAGAAAGATCTGTGGTTGTAATAGCCAAGTCACAGTTGACATTTCTATCTGTCTTCTGGCCCATGTGTAAGAAGTGCATATACCAACTTGTTTGAGAACTGTATTGTTCACTGAGGCATAATAAGGTCTCTCAACTGTAACTAAAAATGTGCCAGTAAATCCTGCACAGTAACTATAAAATTACTTCATGTTGATATTGAAGCTGGCAGCAGATAGCAAAGGTCACACCTACAGCATGAGATATGAAGCCAGAGCTTCCAAACTGGGTATACTTGCGAGACAGCAGTGCTCTCAGAGGGCAGTCACAGATACCTCTCACTACTCAACTCTCCAGAGAGTTTCAAAAAAAGGGAGAGGCACACCTAGCAGCATTAATGTTAGATACCAACTCTATCTCAAGGACAATGCTGTTCTGAGCAATGTCATTCATAGGTTTGTGTCAGCTAAATACACCAAGGTCAGGAAAGAGTTACAAGATGACATCAACCTTATGCTCAGACCCTCTGTATGTTGATATTTTGTGTGTACATCCTGACCAGGCAATGACAGCACCACACAGTCCTGCACATGGGAATCACAGAATGGTTGAGGTTGGAAGGGGCCTCTGGAGGTCATCTTGACCAACCTCCTGCTCAAGCAGGACCACCCAGGACCATGCCCAGATGGTTATTTAACATTACCAAGGCGGGAGACTCCAAAATTTTTCTGGGCAACCTGTGTCAGTGCTCAGGCACCCTCACAGTGAAAACGTGTTTCCTGATGTTAAGAGGAAACCTCTTGTGTCTTAGTTTGTGCCTCTGGTCCTGGCACCAGGCACCTCTTTTCTGTCAGTCTGCTTTCCACCTGGGTGGTCCCCAACATATACTGGTGCATGGGGTAGTTATTGCTCATCTGTAGGCTGAGGAATAACAGGCTTTGCACTTTTCCTTGTTGAACTTCATGATGTGCCCTGAACTCCAGCATTTCATGGTTACTGCAGCCAAGACTGCCTCTGACTCTCACCTTCTCAACAAGACCCTCACTGATGAGACCCTCACTGGTTATTCTAACACAGTAACCTTCTTCTCTCCTCTCTCACTTAGAGGAGGGTGATATTATCAGTGCACTTCAGAAACCTCTCTGAATTGCTTTTGTCCTGTTCTGCTGTCCCTCTAAAAGATGTTGGGATGGTTGAAGTCCCCTAGGGGGCCAGGGCCTATGAATGTGAGGCTGAATGAATGACTTGAAGTAGGCTAGTAATCTGTGATTGCAGATGTCCTTCCTGACCATATGCTAGGAAGTGGTATAGGCTCTTAAGGAACAAGACACTTATTTCAATTGCCTCATTGTGGTCAGGAAGCATCTGGTCATCTCTAGATGGAAGCTGGCACCACTATCTTGCTTTTCAGCTGTGGCACAGCAGTGCAGTACTAAAAAGCCTGCTGTGACAATTCCATTGAGGAGTTATGCAACCCCCTGTGTGTATACTGTTAGTCCTAAACTGGCACCACCAGTGAGGATACTAATCCTAGAAGTGTGGTGTGCCCAGTATTTTAAGGTCATCAAAATCACATCCAGTGTTCTCTGAGAGAACATATGACTACTGTAATGATGAGGAGCAGCTTTCCATCTTGCATTCAGAAAATCAGCGATCACACTGTGTAATTTATACATGGTGATACTGGACAAATTTGCTTTGCATGTTATGTCTGTGTGTTTCAGAATCAGGGCATTTTCCTCCAGAAACTAGAAAATGTCTTCTCCCAACCATGTTGTTGATATCAGTGAAATAAAAGAACACATATTTCTGTCAGGGTGCACATATCTTATGCTGACTATGCATCCCCGATGAATACTTCAGTTACAGCCTAGTTCCAGTCAGTTATCCCTCTTTTACCAGTGAGGAAGCTTTTATGACACACTGAGGGGAGTCCAAAAGCTAACTCTAGAGATGCCTCACTGGGATCAGATGGATGCACTCAAAAAGGTCCAAAGAAATAAATATTATGTGATCTGACAGTAAAATTATATGAATGCTATTCATCAGATCAAGTAGTCTTGAAATTTCTAGGGGAAAAAAACCCCCAAATATAGAGAATGAATTTTGTATCCAATTCTAAAATACTGTAATATTTGACATATATGGTCATTCATTACAATTCTGTGGTCCTGCTACTGTTAAACACATATTTCATAATAATTATCTATTTGCTTCTTGTTTCCTTGCCAGTTTTCATGAAGAAAATCAGAGAAGGCTTTCACAGCCCAGTATAGCAATGGTCAAATTACGAAATTCCTACTTAGATTAGTCAAAAGCCTATCACTTTTCGTAAAGAGCTTTCCTGTTTTCTTCCCTAAAAGGACATTAAAAAGTGGTAAGAATTAGCTAGAAACTGTCCTATAGCATTTAAATGGGAAGCAAAACTTTCTTTTAATTCTTCTATGTGTGCTAGATGTTTATTTCACTGAGGCAGGGTATAATTTTTACGAATTATGACATATAACCTAGTTTTCTATGAATACTTTGGATTTGCCATATTATCTCACTGTCCCTGGGTAACTGATAGGAATAAATGATATAACAGCCTTTTTTTTTTCTTTTTTTTTTTTTTTTTTTGCCTTGCTACTGCAAGAGAAGCTGTTAGACCCACTAATCTGATGATGAGGAACATACCTTCCATCAACCTATAACCATGAAAAGAAAACCTTTACTCTTCAAATTCATCGCCTTCCCTTGCTTTAACCTCATCTGCTTAATACTCAGGAATTTTTCTGGTGTGCAGTGTATTTTTCTAGCACATTCCCAGCTAGGAATGTTTTCTATCACATTCTCAGCCAGGAGTACCTGGCCTTCTTTCTTGTTCAGTGTTTTTCTCAACAATTTTGCTTTGATTGAGGCCAGTAATCAGCCAACAGCATCCTGCTTTTGTCTGTTCCCCTAGTGCTTTTATTACATACAGTTATTATGTTGCCAAAGGACTTTCAGAATAAAAAAGTTACATTATTGTTCAGGCTTCTTTCAAGTTCTACTCAATGGTTGTTAGCTGTCACTAGGATAAGTTGCTGCTCTAGTACTTATGACCAAAAAGTGGATGCCACAGTTTGATAACCAGTCACCAAAAGCATAATGAAAATATGCAATAAAAATATTTACTTTCTCTTGTGGATCTCACTTTTTATTTTAAAAATTTATTATTCTCCAGTGAATATCATTTTCTCACTGTTAATGAAACTGCTTGTGTTTATTTCATAATTTTCAGAGTGAGTAGGCAGCAGTAGAGACAGATCTGATGAGGTTCTGCCTTCTTTAGACTTCTGAAAAGTAGTTAACTAAATCTAAGGTAGCCCTCTAGAGCTCCCATCAAAGTCTTCAGTGAGAAATAAGCATTTCTGGGGCATGACTCATCTGACTTATTTTAGACTTCTCCTTTGGGATGAAGTGAATCACACCTAAGTAGCTCTTTCTTTGAGGTGATTATGAAAGACACTTAAGGTGACTGGCTCAGTCAAATCCCACCTCTCCACACTGAGTTTCATGGGAGATTGATGTGATTGCAATTCACACAACATCTGAACTTGAAATTTGATTAATGGTGTCTGAAATCATAAAATCATGGAACCATTAAGGTTGGAAAAGGCCTCCAAAATCATCGAGTTCAATCTTTAACTGAACACCATCATGTCAACTAAACCATAGCACTAATTGTCACATCCAGTTGTTTCTTGAACACCTCCAGGAGTGGTGACTACACCACCTCCCTGGGCAGCCCATTCCAATGCTTGACAACTGCTTCTGTGAAGAAATTCTTTCTGATGTCCTACCTGAACCTCCCATGGCACAGCTTGAGGCTATGATGTCTTGTCCTGTCACTAGTTGCCTGCGAGAAGAGGCTGATCCCCACCTGTCTACAACTTCCTTTCAGGTAGTTGTAGAGACAAACAAGGTCTCCCTTGAGCCTCATTTTCTTTAGGCTGAGCAACCTTGAGCTCCCTCAACCACTTCTCACAGGACTTATTCTCTAGACCATTCACCAGCTCCGTTGCCCTTCTCTGGACATGCTCCAGTAGCTCAATATCTTTCTTGTACTGAGGGATCCAAAACTGCACACAGGATTCAAGGTGCTGCGTCACCAGTGTTGAGTACAGGGAGTTGATCAGTAGCCATCTAGTCCTGCTGGCCACACTGTCTGATACAGTCCAGGATTGCCACTGGCCCTCTTGGACACCTAGGCACACTGCTGGCTCATGTTCAGCCTACTAGCACCCTCAGGTCCTTTCTCCCAGGCAGCTTTCTCTTCCCTCAGCCTGTGGTACTGCCTGGCGTTGATGTAACCCAAACGCAGGATCCAGCTCTTTGCCTTATTGAACTTCACACAACTGGCCTTGACCCACTGATCCAGCATGTCCAGAACCCTCTGCAGAGCCTTCCTACTTTACAGCAGATCAACATTTCCACCCAACTTGCTGTCATCTGCAAACTTGCTGAGGGTGCACTTGATCCACTCGTCCAAGTCATTGATAAAGGTGTATAAACAGGACTGAAACATAAGAGCAGAGGAAAGTTTAGTCTACACAGATGAGACAATTGGCTCTATTATGGGCAATTATATTTTCAAACATAATGGAACAAATTATATTAAACAAAAAATATGTAAATAAATGGGGCAATTAAATCTTTTAATATAAACTATAAGCTCTTTTTGGTATATTAGGCAGCTATACAGTCTTCAGGAATGATAGTGGACTACAAATGATAATTAACTTGATGATTGAGTCACATGTTTGTATAATTTGTTAGAATTGTAAATGCACTGAATGCTTTCCCTTGAAAAGGATCACAGAAACTTTCACAGATGCAGTGAAACAAAAAAAGGGACTGTTTTGAGGGTGCTTCATAGATATGATAGGAAAAAGGACACTTTCTGCTAGCCCCAAGGTGGGGTTTGCAGTCAGAAAGACAGTACTGGTAAAGTCTGATACATAATGCACTGAAATAATCTTGTTTGTTTGTTATGTTTTGGGTTTTTTCCAGTGAAATTTAATGGCTGTTTGAGCTTAAAAAAAGTCAAGCAGACAGAAAATGCCTTTAGAACACCTGCTGCTTTTAAGCAGCAATAAATTTAGGCGTGAATTATATTTCCTTTAGTATAGATGTACAAAAAGTGCCAGGTAAAGCTTTACCTGCCTCTGGTGCTGAAAGAAGACGTGTAATCTGATTTCTTTGAAGTAATTGTATTTGTATGCAATCATAGGGTCTTTTTTTTATAAGGACAAACCATAAGTGGAAGGAATGGGGGGAGTCTTCCAAATCTCATGTGAACACCACTAACTCAGAGACTGTTATGACAGTCTTCTTGAAAGACAAAGACCCTGTCAGAGAACTTCACACCACAAAGGACAAATTATTTCTCAAAATGATGGCAGAATCTTCTTGGAGCAGAGCAGTACCATGTCTAAAGGGTTTATTACAAAATCTTCTAGCTCTAGGCACTGACATACCAGTCAGTTTTCTCAGATAAACTCATCTCTGCACATAGTCAGGCTATAGATGTGTCACAATCATTTGGGAAAGGATCTGTGCCCCTGGATCCTTTGTAAAAGGATCTTATGCCTGTGATTGTCCCACATGAGCATAAGTCCCTGCTCTGGTGTTGCCATGTTCAGGGACCAGGGTATGAAACAGCGGCACTTCATGGGGTGCTAAATTCTCCTTCACCTGGTCAAGTATGTTTCTTCTGTACATAACCCTGCTGGGAACATTAAAACACCTAAGGCTCATCCCCTCAGGACTACTCCTTTCTTATCTCCATATAGCTTCTCCTGCCTTCACTTCACTGACCACACAAATTTTCTCTAATTTCTTCAAACAGAAGACTAAAAAGACACTACAGCTACCCTGTAGACTTTGAGTTATCTTTCTGCTATTCCTTCCTGTCACAAATATAAACCTCTCCTTCGTTTTTTTTTTTTCCATTTTGCTTCCATATTATCTCCCAGTGTCTTCAGATGTCTTTCTTGCACTCTATCTTACTGTTAGCTGAGATAATTTCCCATTTTCCTATACTTAAGAAACTCACCCACAATCCTCACCTAACTTTTTAACCCTTTTCAGACCTTCCTTTCTCCCTGTTCTGAGGTTGTTATTACCCTAAACTCTTTTCTTCATCCCATGTCCAGTCTCTCCTCTATCCCTGACGTATCTCTGAAACTTCTCTCACCAAGGCCCTTGATAACAGCAGCTGCATCTCAGATGCAGAGCAGTTGGCTTATCTTTTTCAAACTATCAGGCACCTCCAGCCTGTTTACCAGGCTTTTCTGTCTGAATTCTTGACCTTCCCCAGGAACTCTCTCTTCTCTGGGCCTCTTTCCTACTCTCTAATTATGGGGTTTTTTTGGGAGACAATTCCTTTAACTTCCTTGTAAAGACTTAAAGAGCATAATTGCCTGCCTCAAACACTGTTAATATCACAGAAGGATTTTGCCATGAGATAAACACAGAAAAGAGTGACAGGATGGTGTTAACTCCAGTCCAAGTGGAGGCAAGGTCTGGTTAGCACTTTCTGAGTAATGCATCCAGGCAAAAATTCCCACTGTGGCAAACTGTGGAAAGAAGCAACTGCTTGTACACATATCACTGGTCAAACAATGATGACCCCAAGTTATGGGACAGATGGCATCTGAGACCACCAAAGCCCTCCCCTTCCCCAAATATGCCTACAAGGATACTTGGAACTTGCACTGTAAGTTAAGCCACTGTGATGGGAACTTGAGATAGGACAAAGGTGGTAGTATTGTGTGAGTGTTACCTCAGAACTAGGGGGACGTTGACAAAGCTGGGTGAGAAGAATCTATCCCTGATAGTGGACATAAAGAATGCAGAATTTATGGGCCACAGGGAAAGCCAACTCAGCAGCTGTGCTGAAATCAGCTTGGACTGGGTCAAAGGTAATTCTGGCAGGAGCAGATCATGACCACCAATCCCAATCCACTGACTCAAGAAACCCACCGACTCAAAAGAAGAGAAAGACTGAGGATGTGGACTAATTAGCATTAGAAGTGAGGGAGTCATTTAACTAATAGAATAAGAGAACTGTAGCCAAGAAACATTAATTCCTTTTTTTTTTCTAAAGTGTATAAATAGTGAAAAGTTTTGAATGACCTCAGGAACCCCATGGCTGAGAAGCCCAGGGTGAAGGAGGACCAGCAGGATGCTACTGGATCCACAGGTGGTGACTGTCTTCTGCTTACTCTTTTTTCCCTCCCTCTCTCTCTCTCACACACACACACACACACACACACCCCTCTTTTCTATTTCTTTTTGTCTTTTTATCTCATTTTTAAGGCTAAATAAAACCCGTATTATTGATTTCTGTATATGGTCTCATTTGCACCTTAATTTGGGCAGAGGCATCTTTCACTAATCAGATCATAACAATTCTCTGGGTTTTTATTAGCTGTTTTATGTCATTTTCTGCATGCATTTTCTTTGGATAATTTTGTCAAAAAACAGACTCAGCTCCAGTCTCTAGGAAGACAAACAGATTTTCTCTGTCCAAAATCCTGGTTTCTCTCTTTGGTACCCCCTTCTGAGTGTTCAATGATCCAATTTACTTACCTGTGACTAAAAGCAAACTCATTTTCTCAGGGCTACTTGGCAGATTTATGTCCTGTTTGTTCAGTCTTTAGTCAGTGGTGTTGTGGCAGATGACTGGAGTGCTGCAATGTATGACAATTCAAATAACAAATAACTGTAGAGTCTAACTAGATGGAAATAGATCAATAGAGAAATGAATGGCACATTACCTGGGAGAACACTTACATAAAGAATATTTATTGGCATTAAAAGATCCACATTTGAGTGAATTGTTCCATCTAGTTGAGTCGATGTCTAATAATTCCAAAACCAATACCAACAGTATTGAATGACATGCATACTAGGTTTCAAATACAATTTGGAAACTAAACCACTGTCAATAATTTGGTTTGTTTTTGTTTTCCTAATCTCCTGAAGAATGAGAAAGTCGCTAGATGTAAATTGGAGTTATCCCATAGGGATAGGGAGTCAAGGTGATGGAACTAGGATCTGATTGTTCTTTTAGAATTACAATGTTAATAAAATGGTAATTACTCCATTCCAAGCTTAATTTTAACACTAAATTTGAAAACGGTATATTAATAAACAGTAAAGGCTTATAAAGGAAGTGTGTTGGCCCAACTAAATTTCCATCTAGCTTTTCATTGCAAAATCAATAATGTGAAAACAATTGCACACAGTCAAGTAATTGTGAGGGGATAAAATAGCATATGAGCATGCAATGATCTTGTTGGGTAAACCATGGCTTTATCTGTCTCTATTGATTCTTTCTCCTTTCATTTACTTGATACTCCATGAAAAGCTTCACATCTAGGCACCTCTGTTTTCTTAAGAAGTTACAAATAAGAGTGACAAGTTTATGCCCACATTCACCCATGCAGGAAAGTGCTAGAAGAAGAAATGCAGTTTTCTTATTCTTCTGTGAGGCTCTATTATTCACCATGAAAGAATAATTTCTTTTTGATTCTCTCTCATCTGTAGAAAAATGACACATTTATCTTCATTGCCCCCTTCTGATTTCCAATGTATGTTGGAAATTGTTGTTGAGTGAAGCAAATTTCGATGATGATGGTCTGAAATTAAGACCATAGAATCATTTAGGTTGAAAAAGACCTATTAGATCATAGTCTAAACATTAACCTAGCACTGACTGCCACGTCTGTCACTAAACCATGTCACTAACTACCACATCTACCCTTCTTCTAAATACCTTCAGGGATCATGACTCAACCACTTCCTTGGGCATCCTGCTCTGATACTTGAAACTCCTTCAGTGAAGAAGTTTTTCCTAATATCCAAAATAAACTTCATCTGGTGCAGCTTGGGTTCATTGCGACCCAAGTGCAGGACCTGGTCCAACAATTCATCCTGTTGAGATCCCTCTGCAGAGCCTTCCTACCCTCCAGCAGATCAGCATTTCCATCCAACTTTGCCAGTTTTTTACCCAGTGAAGGGTACATCCATCCACACCATGGAAAGGCAGTTTTTATTGGAGAATGGTGTGGGAAACAGTGTCAAAGGCTTTACTAAAGCCCAGATAGGCAAAATCCACAGCCTTTCTTTCCTCCACAAGGTCACCTTGTCATAGGAGAAGATCAGCTTAGACAATCAGGACAAACCCATGCTGGTTAGGTCTGATCACTTGATTGTCATATTAAATTGTTTATTCATTAGAAATATAATTAATGCATTTGTTATCTAGTGCTTTATCACAGAATCACAGAATTTGCCTAGCTGGAGGGGATGCACAAGTATCACTGAGTCCAATTCCTGGCCTACACTGGACCATTCCCAAGAGCCGCACCTTGTGCCTGAGAGTACTGTCCAAACGTTTCTTGAACTCTGTCAGGCTTGGTGCAGTGGCCATTTCTCTGGGAAGCCTGTTCCAGTGTCCAGCCATCCTCTGGGTGAAATGTTGGATATAAAAGAAAATAACACTTATGCTTATTTGCATGTTTCAAACTAGTTTCAATAACACACTGTATTTAATATCACTCAATAATGTATAATATTATTGTCCTTTGAGAAAAGAGATATCCTTGTTTCTCTGATTAAAAGGATTTGAAAACCTCCTTTATCAGGAGGAATCTAATAAATAATTGAGGTTTTAAAAAATTCTATCACTTTTAATTAACTTGATGTCATAATTCACATCTGTATTCAGGGAAAAACTCAGTTCTTTGTCAAAAATTGCTGGGGTAATGCTCTCAGGGCCAAAGCTTCAGATACAGTAAATTATGCGGTTTGAAGGAATTATGGAGATACTGACCATTTGAGAGTTTAGCTTTTGGCTTCCATCTTATAGAGTCATTGCTTTCTGTGGGCTTCCTGGCATTCATTTTAGTCAAGAGTTGAAGAGACGTGAAAGCACTCAGATGATCTTACATCTGTGCTTATAAGTCTTTCCATAGTGTAGTTTAATGTCTGTAGTAAATACCAGCTTTAGTCCAATAATGTCAAATGATTCAATTAATATTGATGAAAAAGTAGGCAAAACTGGTAAAATTGTACTTATATGTGGCAAGATCTTTATCTGATGTAGTTTACTCTGTCGCCACTAATGTTAATCAATTGCAGCTCATCTGAAGATCTGAATTCAAACATTACATTTAGGTAGAAATTAAAACTAAATTTACTAGAAATGTAAATTTTGGACATCATGCTGTTCTGAAGCTTTTATGCTTTTCAGCGGTGTTTCATTCCCATCAATTTGTTAAAATGAATTATATAATAGTTTAAAGCTGCAAGGCACGGAAGAAACATCTTTTTCAGCATTTTGCTCTTGACTTGAACCGCCCATTATCTCTTAAGTACTAAATGCAGGACAACTTTCTTGTGAAATCAGACAATATCATAGCAGAATCATCAGACCTCAGATGTGAGGGTTTTTTGTTGTTTGTTTGCTTTATTTTTAAAAATTTTTTTTTAATCTACTAGAGATATTTTGAAGGGTTGGTAACCATAGCAACCAAATAGGTTTTAAAGGCTGCAAACAGTTCAACAGTCTGTTGAACTGACAAGATGGCATGCTGCAGACAAAATGGTAAAATGAGTTGTGTATCTTTTGGGACTGCTACATGAAGGGATAAGGTCTTTTGTTTGAGACACTTTCAACCCTGAATATGGAATTTATTTTTGTCCATATATGAGTGTAAGTGTCTCTGAATACTAAAACAAATGCTGCTGCAAATGGCATGGTAGGTGGCATTGAGTCCTAGTTTTATAATACTGCCATTTCTATCATGACTGTGTTGAAGTTACCAGAGAGAATGAGTCCAAACTAGGGGCTAAAGGGTGCAAGGGGGCCAGCACAGGTTTCTGCCCCACCTGGCAGTAGCACTGCAAGCAGGGTGCCTGTGGGTGACCTTGGGTTGTGCTGGTGAGCTCAGTAAAAGGCAGAGCACCTTGAGCATGGGGCAAGGTGGTTCGGGTGCCAACACAGACACAGGAAAGGGGCAGTGTGGCAACCTTGAGGTCCTCAGTGGCTGGAGTGGGGGACGAGGGACCCAGGACAGCTGCTGACACAGCTGCTGAAAGGCTCAGTTAAGGACACCCAACA
Organism: Myiotriccus ornatus; assembly: GCA_036023395.1. Taxonomy (NCBI): domain Eukaryota; kingdom Metazoa; phylum Chordata; class Aves; order Passeriformes; family Tyrannidae; genus Myiotriccus; species Myiotriccus ornatus. Next base: position 99,739,917 of record JAYRBT010000001.1, read on the forward strand.
CTTCTTGTGCTTTTTGGTTGTCTGTTACTGGAGGAGCTGGGAACCAATTTTTTTTTTTTTCCTACAATATGTTCAACTGTGTTATGAATGTAGGTGATCAATTAAAAACCTGCCTCCTTGAGTGAGCATGGTCCTGGGATTTTCTGGTCTGCAAATCTCTGTGATTGCTTTTTTTTACTTGAATGTCAGTATTTCAGGGAAGGTCACAAGTCTAGCTATATTTTTTTCCAATTCTTTGTCCTGGCTGACATTATTTGTTTTTCTAATCTCCTAACTAAAATCCAGTACTTTCACCATATTTCCCTTCTTCCTTCTGCAGGATTAACTCCTTCTTTCCAATTCCAGTTTGTCTATGAAGACTGTCCTTGAAGTAAAGGAGGATTTAAGTCTTAGTCTGCTGACCCTACCTAGGTTCTAGAGAATTGTAGTGTTGCAATCAGAAGATTTTTAATAAAAAATTGTTGGGCCCATTGCTTTCATCCCCATAGTGAAACTCACTCTCTTCCTTCTATTTTATATCTCAGTCTAAAGAGCGGATTCACTTCCAGACTGAAGAAACCTAAAGGAAGGTGGAGGTGCAAGGAAATTCCTATTATATCGTATAATCCTCATAGTTGCTAATTAAGCTTTTCTTAAGTCCACTCTTACATATTACGTATTACATATTACATATCACATATTACGTATTATGTATTACATATTACATATTACATATTACATATGTCCACTCAGTACATATTTTTACTTGGAAGCATTCATGTAGAGGCAAGGTTAGATTGACTTCTGAAAGATTCTTTAGGGTAAGAGATTGTGTCCCACCAGATCCTTGTTCATATGTGATGAGTAGAGAAGACCTGGTCTGGATGAACAAGTGGCAGTCCAGGTTACCAGCTGGCATCCTGAGCTCAGCTCTCCTTCAGCTTGCTAGGGATGCAGTAGACCCAAGTTCAAGTTGAACAATACCCAACAGCTGGGCTGGAAAGTGCCCAGGCAGTGTGACTCGTATGTTTACATGTATTCCTGAAGCTGTTGTTTGTGTTTCATGGCAGATAGACCTAGGATTTATCAACACCTGTTCCCTGTAAGTGGGAAGTATCTGGAACAAGAAGCAAAAGCCCACTGAATTCGATCATTTTGGAGTAAAGCCAAGCCCTGCAGTAAAACAGCTGAAACAAAGGGATCCAGGCAATGATTCAACCACTTAATACCACTTTTCTATCATTTATTTTCTTGAAAGCAAGAAGGAAATACCAGAAAAAAGAAGAAACAAGGATGAATGTCATTTGAACACATCACTAAGAAATTCTGATCTTAAATGGAAAGTTACAGAAGGCATCTAGAAGTACTAAGCATTAGAGGAATACAGAGTCCTAATCCAAATACTTCCTCTTGAGTTCTTAGTCTCAATAGTTTGAGAAATTAGGAGATTGAAATAATCTGTATTCATCTTTGTGTGTGCACAGCTTTATGTTTGGAGTTGGTCAAGTAGTAGGAAACTGTTGGGAGGTAACTCAATCATTAAATTATACACCAAAAGCATTTAAAATTTACATATAATGTTACAGAAATAGTAAAAAATGCCCATCTTTTTGTATGTGTGTATATATATGTAGAGAGATATATATCTACATGCACACACACACACACACAAACACACATATTTCTACAGGTAGTTTTGCTTGAGTTCAGGGTCAAGTTCCTCAAGCCACATGACTCTGTGTCCATAAAGCCTCCAAAGGTCTGTGCTCAGGAACTTTCCTTTCCTCCCTGCAGCCCTCTGCCTGTGCTTCCCCAAGGGTGCATCATCACTTCAATCTCTTGACAAGAGCGCATTTACAGACTTGGTGTTCAGCTGAAAAAAAAATACGAGCTGAAGCAGGACTTGAGACCCATGCTAACAACATGACATAGTAGCAAATGTTTCTGCTGTGTTCATAGCATCACAATTCTTTTGTGCTTTTCTACTCCTTTAGCTTCAACTCTGTCTGCAATAGCTTTATAGCAGCCTTTTTCCAAGCATCCTGCTCCTTACAGAAAACTCTGGTATCCTGATAGATCAATTGCCTGTCACCTATTCATAATTAGTTCTTGAGGTCACAACAAATGCCTGCAAGCATATGGAGAGTGCTAATGGGCATAACAAGAGGTGGGTTGTAAGAGTCACTGACAGGGCAATACATCTCTCTGGTCTGGTGTCAGCAGATGGATCATTCATTATAATCTGAAGAAACTCCTGCAAAATTGTGTGAAGCAAACTGAGGGTATAGCAAAGTGAATGAATGCAGCAGTACCAGATGGACATACGTATTTCTCAGAATTATTTTTTTTTTTTATATAAAACCCCAGATGGGTATAGTTATCTTGTCTTCAGTACTTTACAAACATTTTGCTTACAACCTGCTCTGACTTCTCCATCAGTACCAACTGGCAGTAGAAGTCACCTAATTTGACTTTGAACCTGTAACAGTTAGATATAAAGCTTAAGCTGGCTGAAAATCAGGCTTGGCTTCTGTGGACACACTTAGTGCATCTGCAGAGGAAGCTTAATCTTGCCTTAAAAAGGGATGGATTGCTACACTGAATCACCTCTTTGGTGAATATACCGGGAATCTAAACTTGGGCTTAAGGTGATATCATTAAGTTTTAGAAGGCTGATTACAGAGAAGAGAAAGCCTGTCTTAAAGGTCCATATGAATTCTCCCATGCATTACTGTCCTTATATATAGCTTACAGTTGCCAAAGGTAGAGCTTTAAGTGTTCTGTGTCTTTTAAAAACGATGTAGGTGTCGTCTTCATTTTGAGAATCATAACTGCCCTGTCCTGGATTTTTAAGTATACCTGTTTTGCTCTAGAAGGTGATGATACCTAAAGAAAGTGTGATGATACCTAAAGAAAGTGTGATGATCCCTAAAGTAAGAAAAGCACTCAGTCTCCAAAAGGTATAATTTAAAATGCTATTTATTAGCACTAACAGTGGGTGGACAGAATAGTGTAGGTAATACTACACCTCTTTACATGTTAGAAACCACAGTTTGTACAGCATTGAAGGAGCCTCTGATCCATGCAGTGCAGACCTTGTCTACGAAAGAGTTTGGCCCATTTTGCTGTACTTTTACATAAAGGTGAGATTAGGCTGGTGGCATAATCCCTAGAACCAGTGGGAGCTGTCTCCATGCTCCTCTGTTACAGCAAACTGGTTGAGTTTATCTTGCATGCAAGAGCTTTGTGGGACATAACACTGCCTGAAGGCCAGGCTGGACTTGCAGAACAGTGTGGAACAGCACAGCACGGGCCTGGACTGCTCATGTTAAGTACTATCATAGAATCCTAGAATAGATTGGGTTGGAAAAGACCTCCAAGACCATCAAGTCCAACCCCTGATCCAACTCCAATTACTATATCATGGCACTAAGGGCCACGTCCAATCTCTTTTTAAAAA
>JAYRBT010000001.1:99743455-99759597 GCA_036023395.1 Myiotriccus ornatus
CTGGCTCATGTTCAGCCTCCTGTCGATCAGCACCCCCAGATCCCTTTCCACCTGGCTGCTCTCCAGCCACTCTGTGGATTGTAAATTCCTCAGTACAATGGTGCAGTCAGGGCCACTACAATATCTACAGAAGATCTGCAGAGCTCTTGCAAGCAGCATCTGTGTCTGGGTTTTATGAAAGCTTTGTGAATCTTGTTAAATGTTACTTCAGGGTTAAATTTCCTTTTTCCTCTATGGTACATCCTGGGCACTTTACTCAGCAGTTGCCCTTCTACAACAAACTGGTGCACACTAAATTTCTGAGGCATTAGCAAAGCCCCACGCTTGATGCCTTTGAGAAGGAAGTGTAAAATGTTGCACTATCAAATTTACAGCTGGAACTGACACACAGAGCAGAGATCCAGGCTGGTTGTTTGAGCCCAGCATAGCAAAGGTACATTCTAAGATAACCTTTATCTGCCAGGAAATTTTGCACTAAGCTGTGTATGCCTGTTTTTATGAGAGTCTCAAGGTGACTTTTTGAGTCAAACTGACATCTCTTCTTGGAAGGCAGATTTCATTTAAGATGCTATTGTGTCTCACAGCCTCCGAATTTACTCTCAGGCACATGGTGTGACTCTAAGGGTTGGACTCGATGATCCTTGTGGGTCCCTTCCAACTCAGCATGTTCTGTGATTCTGTGAAAGTGCAGAACTTAAAGGTTTTGAGTGAATGGCTTTGGGACTTTTGAAATGCTGCTTTCACTGCTGACTTATTCAATGAGTAAATAGTTTTTCTCCCAGTGAAAGATCAGATATCATTGTTGTACATGATAGTATTTGTACTGTGGAGACAATCATTATGGCAGACGCTGAACAAACATACAGATATTCCTTGCTCCAAAGAGTAGTGCTGTGGTATTCAGTTAGGAGACAGAAATACTTCTGAAAGGACAAATATCTACTCCTACAGAGGCTTATTGTCTGAGCTGCTTTTGGGAAGAACAACTTGATGAAAAACATCCTAAGGGCCTCAGAATATTTCTAATTGTAGACAGAGCTGTTTCTCTGCTGGCCACAGAGTAAACGAGAAGGTTGCACCAGTGTTTCTGGAGGGCTCTTGTAAGACTGATGATGATGAAACACTACAGCCAGGAGTCCCTCACCTGGTACCCAGATTCCTGTCAGGGAGAAGGCAGTGATGTATCTTTATTTTCCAGAAGATGTGGTGCTCTCTTGCTAAGTGTGATGTCTGGGATGCCAGCAGGGACCTCAAGCTGATCCTAAGTAAAAGTGAAAAAAAATCACCTGGACATAAGTGTTGCCATCAGAACTTGGGGTTTCACCACTGCATCTGTTTGCAGTGGGCTTGACAGTGCACCATGCTGCTTTCTGGTGGCTACGGAAGGGATTACTAAATTTAGGAAGATGATTTAGTGTGGATCAAACAGATTGAATTGGAGCTGAAAATCTCAGCAGCAGTGGGAGGGGCTTGGACAGTGTCATTTTGTGAAATCAGAAGGTCCAGGGTATAGCCCAGCCCTGGGTGCATGCATGGGGACTGTAAACCACCCATCGGGTGTGACCTGTGTGGTCATAACACTTGCCTTTTGATCTCAAATGATGAGTTTGTAACACCCTACGCAAGCTGAAGGTTCAGGGACAGAGTCAAGGGAACCCATGGCCTTATATGCAATTAAATAATATCATGGGCTTTGCAAATCAATTAATAGGTAATAGATCAGGCTTCCTCTTCTCTTCTTAAATGGTTTTAATGGAAAAAGAAGACTAGGGTTTAAGTGGTACCATTTATTTACTTGGAACAGAATCTTGATGCACCTCGCATGACAAATTCTTTTACACAAAAGGGTTTAATTAGTCATTGACTTAAGGCTAATTTCCCCTCTGCCAGGATCTTCCCTGCCAAGGCTTCCTAGGAAATAAATGGCTGAAGTGAATCCAGGTATAACCTGCCCATGCTCCTGAGTGTGGACTGTGGCAGTTCTTTTGAGGCAATAGCATGTGTAATTACTGTTTAGTACATCTATAGCTGAGGGCTGTAGCTTTTGTCTCAAAGCCCTGGCTCTCACCTGCCCTTATGACTTGTTTGTGGCTTCTTGTCTGGTAGGTATCTTTTTCCTGTCCTTGGCTTCAGATCCTTTATTGTATGGTTTGTAATAAGTTTTTGCTTGAAACCTTATGCTGAGGTATGTGTATTCGGTCTCTTATAAGGCTAAACAGAAAGTAAGAATTGTTTTGGGGTTGATAAAAGGCTCTTTGGCATTGATTATATAAGGAAACATTAGAAAGAACCCCAATTTTTTGTTTCAGTTAAGATGATCCTTTTTCTCTTTACTTTCAGACATCCCTATCTCACTGTCTAGTGAGCTAGTAAGGATCATATTCCCCAAGTCACCTATGAATATCTAATCTTACTGCTTGGCAGAATCTCAGACATATTTGGTCCTGATTGTGCTTTAACCATACACTTGACCGTTTCCTCCTGCTTTTCTCTATGCAGTTATTAAATTACATTTTTTTAATATGTCGTCCCCTATTTTCCTAGCCTTAGTATCTAGAAAATACAACCTTCTCTTCATACTTGGTTGATGAGTTTTCTTACTGCACTGATTCTATCTGATCAGGCAGTCAACTTTTTGTTGTTAATGGGAGTTTCAAAACTTTTACAAGGCTGATTTTCAAATTATTCAGGTCTCTCAAGCTTCCTTTTACAAGATCAAGGTCTTGCAATTTTTATCTGGCTGTTTTCCATACAAGTTGCCTTCAAAAGTCTTTAGTTTCTATTCATTTTGATTAAGAAACAATAATTTTCAGCTGTAAATTGAGTACATGCTCAGATTGCTGAAATAAACTTTTTTTCCTTAAAACTTGTTGAAATAAACTTTTTTTTTCTTAAAATTTGTATCTAACCCATTTATGCTATCATTCCTTCATTTGTCACGAAAGACAGGACAGAAGTCCAAACAACAGCTTGGATTTGCTGTAGTTTGAGTCTAACTTTAATATATTGATTCAGCGTACAAAGGATTGATTCAAGCTTGATCTGGTCATTATAGACCATCAGACAGAGTCCTTGACCTTTACCACATTCGGCTACAGACCTGGTCTGGATGAACACTGGGTGCTGCTCCTGGAAAACTGCTAAATACAAACTTGGTCTGAGGAAAGGGGCCACTTAACTGATTTAATACCTAACAGAAGGACTTGCTTAAATGCAGAAATCATCATTATTCCATGGACAATGCCTTTTAGAATTGAGTAAAGGTCTCTGAAAAGGAAACACTGGGACTTTCTTCCGCTATAGGATGCTGACAGCAATTTACCAATTATGATTTGTGTGTAAATAATAAGAAATTGGATAAATTTTCTTCTTGAATTTGAAGTTTCCAAAACTTCAAAGAAGTGATCAGCTGCGACTGAGAGTTTGGACAGAGCCATTTACAGTAATTACAAGTGACATACTTATTTATCCTTTTAACATAAGCAGAAAAAGGGCATGAAGTTATTGGAATAATTCAGAGGAAATGAGAAAAAAACGTTTTATACAACCACTAATGGATTTGCTACTCCAGTCACTAGCATTTATTATGGAAAATTGTTGGCACTTATGTACCATGCAAATTTACAAGGGTACCCACAAATACATGCACCCAAGTACTTGGCATAACAGTAATGACTGCAAACTAATGAAGATAAACTTAGGTCTGACATCAAAACCTAGTAAAAAGCTGTTAAAGTAAATCTTAATAAAAAACTCCATCACCACCTGTGTTAGGAATTAATAAAATAGACACAGATTTGTATGATAGTCCTTTATGTTGGATACTAAAAACATATAATATCTGGACAAGAGTCTGCTTGATGATTCTGTGATAGCAGAAAAAAGTGTGCTACCAAAAGGAGATTCCTGCTGCTAGACCTGGTGCACTGAAGATTAAGCTATATTTCCTTTCAGGTGTGTATGTGTTGCTGTTTGTGGATGGCTATTTTTGACACAGCTTTTCATTAATGACACACTGTGCTTACATAACTTTTTATTGTTTTCAAATACCTGGGTCTAGAGCAAAACCAGTTACGTAAACATCTTGGGTCTTGTTTTTACCTTACAAAGAATTGTTAGGAAAATGATAGATTTAGGTTAAATGACTGCTTTTTTTCCAGTAGCATAATTATCTATATTCAACTTCCTTAGATACCCACAGACTTCTGGAAGTTACATGGTTATTATGAATATTTGGGAAAAGACAGCTGCTGTATCTCTCCAGCTAGCTCACATTGCATTGTGGACCTGAGTGTCCTAAATATTGACTATGTCTCTGGTGGCAATACTTTCCTATCCTCAGGGAGTATCTTTCTATGTGGTACTGCAAATCCATGGTTTTCATATTGCTGTACCTCAGTCAGTGCAAATCTGATTGCTGGATTGGGTCCTTCCTTCTGTAGGTTTGATTTCACACATCTGGATCTGTCTGTACTGAATTATTTAAAATCTTTGCCTTGGAGAGTAATAAATGACTTTACCACAGCATGGTGAAGGAATAGAAATTTCCTCTCCTTTCTCCCACTTACTGCTGTGACTTATTTGGAAACTCAGAACTCACAGAGGTCTTATTTCAACAATTTCAATCCTTTTCTACAAAGTCATTAATTTGTGTTATTGCTTTTTTGCCTACATTCTATTTATTGTAAGCATCTGGCCTCAACATGAACCTTGAGAGTTTGCCATCCAGGAGCATTAAAAAGATTTAAATCCCTAAATGTTCAATGCTTTAAAAACTATTTTATGATTTTCCAATTAAAGGTGACATCCTGCAACTCTTTAATTGTGAATGTCTGCCTAGAGTAACAGGATCCCATGGAGTACATTGCAGATATGGCTCAACAGAAAATTGACAGTATATCATATTTCTCCTCTTGCCACTTCCTCATTCTCTGAAAATTCAACTTTCAAAAGATAAAGAATTCAATGCAGATTGTTGCTGGGTTGAAAGATGTGATTTTTGTTGGAGGAAGGATAGTTTTAAGTGTTTTAGAAGAAAATAATGGCTATCCAAAGCGGGTAACTCCCACTGCAGGAAATGTAATTCCTGGGGATGGGGGCATTCTCTCTTCAAAATATTTTCCAGAAAATGGAATTGAAAGCTATAAACTCGGGCAGAGCTGCTAGAGATAATCAGTCTTCATGTTCAGCTGCTATAGATAATGTCTTAATGTTCAGGTGCCCTTTCCTACTCATCCTCATGGTCTACTTCAGTGGTTTGTAGCTATGTACACTCCATACTCATTCTGGAAGAGTGGATGGCAACTACCACATTTGGGGGACGGGAGAAAACAGAACAGCTTTGACACACTTGCTACCTTGTTCTCTATACATCTGAGACTTGCTTAATCTTTCTCCTGTACCACTCAACCCACAGCTCTGATTAGATGGAATAAGATTATGAAGGAAAATGTATTCTGGGCAAACCTGAAGCCAAATCTACCTTTTGTGGAACAAGATACAATTTCTCAGAAGTCCAGAGAGCTGCGCCCTCACATATTACATTATTTGATGAGCTTGTATTCTCCTTCTGTTTAATCAAACAGATGGGTTAAGAAAAGGCTTTACATGTGGGGAAAGACAGAAGACAGAACTGGTTCCTTCCAGTGCTCACTTGGGAGATGCTAGCACCTCTAAAAGTCTCACTCAGCCATGGTCCTTCTTGGCACCACTGATGATCTGAATATTATCCATATATTCACTCCTATCTGTTGCCTGAATTAAGCTACAGAATTTGTCTTTAAGACCACCTATAACAGTTCAGGGCTGAGCAGCTAACAAAGTTAACAGACTGAAGGAGACACAAATGGGTCTTCCTGTTTCTAAAGTTCTTTCATATTCCATCTGCTAACATCTAAATACTAAAAATTTATCATAGTTATAAATCCAGGTCTCTTTAATCACCATCCAGGAATAGTATAGTTACTGCAAAGTAGCTTTAGCTGAGCTGTAAACAAGGAGCACTTCCAGAGATGCTCCTAGTTGGCAAAGCATATCCCTAGTTGTTATTTTTATTGTTGGTGGTTTTGTTTGTTTGTTTGTTTTAACTTAAAGGCATATTTTGTATTCATTTTGCATATCTCTTATCTTTGCCTTCCTCATGCTGGAAGGCTCTTTAAGAAAACAATTTAAAACCCCCTCCATATAGGATGACCAACTCACCTCACAAAGCAGAATATCTGTGTATCTTTGGTTCATCTCATGCACTGGATAGTACTGGGGTAGGGCTTTGCTCTCTTCAAAAAACAGAATGCCCTTTCAGAAAGCACTTCATTGGTAGGAAAAGTTCCTATTTTTTGAAATGAAAAGAGGCCAAGAAATGTTACACTTTCTCTGCTGTGCTACATCTCTTGTGTTGTCTGGGGGAAGAGTAGATAACCAGTGTGCCTATCTTGAACCTTATCTGTGGGTTCCAGTGGAATGCCTTGCAAAGCAAAAGCCAAAATCTTGAAATTTTTCTATTGATAATAAGAAGACATTCACTCACAGATTGAGATAAAAGTGAAAGATGTGAAAAAAAAGAAAGTCCTCATCGCATCTAGCCTTTTTCCTCAAGCCAGAGACTTCCTAACAGACACTGATCTCATAGTATCACAGAGCTGAAACTTTTGGTATTGGTTACTGCCAAAATGGGAGACCTCAGGGGTAAAATCCCATGCTGGTGCAGAAGCAGAGTAATCATGTGACACCCATCCCGAACTAGCTGAGATCTGGGAAGAGTTCAAGGGAAGCGGGGAAATTTCATTTGTAGCTCACTGAGAAAATTGAGGTCTTAGAGCAGAGATGTGCATGAAAACAAACTTTAGTAAAACTTTTTTGAGAGGTGAACCTTTTAGTTTCTGATTTCTGCAGCAGTTTGTACCCTTCCCAGTTAGGTCAGTTCAGTAGTGAGGCCTGTAAAAATTACATGAAGCAGGAGTGCAAAGGTGGGAATGAGAGGGCAAGGAAGCAACAGCTTAAAGAGATTTTTGCAAACAGAACTATTTTCCCCTCAGGGGCTTGACACCAGTATAGTCTATCAGCCATATTTTGCAAAAAGCAGAAAGATCTAATTGAGATAGTATTGTTTTCAGTTTCCCTTTTCCACAGAGAAGGGCAGAAGAATCTGGTAATTGAGAAGGGGGTCTGTAATATCATGGGGAGGTGGCAAATTTAAATGAAGTTCATATCCTTATAAAATTGTTTTCTTTCTCTTATAGCATTGAAAAAGTTACACTGATGACTAAAGCATTTTGCAGGAGTAGTGAGATTCCATTTCCAAATATTTAATTAATTTCCTGACTTTAGATGTCTCCATGTAGGTGTCCATGTGGGATCCAGGGACTTGACTCACTTCACATAAAGAGACCTGATTCCAGCTGAATTGTTGTAAGTTATGTCTCCTGCTTTCGGTCCAAATGGGTCTGAGGGTCTTTCTGTCATGCCCAACAGCCCTGTATATAATGTCTTCAACACACTTCCACAGACTTTTAGGACAAATCTATTGGATAAAGTGATTGCAACCACATGTCCAGTATTCAGGAATGATCAAAGTATCCTTGAGCCTTTGGAGAAGGGAAAAAAATATCAGCCCCAAATAGCCCAGAAAATTGAGAAAGGGCCATCTCATTGCTTCACTACCCCAGGCAGATCCTGTTGTGAGCCACTCAGTGCGGTTGCTTCACACTCAGCAGTGAGAACATGTCAGCAAGAGCAAGCTGTGAAGCCTTGTGATCTGGGATTTTGCCTAGAAAGGATTTAAATGTGGCTTCAATTCTTAGCCTGAAAATTCCTTCAGCAATTTATTCATTAATTGTTTATAGTAAAAATAAACACACAGGCACACAACCAATGCACTAAAGTGTGGTATGTGTTATTTATGTGCCCATGTTTTTCACACTCTGGACTGATGAATTCTGAATTTGTTGATATAAGGTAAAAAAAAAAAAGAAAAAAAACCCAAACAAATAGGAACAAGAGAGGGTGAGTGGCATGTGTGTTTGTACTTCTACATTCCTTTCTTATCATTCTCAAAGCCTCATGCTTGGCATACTCAACAGACAGGGAGGTGATTTGGATGTGAACACTAATGATAAGGAAGCTCAACCAAGTCCATATTCTCTGGGCAATTGCTCCACCAGTAGAGCTGCAAAAAGAACAAGAAATAATGAACATTGTCTTCAGGGGTAACATTTCAAACATTTTGATATTGCCATGGTTTCTGGTTTTAGCTGAGATCAGAAAAGAACATCTTTTCTTACTATAAAGTAAATGCAATGATTTGAGCAAAACCACACAAAAGGGTTTTCTGTGAGAGAATTATGCTCTATAAGATTTTCTGCAAGGGACAGTTACAAATATCTTAAGCTGGGATTTTTCTCATCTGCTTATTTTTACAGTAATTGATCTCTTCTAAGTCCCCAAACAGTGTAAGATTCTGGCCAAGCATTTTACTAAAATGCAGTGCAGGAGATAGCTCTGCACTGAAGTAACACCTATTTTGCAACAAATCTGGATTTCTCTTTTAAAACAGTAGAACAGACAGATGCATTAAATGGAAAACAACTGAGAAACTTTAAACTTTATGTATCATGAATGTGAAACCAAAGAGTCATCCTAGCATCTGATTTTTATAATTTTACTATTTGCAAAATTAATCCATAGGCTAATATTAATATAATGCTGACTATAATAATATAGAGCTGAATTGCAGATGAATCAATTAGGTGTACCAGTTCATGTACCAGAAGGTACTCTTACATCAAAGGAAAGTTGCATCCAACCTTTAAGAAAAGAAGAAATATTACTGGTTTAATCAGCCTAGCAGTAGTTTAAAATCTCTTTTCAAGGTTTCTTTGAATATATCTGTCAATAAAGAATAAAATTTGTGAGAACATAAGTGACCTACACGTACAAAGCTAACTAGCTACCACTACAGTAGAGTACATAGTATTTTCCGTTGTTCTCATGTTGGAACACACCAAGAGTAGATTTCCATGTTTCACTGCAAACTGTAATATCATAACCTTGAGAAATATGTAAGGACTCAGCAAATCAATCAACAGAATTATACTCTCCTTTTAATATAGCTCACACTCCTCCTTGATGATAGCAGAGAAGGGACAGTTTGGATTAATGTTTAATCAGTAGGTTCTCTGACTTGGTCTTGAAATGTCAGCTCTTAATCTCCCTTACCTTGAAAAGTGAAGATATTGGGATTTGATATAATAGCTTTGTCTGAGAGGTATAGTCCTTCTGTCAATACTCACCCTACAGAGAGACTTGCTCATAACCCAGAGTGTCCTGCATTTCCACTGCCCTGGCCCCAGACTCTATTTCCTGTGACTCAATGGTAAATTCAAAAGTTTTCTCTGTGCATTTTTTTCAGCCATTTAATTTAAACATGGGTTTCAAAAAAATAATAAAAAAAAAGAAGTATAGCAGTAAAAGACTAGTTTGGACAGTGAGTATGTTTAGGAAAATTGCATGAAAGAATTATTAATGACGTGTGTGCTAAAAGTTGTCCAATCATAAAGGTGACTTAAACCCCATAAATATAATCCATTGAAACCAGGTACCCAAGCATTTTCCTCTCTACCCCAACATATCTTCATATAGAGGGGGTAGTTAAGTAACTGATTTCATGGAGATGGTTGGACACATAAGAAAGGAGAGATCTGCCAATCCCTAATGACTTTGAGCTCTGTGGTGAAAGTGGGAAAGACAGATGAAAGCCAGTAGGATCAGCAGATCAGCAGAAAAAGTAGTGGTTTCATGTATTTTGAATCCAAATACTAGTGCCTCTGGCTGCTTTACCACATCATAGTAAATCTGAAACTAATTTCTTTAAGGCTCATCTGCAGTCTTAGCTGGTCATTCTGTCACAGTGAACTTTTCAGGCAGAAGAACTGGTAGAAAATATAGATAACTGATTTTTTCATTTGATAACTTAGAGCCGGTGTTGGAATGACCATGTTTTGCTAAGGAGGACTTATGAACCAGTTTTGTTTTCCATGTGTTCAAGCTATACTAAACCTTTGTCCTCAGCTGTACCAGCTTTAATTATCTGAAATATTTTCAAGTATAACAGTAGTTGAAAAAGTGAGTGCCTTATCCAAAATTAAGTCACTAAAGTCTAGGAAAGATTCACAGATCACATGTAGAGTGTAAGTGGCTTTGTGGGCATCTAGCACAACCATGGTTCTCAGACATCCAGCTGGAAGACTTCCAGGATGCCCTGCTGCTGCCTTCTGTTCTCTGAAATTTCCTTTTCTCCCAGGGAACTGAAGTAGGGGATTAAAGGGGATATAAGGTGCACAGTATTGTGTCCAATTAGACCTTCTGGATGAGAAGTGCTTTCAAATCCTTTAGCATGAATCTGTCCCTTATGATTTCAGTAAACTTTGTGGATGACAGTAGACCAGCACTGAAGGTTAGGTTTGAACAAACAACATGAAATTAGTGCAGGTAATGCAAAAGAGACTATTTTACATAATACTTCATAGCAAACAATACCACCTGCATCTTACTTTCTAGAGTATTTTTAAAATGTTTTTCAACTTAGAGTCTTCTTGATGTTTTTCTCATTCCCTTTACAGTCACGTAGACAGTATTGCCATTATTTCAGATCAGAGTGCTATGTATTTTTCCTCAAATGCTGACAGCAACAATGACTTCAGATATAACACCTAAAAATACCACACCTATTTAATCTAGAGGACATTAAGCCTACATAAAAATGTGAAAGAGATAAAAAGCGCATCCCTACTTACACTTAGCACAAGTTAGAGTGCGGATAACACACACCACCTTCTGTATTTGTTTATATTTTTATGTTAATTTAGCAGGAATGATCAAATTTTCTGCAGATCATTTCTATACTGAAATTCTTCAGAGTAACCATTACCAGCACCACTGCACCTTGCTCCCAAACCACTCCTTTCCCTTTTTATTAAACATCGGGACAGGTTTGGGTATCAATATCATGGTAGCAAAGGTAGAACATGTAGACTCAGTGGTAGGTAGGACCTACTGCCATCAGCAGAGCCCAAGGTTACTTCAAATAGACCATAAAGGACATCTCGTGGAGGAGAATCACATGGTCTTGCTGCAGGGCTGTTACTGGGAGCATGAGGTGTCCAAAGACTGGAGTTAATCCATTAAGAAGTCGCAACCAGACAGCTCAGTAAGAGTTGTGCAGAATACCCCACCATGGAACCCACCTTCACCACATCTCACAGAATTTCTGACATGCTCTCTGCTGGGATGCAGCAGTCAGTGATGGAGGGAATGACCATATACTCTCTGTGCACTTGAAGGTTTTTATCTGGGAGTGCCATGCAATTGAACAAAGAAGCAAGTAATTGCTCTCTGGGCAAACTATTCCCATGTTTGATCATATTCATGGTAAAAAAAGTGTTTTCTTGTGTTCAGATTCATGTGGTTTTTTGTGCCCACTGCCTTTTGTCCTGTCACTGAGCAGCACTGAATGTAATCTGGCACTCTCTTCATTCTCCTCTACCAGGTATTTATACATGTTGATGTTTCCCCTAAAACTTTTCTTCTCCAGCCTGAGCAGTCCCAGCTGTCTCAGCTTCCTCTCATATGTCAAATACTCCAGTCCCTTCATCCCTCTCAGGGTCCTTTGACTCATTCCAATACCCCTGGGGAGCCCAGAGCCAAACCCAGAGCTGCAGATGCTGGGTCCATCAGTACTTAGTGGAGAAGAATCCCTTTCCTCAGCCTGCTGCCTATACTCTGCCTAAAGCAGCCCAGGAGGCTCTTGACCATCTTTGCTGTGAAGGCACATTTCTGGATCATGGTCAGCCTGGTGTTCCCCAAGACCCCCAGATCCCAGATCCTTCTCTGCAGTGCTGCTTCCCAGGCTGTAGCACCCAGCCTGTCCTGATGGCTGGGTTTATTACTCCCTGGATGCAAGACTTTACACTATGCTTTCTTCAATTTTGTGATATTCCTCTCAGTCCAATTCTTGAGCCTGTCCAGATCCCTCTGAATGGCAGCATACTTGACTATTCTGTCAGCCACTTCTCCCAGTTTTGTATCATCTGCAAATGTACTGAGGGTGCAGTCTCTCCAAACATCTAGATAATTAAGATGTTAGACAATATTTGCCTCAGTATTGATCCCTGGGATACTCTACCTTTAAAAAGTGTGTACAGTGCACTAAGAACATTGAAGAAGACCTCTGTTCAACCCTGCATTTTCCTCAAGTCTGTAATACAGTTTTAGTTGTATTGAAATAAAGCTTAATCATAACTTGCCTAAAACCAGAAATCTCTGTCATCACAATGCTGTTATCTTATGGTGCCAGGGATGTTAACTATATGTTTTCTCTATATGTTTAGCTGATTACATGTTATTGAATCCTGGATAATTTTATACTTACTTTATTTTTTTAACACAGGTATAATTGTCAAGTGTGAAGACAGAAAATAAATTTTACCTAGTTATTTTGAATGAATGACAGAATGCCACCCTCACAAGATTTGGCAGGGTAAAGGGATAACTTTTTCTGGACTGACTGGAAAAATATAGATCAGATATAAGACCCTTGCAGTTCTGAAATGAAAGATGTGTGGTGAAATAGTTAGCATTGACCTTCAAAGGTAAATACAGACTGAGAATAATTGCTCTGACTGTAACTGAACAGAGTCAACCAATTAAGGAAAAGTTAACTGTGATGCAGAGGAGCAAGGGGAAGGAAATGGAGTTGTTAGAGTTCAGATCACATACACCAAGACAATGATTTCCATATATCATGTGTGAGATTCTTTTGCCAAGTGAGAAAGTGTAATTGATTTTACCTTCAGAGAGTAATGTGAAAAATGAGAGGAAGCATCATAAATCTCTACCAAATACTGTAAGTGAATTCTGTTCATCACCTGTTCCTCCACTCTCCATCAAAGGAGGTGGGACAAGAGTTCTCAAAAGAGAAAAAATTGGGCAAGATTGCTAAAAGAGATGGTGCTAAGAAAAGATAAATGGAAGTTGAGTAGTTTGCCTACAAGTGTGGATATGATGCCCTACACAGATGCAAACACGTTGTAGCTAGTAAACTAGGGAATAGTGGACTTTGTGGTGGATGCTGGTTGGAATTTCTTCTTTGTGCCACTCTCTCTGCTCCATGGTAACTTTGTATGTGAGTCAGAAAGGTCACCTGCCTGCTCAGGGGGGATTACATTGTTCCTCATCTTAATGAAGCAAAAGCTGGAGAATATTTGCAGCCTGCTCATAACCAGCTCAGGTATGCAATGCTGTGGGCAAGGAGTGATGGAGCCTAAGGAGACACCTGGCCTTTGGAGAGTCTGGCCTCAGTTGTCCCTGAAAGGAGCTTCACTGGTTCCACTCTATGATTCAAATCTCTAGGCTAAAGCATATTGCAAAGAGAGCAGAAGCTTGCACTTTTGCTTTGATGATTGGTAAGAGGGTGAAAAGAGAGAGAGAAGTACCCCTGTCTAATTCAAGTAGTTTGGCCCTCAAACAATCATCTACAGGTTAACAGTGGAAAAGATTTCAGTGTGTTGTTTCTCTTGTTCTGTGCCTCCTTGGAATATTTGCCCTCCATCAGCATGTTCTCCCTCAGGGCTTCCATTTTGTACAGGACTGGACTTGGGACATACACACTGCATTTTGTAAGGAGTTGGTTTCCGTTTGAATCCTCCAGTGTTGATATGATCTCACCCCACAGCTATTCTCGAAAGAAGAATACTTCCTTTGTCTCCTTGCTTGGGGAAATAGAGTCACCACAAGTGAATTTACTTACTCTTCCCCAGAGTTTTCCTCTTTGGATTGCTGATCTTTGATGATTTTCACTCATGTTGTGATGGTGAAAGCCCCAGGAAACATTTTTTCAGCTATTTTTTGCCTCTAATAATCTGATGGGAACTTCTCATATAAGAAAGTAAATAATCTGCTTCCTGTTTTGGTCTCTCATAAAAGTACTTGGGCACTCATTTAAATGTCACTGCAATTCATATCACGCATTTCTACTCAACACTTAAAGCTCAAAGACAATCCTTTCATTCAATCAAATGGTCTCATGGGGGAAAAGATAGCAAAATCCTACAGTGGAGGGAGGACAAGAAAGAACAGAAACAAATTCAGTGTTTAGGACAGGAATCTTTGGGTTAGACATCTTTAAGATGGAGTAAGTGTTTTTGTGCAGGTTGGAAGAGACAGAGGGAGAAGATACTGACAGGTATACAGAATGGGAACAGTAATACTTGTGATAGCAGCCAGGAGACAAAGGACAGATGAAAATACAGCACTGAGAAAATAAAGCATACAAAACTACGAGAAAGGAGAGGTACATTTACCCATCCCTAACATTCCCCTCTATAGATTATTCACTGTATCTATAAATATGGTGCTATCAGGGTGCATTGCTTCAATGGTCACTTCATAGAATCATAGAATGTCCTAAATTGGAAGAGACCCACAAGGATCATCAAAGTCCAACTCCTGGCCCTGCACAGGTCAGCCCCAAGAGTCACACCATGTGCTGGAGAGCATTGTCCAAATGCTTCTTAAACTCTGTCAGACTTGGTGCTGTGACCAGTTCCCTGGGGAAACTGTTCCAGTGCCCAACCACCCTCTGAATGAAAAACCTTTTCCTAATAAATACATCCATTACATTATTTATTACTTATATCCCTTAATGTCAAGCAACCAAAGTCCAAGGCATGCAAATATTGAAGCTCCTATGAGAAGGAGGTTCATCCTACCCCATTTTCTTATCTTTCCTCACAAGGGAAGCCTTGAGCAGGTGGGAAAATAGTACTAAGCAGGGAACACAATAACAAAAAAATCCACAGTGGCAGCCTGAGAATGTCAGGTGAGGTCTCTACACTTGTGCTAGAGAAGGGGCCCAAACCTCACACCCTGCTGGAGGTGGAATGAGTGTGGTATAGACGGAATGACACCTCCTAAGCACTGGCAGAGATGGGATTTCTTCCAGCATATTTCACACCTAAATCAGAGGCAAGTATTTTGAGCAATTTCTCTGTGCAGATTCTGAGATACCTGTCTCCCATATCAGAGGCACTCCCCAAGATGCTGACAGGCAGGTATTAGTGACTGCACCCCAGTGGAACCTTCCTGGTGGCCATCCACTGTAGGAACACCGCAGCTCAGCTCTTCTGCTTGCCTTAGAACACAGAAAGTGTGGACAAGTGATATCACAGAACATCAACTGATGTTCCTACTGCTCCTGAGAGCTGAATGAGCAGATGAAAAAACTTAAAATATGAGAGATCAGAGAGCCCACACTAAATACTCCCCTAAACACAACTAGTTTAAAACTATAAAGGAGTTTACTCACGTAAGTATTCCCGTGTATTAAAATGGCATTGCTCAAGTGAATACATCAGGTCTTCTGCAAAGTTTGGGGTATTTTTCTTTCCACATATGAGGTTTTAATGTTCCTATTCTTTTCTTTTCTTCCAAAGATAAACAGAATTTTAGTGTGGCATGTCATATAGTTGCCTCTTTCTAGTTGGGTTTTATAAATACTCCTTTACATAGATAATGGCTTTGATATTATTTACCACTCTTACTGTATTATTGGTAATGTCTACATCTGCTTCAAACTGATGAGAATGTTTTTATTGCAGTTCATTTTATTGACTATATTGGAATGAGTCGCAAACATATCTCATGCACCATTTCCTCATATCAGTAAATTCTTGTTCCTCTTAATCACTTAGTATGACTGCTTCTTTTCTTAAATCCAGTGTATTTTGCTTCTTGCTTTTATCTTTTACTTCTGTAGATATTGCTGACCTTCATCCGAAATACTGTTCTCATAATCAGGTAATATAACCACAAACTCTAAGCTTTTTCCCTTCTCACATATGAAGAATGAGCTCTGTTTTATCTGTAGCCACCAGTATCATCATTCTGGTCCATGCACTGGAGATAGTGGGGAGCTTTGCTGTGCCTAAGGGAACTTGGAATAAGAGAATGAGGGAAGTTGAAAAGAAGAACTGCAGCAGCAGAGTTTAACAAACTTTTTCACGGGACAGTGACGGTGACCTGCGGAGGACACTAAGGAAGGATGCTGAAAATGAAGAGGGATTTGCAAGGACTGTGGCATGGACTGTGAT
>JAYRBT010000001.1:99759697-99800238 GCA_036023395.1 Myiotriccus ornatus
CCTGGGGATCTAGCACAGAGACAAGAACCCCTTTGGTGCTGCGTGTCCCATCTCCACAGCGGACTGCGGCAGTGACCTGTTCACTCTCTTCTATTTAAGAGTCACCTGGAAGTGGGCTTTGCCACAGTCCTTGCTCAAGCTCTGAGTTTCCTTTGAATTAATTGCTATAGCCCTCAGCCTTATTATTAATGTGTACTTTGTCCCTGATAATTCAGACCACCTTCTCCTTGGCTCAAAGTCTCATTAAATCTTTAAAGACAGATGTGTGCATTTCCAGTGTTACATATTTGTGTAAGCCTCTGTTTGCAAACCCATGTCCAGTAGCCCCGTCTTCAAAAATTTTTGCTCACAATCTGCCATGCAACAGACTTTTAAAAGCATACAAAAAAGTGAACATTTTTTGAATGGATATTTACATGTATTTTTCTGCAATATTTGCCCATGTTTAGAGTGTTTATAGAACTGTGATACATGGAACACAAAGTTTATGTACAAATCATACAAAAATTGCCCAATATAGACTCTGGACAGCAAAGAAGAAAACAAATATTGTATCTGACTCAGACGAATCCCAGTGTTTAAGTCATTACCATTAAGTAATGGATGAATTGATGATCTCAGACTTGCTTCTGCTGGACAGTTAACACCATCATACAAATGAAATCCTTATCTTTTTGCTTTGCAAGCTTACGAGAGAGAAAATGAACAGGACAGGTAAAGTAACCAAACTACACCTTGTCTTTAAAACAAGGTGGCAGCTAATTAACAGGAAGCTATGGTAGTAACTTTTATTCCCACTGCCCTTGCACATGTTCTTTAGGTTGAAAAATAGCATTTCTAAGGTCTCTGAAACAGATTCAAAAGCTCCAGGCAGGTTTCTGCAATTCCCACATGAAGCTGACCATTTTCCTGTCAGAATTTTATACCAAGTGTTTTCTAAAAGCTTTACTGATGACTGGAAAATGAGTCCTTATTTACAAACAACCTGACCCTTGGAAAAAAATAAGACAGTTAACAAAAGCAAAAGTAACAATATGGAAGAATGCAGCATTGAAAAATAACTTAGATGGGAGGGAAGACAGATTCTTCAAAGCATCAATTTAAGCTGTGTTTTGTCTTACTGATTGCAGATTTGGGAAGCAGTTGATTTCCCTCTTCTTTATATCAGCTTCTGCTGTACTTTTGTATTTTTCTCTTACACCTTTTTCTCATCCTACTGCCAAGAAACCTGAGTTTGTTCAGTTCTTCCCTGAAGATCATGTTTTCTTGACTTCTGAAGGGTTTTGCTACTTTGTTATGAATTCTGCCCTTAAAACCTTACTGAAGTTTATTTATGTTAAATATAATTTGCATTCTTTTCTCTTTTGCCTCCAAAACATTGTTCTGTGATAGCGCTTTTGATTTGCTTGACAAGATTTATCCTTGACAAAATCATGGCCTCAGTCATAACCCACATACTTACTCTTTACAGGGCAAGAGATCAAGTCTTCAGCTTTCTCCTTTCTAAAGTATAAACCAGATATGAAGTTTCTCATTAATGATTAATAGGTTTTTTTATCCTTATTATTATGGCAGTCTTCAAGGGTTTGAACATTCTTCTGAGAGCTGTCAATAAAGAATCAGCTCAAGTATAGCGTATCTGCAAAAAATTCCTGAAGTCTTATCTGTCTGGTGAGCTTGTCTTAGAACACATGAAAAACAAAGAATTTGAGGATCTGTGTCAAGAAAAGGTCAAACAGAACTAACTTCTGGCTGGCCACTGCAAGGCCAGAAGTTGTTGTTATCTCAGTGACCCTTTGCTCAGCATGGCATTGATGAAACATCAGATAACCAGTGGAACTGTGTAACCAGATATTGATAAAGCATGCCAAGTAATAAAACAATGGAACAGATTGGTCTTATTCATAATAACTCATGAATTACCTGGAAACTTGTAATACAAGTAAAACAAAAATTATTCAAACATCCTGATAATTTCATTTTCATTTAGTAGTTTCTTCTGCAAAGATTGGTTTCCCATTGGGAAACTGTCCTCACGGGTTATTATAAAACCACCTCCCTTGCCTTTCATAGCATTTCTGCTCCCACACATTTTCATATCCTTCTCTCCAGATATCTCTCCTGAGAATGTGAATAGGACAAATAGAGCAGCAGTAAAGCCAGAAAGTCTTCCTTCTCCGCATGAAAAACAAAGAATAGCAACACATATAGAAGATCCCTCTCACTTCCCTGCAGAATAAAACTAACAAGTTGCATGTTGGGCTGCTCTCCCCAGTTCCTCTTAAGAAAATAAAATTCACAAAACATTAGTAATGAAGTCCTGCCTTGTGACTTAGTACATTCTCAAAAACACAGTGTTGCTAAGAATCATATAGAATAAAAGTAATATGGCAATAAACAGCCCTTATGGGTTTTGCCATAATTTCATCCTTGACAAGTCTCCTTCAGGGAGGCCCCAAGCAGACATTCATGCAAACAATAGGAATGCTGGAGATGGAATATCACATCTGTTGCAGAGTTTATATCCTGTATAACATTACTGGCTAACAGGTGCAAAGAAGGAAGTATGCAGAGAAGAAAATGTGGAAGTTTCAAGTGGAATTTAGGGGAAGAGGGAATTCAGGTGTTGTTTCAGGCCTCCTGTGGACGCATGTTGGCTGGCAACCATGTTCTTGTAATCCTCTTCTCCCCTTTCACCAGACCACCAGTAGATTAATTCTCTTGTGTGTTGCTGACAGGTTTATGAATTACCTCATTAGTTCCTGTGAGTCTGCATTCTTCCATTCAGTGTGTGAGAATAAATAAGCAAAGACAAAACAGAGACAAAAATTTCACAGCAGCCTGGAATTCATTTGTCAGGCAACACAATAGTATGGTATAAGAAATTAGTGCAACAACAACAGAAAATGTCTTGGTCAAAATAATTACATTTCATTTGTGCCAGACACAGAAAGGATTATCTGGTTTGATTATTTATTGGAACACTATACTGATCATTCTTATAAACACATTTTCCTGGAGACCATACACTCAAACTTTACCTGCAGACACTCTATGCATATCGAGCTACTGTTAAGTTGCCATGAAATTATTTTCTTCTTTTTTTTGTAATTGTTTACAGTATTATGTTTACTTTTACAATGTCCAGCTTTATATGAATGAGTACTGTGTAAAAAACGTATACTATGGAAATATATATTATATATATATAAACAATAGCTACAACTGTCCATGTGTTTTCAAGGTGGAAAAAAAGGACTTTTTTAATGTATAAAATATTTAAATGCTGTGTATTTATTGACTACATAGTGATCTAATAATTTGTAGATTAGTAATCCTGTTTTGGGGAAGGTAATGCTGTCTATACATTTTTAAAGGTAGAAACTCAGCTAAGTTTCATAAAGTCTTATAACCATGGCTTATGGGAGCTAGTTTTGAGTCATATGTTGATAAAGCCCATGTCCTTACTACCCATGGTGTGCCAAGTTTACAGCTTAGCCTGAAGAACAGTATTCTGTGCAAAACAATGTGCACAAAACCTTTGATTGTTTTTTGTTTGTTTTTCCTCTCTTCTGACAAACATGAATGCATAAAGTCCATAGTTAAGTGCCTAAAGAATTCGTTTTCATTAGCACAGTCAGCAGATGCCCTGTACATTTGTGAGGTATTTTGTCACTTCTGAAATATACAGACTAATTTCTAGAGCCTAAGTATGCTTTCATGTGCTGCTTTTTCTTTTTTTTTTTTTTTTAGGTGACAGACTTGGAATGTAAGTTTGAAAGTTAAAATGGGTGAAATAGGATGCCTGCATTAAACATTGCTTTATAGGCATCTTAGAAAGTGGTGGAAGGCAGAATTTCAGAAGGACAGTACTAAGGGTGCACAAATAATACAGGCAGGAATAAATTACAGAAAGTATCAGACAATACGAATGAGATAAGATGATCTTGTACCATGGGATTTCTGTGGGTGAAAATTTCACACATAAACAGGCAGAGCAGAATATGACAGCCATGTGAAGGACAGCCCATGTAGCCAGTGGTGCCAGTGATTATGGAGAGCCAGTGACCATGGGATGATATCTACTACAAAGTCATCCAGATGGGATTTTGGAAGCTCTCTGTGCCAAGATAGGGCCACCTCCAGGGTCAAACTGCATTGCTTGGGGCTTTGTCCAGTTGAGTGTTTCAAACCACCAAGGACAGACTTGACAGAGCCACCTTTCAAAAGTAATTGAACATGGCCTTGCACTGACACTGAGTAGCTCTTTTACCTTTCATGGGAGTATTTCATCCGGTCCCACTGACTTGTGTATGTCAGATGTTCCTTAATCTGATCCTCCTCTACCAAAGGTAAATTTTCCTTGCTCCAGACTTTCCCACTGGTCTCAGGAGCCTGCGATTTGTTCCTGAATATCAGTGTTGCTAGGAAAGACTGAGGCAAATAAGACATTGAGAAACCTCAGATTTTCTGTGTCTTTTGTCAGCAGGGTGGCTGCCCCATTCAGCAGCAGGCACAAATTTTCCCTTGTTCTTTTTACCTTTCACATTCTTCACCAAATTCACCTACAGATGGGCTTTACTTTTCCTAATCCCATCCCTTGAATACTTGGGCAGTGTCTCTATACATCTCCCAGATCACCTGTTGCTCTTTTCACCTTCTGTGCTTATCCTTTACCTTCTGTGTTTATGCCAGAGTTTAGTGAGAAGCATCTTTTCCATCCATTAATGCCTCCTGGCACCTTTGTTTGATATTCTGCTTATTGGGTTGGACCATTCTTGAGCTTGGAGATGATTTATGAGAATTAACCAACTCTCTAAGACCCCTCTTCTCTCCATGGGTATAGCCTAGGAAATTCTTCCAAGCACATCTCTGAACCAGGGTTGTGATCCTGCTGCTTTTTTGCCTTGTTTCGTCCTCTCAGGATCCTGACCTCTGCTATTTCATTGTCATTATGGCCAAGGCTGCTCCTGACCTTCACATTCCTGACTGGCTTTCTTAAAGTATGAAGTCCAGAAGAGTATCTTCACTTTTGGACTTCTAGTTTAGCTGTGTTGGGATGTTGTCATCAATGTACTCCAGAAATCTCGTTGACTGTCCACACTACATCGCCTCTTCAGCAGATACCAAGGTCTGAAAACCTGAGATTTCTTCCAGTTATCTGAAGGACTCTGGTTGTGTAAGCTATCCCACACTCTGGTAAGATTGCATCTGTACAACTGCACGCAGACCCCTACTCCTCCTGTTCTTCATGCTGCAGAAAGCAGTGTACAGAACTTCAGAGAGGCACTCACACGTGCTGATTTCACAGAAAGGGGATGAGATTTTTCCCCTGAGAAAGATTCCCCTGGGAAACATGGGAGACTTTATCAGTAGACTGAGACAAGGAAGAAAAGACATGAATAATATCAAATGTTTATAACTTCTCTGATCTATTTCAGACTCAGAAAATTAATATTACCATGATGCACTGGTTAAGTATTCAAACACCATTAGACACACTCCTTAGAGCACATTGTCCTGCCCATAGTAAAACAGCTCCTGATTTAATCTTGGGCAACATACAGGGACTGGTTTAGGACATAATTATCAGCCACCTATAACAGTGAAGTTAGATTCAATATCCTGGCAAGTGAAAAAAAAACCCCACCAAAATGGATGAGACAGTAAAACTATCTAAAAGTTAGCAGATGATTAACTGGAAAGTGGGGAAAAGCATAAAAGTATTGGAGACAGCATGGAATCTGTTTGAAGGCTCAGACTAATTTTCTGTGTCAGTTGACATGCATTGCAAATCAATGTTTTAGGTTTAGAGTAAGCATATCAAAAACTGAAAAGGACTTGAAGAGGATCTTAAAAAAGAAAAAAGACCCATGCTAAAGGAAGAGAAAAAAGGAAGCTCTTGAAAATAAGAAGGCATCTTTAAAAATCTGTTTACACGAGGAAAGTAGAAATAGACATAAACTCGGGGAAGTTAAAAGTTAAGTCACAGAAGGACAAGCCAAAAAATTTTGATGAGAAATATGCTAAAAGCACTTAAACTAGCTGTAAAAAGACAACTTAAAAAAAAATATTGGAAGCGGGATGCCTGCCAGAGAATCCATGGGGTTGATAGCTGGCATAAGCATAAAGGATTACTCAAGGACAAAAAGTCATAAATTCCCTGTATCAGTGTTATACAAAAAGTTAGTTTTATGTATTTTTTTTAATTTTATTTTTATATTCATGAATTGGTTATAATGTTCATTTGGACAGCTGTTTGAAGAACTCACTCAAAACTCAGGCATCAGTGGAATATACTGTGGAATAAATTGCCAAAAATGTTAAGACTTTACTTGGACAAGATAATATTTACTTATGGATTTGTAAGGACTTTGCGCAGACAATTGTCAGATTGCAATGGATAGCAGTATACTACCACTAGTCAAAAAGAACCTCAGTATCAGGCAAATATGAAGGGCCAAAAATGACATAAAATTGTTTATAATGAGTCTAGGGATGTTCTAAAAAAATCACATATTATAAAGAGAGGTATGTGTCAGATTGGTAGAAATAACAGCAAAATATAAAATAAATGGACACAAAAATAAATATTAACATAATGATCAGGACTCTATAAGAGTTTTCTAGAAGGTAATACCTTACAACATTTTTTAAGTTTTGAAAGGCCCAAGAGATGCAACAAAAAAAGAGGGTCTGTTTTATCTGGCATACATGAATTTTGGAAAAACCTTCGGCAAGGTCTGTCAGTAGAGGCTTTTAAAGAAATTAAACAGTAAGAGAATGAAAAAGGAAGGTGATCTCATGAATTAATAACTGCTTAAAAACCAGAAACCAACAAAAATAGATAAACTGATTGTTTTCAGAGCAGGAAGAAAGATGGAGCATGTTCAGTGCCACTCTGATCAGTGCCACTCAACATTTTATAAATGATCAGGAAAATGACATGAACGAAGGGGTGACAAAATCTGCGCAGAGTATAAAATTATTCAACCTAATGAAAATTAATGCTGCCTGTGAAGATCTGCTGAAGGGTCTTCAATATGGAGATTTGCAAAGATACAACAGCAGATGATAGGACTGTCCAGGGAGGCTGATAAAAATAACAGTTACTCTTTTAAGACTTGTTAATTTTTCACTTTGCTAAATTATCTTGATCTGAAACGAAAGATAAATCAGACTGGGGCTCTGAAAACTCTGGCAAAACATTACTAACCTTTTCTGTGTTACCTGCCTGTGCTGTGTCAATGCTTTCACTCAGTGGAGCAATGTGGAAGTCAACCAAGAAAAGGACATTTTCATGCTTTCCAGTATCAACAATTAGAGTCCAAATCAATTTGTTTTGATTTAAAAAAAAGTCCCAATTGATTGCTGTAAAGATCAAAAACTGTCTCCTAAGAATTACTGTCATCTCTTGGCAAATTATTTAAAGAGGAAGGTTTTTTTGGAACTTAGTATTTGGCAAGCAATTTCCACCTTGCCTCACATTGATCTGAAACTCCCTTTTGAGGATAAAGACACTGTAGGGGTATGTTTGTGCGTTATTGCCTTTCCTATTTGTTATGTAATAAATTTAATCTGTGTGCATCCTCAGAAGAGATTTAATTTTAAATGTCAAATGGATCCACCAAGGGCACAAGCAACTGGAACAGTAATTCAAAATACTTTTGGAATGTAGAAATGCAAAAAATACATAAATGCAGTAAAACATCAGTAAAATACTTCTATGGTAATGACTATTTTGGAAGATCTGTTCCAAATGTAGGTAGAGTGGTCCTGCATTTGACAGTTATCTGGGTTGGATTAATGTTTTTCTCTTGAAAACATTAGCAAGCCCTTGTGTGAATTTTCCCTCTTCATAGCCAGAGAGGAAGAATTTCCGTGCCTGTCTCAATTCTAACCGGGCCTGAAATGTAACACCTGTGGGTTGCAGGATCAGCCAGCCCCCTTGGGTCAGTATACTGACCTATGCTACTTCACTAAGCATAAATGTTAGGCAGGAAAATGTCTCTCTGGAGAGTTATGGACTACTACCAAGAGGTCAGCTATCAAAACCCCACTCCTACAAAACCTTTGGCATTACTGATATCCTGCAAATGTTTTTGTTTTGCAGATGGGAAAAACATGCCAGAAAATGTAGATTTGATTTTAATGGAAAATTCATAGGAAAAAAAGCATATAAATTTCCTTTTCATGATGTATACACAAATGGGTATCATTTTCTCGAACAGCAGCATCTGGTTTAGCAGTGAGTTTGAGCAGGGAAATTTAATAATGTTATCAGAAAGATATAAGCCATA
Source organism: Myiotriccus ornatus (assembly GCA_036023395.1). NCBI lineage: Eukaryota > Metazoa > Chordata > Aves > Passeriformes > Tyrannidae > Myiotriccus > Myiotriccus ornatus. The sequence goes on from JAYRBT010000001.1 coordinate 99,767,998, forward strand.
TGCAGTGTATCAGAGACCTTCAGTCAAAATAAAAGAAAATAGAATATTTTTTTCAAAGTGCAATAACCAATAACATGGTTACTAGGCCTCCTCCTATATGAAGGAAGAGCTCACATTTTGGAGAGAACTTGGGGTGATATTAATTGCTTTCAGTATTTCAATATTGCTTTCAATTGCAATGTAATTACACTTCTATCACTGTTGGTGTTACCAGTGCTATGGATTCATAATTTAATATCTTTTCCAATGAAAGACCTATAAAATATCAGATTTGGTGCAAGGACAAAACCAAACAGAAATAGTGAGGCTAAATAGATATGAATTCTGAGAATACAATAGAATTTTCTGGGTCAGAAAGCAGCAATGAATTCTTCAGAAAGAAGGTAAATATTTTGTGAGACCTTGTCTCTTTAAAACCTTGATTAAACCAGTTAATCTACCCAGCCAGACTTGTAGAACAGACTTGTATAACCCTGGAATAAACAGAAACCAGGGGAATGAGAATTTTTACTTGATGAAATAAAAGCTCTACATATTTGGATTTTTCCTTAAACGTGAGCCATTTGCTTAATTCAGAAAAATGTACAAACATACCTCCATGGTGTATTTGAAAAGTCAGGTGTGTAAGACTGTGCAAGTCAGCTTTTCTGTCAGATCAGATATCGAAGAACTCATCTTTTCAGTGAGATTGTGCAAATAATGATGTTAATACTGAAATTACTCAGTTCCAAAAGGTAGAATATTGTATCCACTTCAAAGGAAAACTCTTCAGCCTTCTTTCAACCACCGTTACCATTAGCTATTACTCTGATCAGATATCCCTCTGATCCATGTGGCCCAGTAGGAAACACATGCAGAGATAAAAAAAAAAAAAACAACATTAGGTATTTGGACTATGGCCTCATATATCCAGATGTTAGTGTAGGGCTTTTAGGCTTGTGGAGAGTGTGGAGTCTGTGTGTTTCTTCTTGAAATTATCATCATAAGAGAGGAACTAATAGTGCCTTGTTGGTAGAGGTCAGTAAGTGTTCAGCAGCTCTGTAAATAGCTATGTATTACCTTTTTTTAAAGACCCCAAACTACTCTGTTAGTAACTTTAACTATGCTAAAACTAGTAAGATTTTGTGTGAGAGTGATGCTGCAGAAACTTTTCCATCCATCTGAATGCCAAGTGTATTCTCAAACCTTTCCATGTACAAATTAGCCCTGGCAATGTTGTAAAGTCTTTTTGCAACTTCCTTCAGGTCTACAGTCATATAGCCACAGAGCTGCTGACCCTTTTTGGAAACTAGGGCAAAACCCACGCTCATGAGCCCATGACAAGGGTGGTGTGAGGACCCTGACTGTCAGCTGGGACTTCATCTGGTCCCATAAAATTTCACCAGAAAAAGAGTACTACTACAGCAGAAAATGAGAAAGAACAGGTCTTTTAAATACTGTTCACTTTCAAATGTCAGTAATGTTTTGAGGTGGTGCTCTGGAAAACTGGCTGCCCTGTGTAGTGTCTTGACTTGTGGTAAGATGTCAGTTCTGGTACATGGTAACAGAAGCTGAGCTGTCCTTGGTCATAGTTTCTGGTTAAGTTTTGTTTGCACCTTGGGAACAAAGACAGCAGTTGTCACCTGAGAGGTATTATATGTTTTAAAAACCTTCTTTAAAGAGAGAAGCTCCACACTGACAGTGCAGGTTCATACTGTGGACAGCCTATACTGTGTGGTCAGGCTGTTTGGTGCTGAGCATTTTAAACTGTAGTAAGTGAAGGTGTGCCTCTGCCATTTTATGAGTGGAAAGGAACCTGTATTTACCCTTGCATTGTCTTAGACTGTGAGCTGGCAGGAGCTGGGGCAGTCTCTGTGTGATTTGTATATACCTATGTCAGACCGTGGATGCATGCTCTACAATAGGCAGAACAATTACTAAATAGAACCTTTTTCTGGGCTAAGTTCTTGTTCCTTGTCATGCAGAATACAAACTGACCTTGCTGACTTAGTGCCTTTCATAAATGTTGACTACTGAGTCCTTATGGAGCATTGGATTTGCTGTAATTTTGTCCCTGTTTCTTATAACCCATTGTTGTGGGGACTTGAGGATTTTAGGAATGTTATTTGATCACACTGCAATAGTGTAAACTCACCTCACCACCAAATAGCTCTACTCAGATCCATAGGCTGGAATGGTTATTTAACAGCAGAGGTATAAATGGGAGTGATAAAGGTATCTTTGACAAGCTGGACAGTCTTAGTGGGATTTCCTCACAGCGAGTGTGGCCTCTCATTCACCTGCCTTGTTGTGTTTTCTCAGGGGGTGAGCTCTGCTCATGCCTAAGCAGACTCACATTGGTTCCAAAGAGGAATTAGAAAGGCTTTGCATTTTGTACAAAGTCCAGTCCTTGATACCCAGAAGATTTTTCAAAGTATTCCAAACACCTCCAAAAGAAAAAGAAGCAATGTGAATTTATCTGCTGTCAGAACATTAGAAAATAAGGGAGAGACTCAGAGCCTACATTCTGCTACCTCTGATTCCCTAAGCAAATGAAAAGGCTGGTGATATAACCAGAAGCATCAGCTTAGAAAGAAGGCATAGATGGAGATTAAAATCAGGTTATTCTTATGATGAAACTGGCAACAGCAAGAAATTTAAAAAGAGACTGTTCTGGAAAACAATTTCAAAGTTAAAAGACTGCTGGTTAAAAGACAGCATTATTTCAGAAGTTCCCATCAAGAAAAACAACCCTCCAGAAGATGTTAAAAATAAAAAAAGTATGCACTTTGAGATTAACATTTCCAGCTGAGGGAATACCTAAGGAGAAAAAAATTTGAATGTTGTTGCCTGAAAGGTTTTCAGTTATCTGTGTAGATTAAAAAAGGAATTGAGATTCTGTGTGAGGCTACAGGCTCTGCTGCTCAGAGAGCCTCTTTGTAATGAGACTTCTGAACGTTCTGCTTGCAATGCCAAGGAAATTATCCTTGATATGAAAGCAGGGTATTCAGGATCCTTCTGAAGTGGTGAAAAAGTCTGAATTAAGGAATTGGTTGGGAGGAAGAAACACCTTAGTGTGTGGGTCCATTTTTCTCCAGACTTACAACTATTGAGAGATTGAAAAATGTTTCTTTTTCCTTGTGTGGGATGTAAACATGTTGTGAAGGAGGTCATAATTTCATTCACAAAGTCAAACTGGGCATGCAGAAGTTGAAATGATCTTATAAATGGCGCTATGTTATACTACCACTTCAAAGAGATACACCAATACTCACTTCAAAGAGACACACCAATACTTTTGTGTGTCAAGTGTTAGGACAAGTTGCAACCACCCTGGACAGGTGTTCTCACCCTGATAGTTCTGAATTTGCATGTCTAAATGACCAGTGAGATCAGTGCTGCCACATGAAAAAGAGGTCATTAAGCATGATTCAAATTTATTATTCCACCCCCACTTTCACTGTGTTACACTTTGACAGGCACGTCCTTTACCAAAGTCCCTGTTCCTTGCAAGAAAAGTCAAATCCCTTTTCTCAGTTGACTTGCATGAAGAGCTTGTGGGACATGGTATTATTCAGTGTGATTAAATATGAGATAATCTGTTCCTTGTTTTGAGGACATAGTGTCCTTTTTATTTTTTTTTTTTCTTTTTCTTTTCATTTGAAAAAAACAACTGAATAAGCAGGGAAATTATCAAGTCTGGTAATGATCAGCCTGGTGAGTGACTGAGACATCAGCACACTAATTAGACCTGCTTACACTTGTTTGTGATTTGTTCCTGTGCTCACAGTTCTACGAAGCAGTTGATACATACTGCAGAATGGAAGAATGAAATGGTACATAGTGGCTATGATTGTCTCTATGGGTAAGCAAATAATGCTCTCAGTCCTGTAGCAGTAATCGTCTCTTCAAAAGCTGCCCTTTCCTGATAATTAAGGGCCCATTGGAGTCGGTGTCATTACTCCTACAGATTTCTATAGGAACCAAGCAGGCTCCTTGTTTTCTACTCTCTTGACTGCAGGCTACCTATCCCACACAGATTGATAAAAGGTGTGGCAGGAAATGTCTGACCCTGGCTCCCGTTTTCCACCCTGTCCAATATCCAGAGATTTCCAGCAGTGGAAGAATGACAGCAGATCTTTCTCTCCTTTTTCTATGATCACAAGCTCTTGCCAGATGTGCTCGGTGTTTCTGAGTCCCACTCCTGCACCTTTGGGAGCCTGGATTCATCAGGGAACCACTGCAAAATTCCTGTCTATGTACCTGCTGTGAAGGTGGGAACAACAAGGCATGTAGGTGTTATAACTCCATGAGAAAAAAAGTGACCAAAAAAACCAAACCCCTACCGTGTCAGAAAAATAGCACAGAAGTCACTTTATTTACTGTTTTAAACCCAATCCATTCCTGTAGGAAACTTCCAGTATAATATAAATATCCTCATGGGCTTGTGAATCATCTTTGCCCTTATTTTCATGTAGTGGTTTGTATTCATATGTGTGAGTGGTACAACTTGACCATGAATGTGGTGTCTGAAAGAGTTGTGAGCTTTTTCTTGCTCTTTGTTAAATCCGCTTTTCCATGGAACACCTGATGTTATTTTAATACATCTATAACCATTTGTTTTTTGAAGCACTTGCCTGCAAATTCATTTTTAGCATTGTGCTGAATTCAGCTTGATACCAGGCAGAGCCCTTGCCATTTGGCAGGAGAGGCTAATTTTATGGTTATATATTAAACATATGATATGTGGGTAAAACTTGCTATTGCTACTGCCATAAGCTGTTTCAAATCAGCAAAAGTTATCTCAGATGTGTATTGTGAATCTTCCTATTAATAAGACCTTATTGCAGCTGAACCCCTGCAAATTGAGCAGTTATCACTAGGAGAAAAAAAGAAGTATAAGAAATGAATATTCTTAAGTAAGCTGTAAGTAAAGAAAGTCCTTGCTGAGAAAACAGACTGTACAGTTGTCAAAGGAGTTTTTTTTTTTTTTAAGTTAAGAATCTCTTATTAAAAATGAAGAAAATAAACCTGAAGACAGGCAGCAAGGGAAGTAGCCTTCATTCCCTGGGAAGATAGTACAGCATTTGATTATCACTTTTCAAATCCCATTGCCATAACCATGACAAAAGGACAGAATCCTACTCTGAATACAGTAATGAAAAAACTATCACAAATGCAGACTCTGGTAGTGAGGTGCAGTGATGGATGCACTTGTGTGCTGAACTGGGGCCATGTCTGCTCCCAGATAGGTTGCTCACTTTCACCCTGTGAACACTATTGGCTTATGCAGGGTATCAGGTTTGTGGGTTTCTCCTCCAGGTGCTTGTTGGAAGCACAGAATAACTCATGGAAGAGAATTGTCGAGAGACTCAAAGCAAGCCTATGCTTAAGTCTCAGGTACAGGTTAGATACACTGCGCAGGGCCTTTACCAGGGAAGTCCTGAATAGTTCTTCAGGAAACAGGTTCCACAACCCCTGTGGAAGAGTTTGTTCTAGAGTTTGACTACTTTTCCTGTCGGAAGATTTTATTCTAATATCTAATATCTAATCAGAATTCCCCTTGTTGCAACATGTCTTTGGCCTCTCTTCCACTATGCATCTTCAAGAGAAACATGACTTTTCTTTTTTCTGGTCTCCATTTCGGTGTTTGAAGATGGTAATACGTGTGCCTTCTACTGTTTACCTTCTCATCTTAAGAACGATCAAAGACAGTTCTCTCAAACTCTCCTACATGTTTCTAAAGACAATACCATAAAAATAATTAAAAAGAAGTTTTAGAAAGACAGTGGAAGGGATGAAGATCTTTTATAGGTTGTCACATAGAAGAGGGGATATATGTTTAGGAAGTATTAGTTACGGAACTAGATGTCAACTACAGAACTAGTTACGGAACCAAATGCCAATCCATGTGGAGTGAGCGTTTAATTTTTTGTTTGTCAAAGTTCTGAGAAAGAGAGAAGGGCTCTTATTTCAAGCACATCTAGCTGTGTAGCCCTACTTGCAATACAGCTTTTCTTGTCTCCTAGTGTATTCTCATGTCTTCCAGTTACTAAGACAAAGGAGGGTTTATAAAACACATTGATAGTATTCTCCTCTCAGCTGCTTTTCACCTAATAGAAACATCCAAATCATCTCCTGTTCTCAAAAATCCTTCCCAGACACCTTTCTTCTGCAGAAGTGCTTGGATATGTATGCAGTGAAGTAGCTGATGTTTGCCACTGTGATAAACAGCAGATTTTATCTTCTTAACATGTGTTGCAAGACTAACACTCCCTGCAATCACAGTGTTTATATAGCAATATTGCGCTGCAAGCAGATAGCTATTTTGACTTTCAGGAGCAAGTTGGAATATATTTAACTCTACATATTTTAAAATATTCCACACAAGCTAATATCTATGTTTTGAATTATTCCCCTCACAGTCTACTTATTTAAAACCTGACCTAATTTTTTTTGTTTCTCATTCTTTTTTCTTTCATCCTCCCTCCATTTTATTAGTGATTGCAATGTTTCTCTTCTAGTATAGGTGGTAGCATGCTGTTGACTCTTTCATCTAGCTATGGAAGACTTCAAACAACTCAGTAGCATTTCTTGCGCCACCTGGAACATGCCTTTGCCTTGTTCTGATCTATACTGGTGCCTTGTCAATATTTCTTCTTTTTGCTTATACTCCTGCACTGAGTTCATTATTCCTCTAACCTGCCATCCCATGCAAAACAAACTACAGAAATTTTCACTATCCAGAACAATTATCATCCTGTATTCTTAGACAGAGAAACATTTTGAATTTTGTCACTACAGGAACTAAAGAAGACAAACAACTGCATATTAGTGGAAAAGAGCTTGTAAAAGTATAAGGAAATATTACCAGTTAATTAGGAATCAGTGTTAAAGCTCTAAATTGCCTCTCTAGATTGATGCAACTGTATCATATATGAAATACCAGAACAACAATTAGAGACATTTTCTTTGAAGAATTTGCTAATATATATGAATATACTGAATTGTGTTATTAAGTTCAGCCATTTCTCCCTTTGGCCCTCCATACTTTTGAGAATGTATATGTGTTTTTCATAATAAGATGAATACATTTTCAGCTTGAGATGCTGTAACAAAAGCAGCTTCATGAATGAAAGTCCATCAATTGATATCTGGACAAAATGGTAAATGTCTGAATTCCTTTGTGCTGGATTATTTCTTTTCCTTAATGTAAAACTCTCTTGCTGTTTGTTTAAAAATCCCACTAGAAGAGTTTTGCTAGTAAACAGACAGGAAGAGTCACATGGGAATAGGCAGAAGATGCCTTAAAGCTGAGCCTTTACTGTCTTTTGAGGTAAACTTCAAAGACATCCTACTTTCAGTGTGCTGCTCCACATGGACTCTTTCATGCTCAGTCACAGACACCTTGCACACCTTTGCATGTAGACCAACTGCTGGGACAACTCTTTTCCCCACACTGCTCACTTGATCAGAGGAAGCCGTGGGATCTTCAAAGGTGTAAAATAGCTGGTATTCCATCTCGTACACAGCTGTGCTGGTCATCAAGTGCTTCCAAAGAAGGTTCATGACTACCAGTGGTGAACAGTTTTGAAATCAATTATAATCACAGAAAAGTGGAATAATTTAGGTTGAAAGAGACCTCTTAAGGGTTGTGCAATGGTGGGAAAGTAGTATTCAACTAATTCCTTTTAGTGTATTTTCATTATTTCTTCCTTTTAGTTTTTGCTCATCCTGAGATTTGCTAATTTGCAGAAGCATTAAGTTTGTTGAGGTGTTTCTTGAACACTTCCAGGGGTAGTGACTTCACCATTTTCCTTTCTTCTTCTGTTACATTTGGTAATTATTCTCCATATTCCCTCTTCTCTATGATCTTTCCTGCACAATGCCAGTAGTGGGTTAATGTTTTTTCCAGTTGACTCCTCTTGGGTCAGATTTATTTCTTCTAAATGAGGTCAACTGCACTTCAGTAGATTTTGCACTTTAGTACCTATCCAGCTAATTTCCTTGGCTATTGGCTTATTTCTTCTACTCATGACATACTTTTATCCATGAAGATAAAATTTTAAGATATTTCCATTGTGACAAGAAGAATCCAACTACAAATAATGTTCTGGGGAAACCCCAATAATCATTAGTTGTCTAGAAATCCTATTGCTCAGTCCAATAAAGGCACTTCTGTTAATTAAGGATCAGAATGTGCTTCGTCAACAGAAACTGGAGAGGAAGTATCAGGAGACGAGGAAATGAGGGCTTTTCCAGCATGGAGTGTCTGAAGAAGTGACCCTGAAGTCAGCTTTAACTACCCCTACAGACAGGAAAAAATTCAAAGCACATGACAATGGCCTTTAAGGTGAAGGATGAATACTGACAGAGGAAAAAAATTCACCCAAATCACACACACATGAAACTGGTTACTGGATTTATAGAATTGCTACAGGGTACTGAAGGTGGTTAATTTGTTCAAATTCTGTAAATCTTTCTATGTGAAAAAATTTATTTGGATGGAGAATTAGTATAGCATAGTAACTTTATAGTGCAATATATTAGATAACTTTCCTAAAGATAGTTGATAATATTTTGTTATAATTACTCAGAAATCCATGTGTATTTGTGATTTTTATGAGTAAAGCAACCTTGTATTTCTACGTAGAAGAGAATTCTTTGTGAACCTAAACCCCAGCCTAAGAGAACTGTTTTTCTAGCTTTGTTATTCCTGGTAAGAACAGAAATCCACAAAGGCTTCCTTCTTCATAACCTACAGGTTTCTCTACCCTACAGCAACTTTGAGTACTTAACGAGCTAGTTTCTGAGTCAGATGTAGGAAGGAGATATATTTACAATTAAATAAAATTGCCAATGGAAGTCTGAAAACTGAATTACTTATCACTTTCTCTCTTCATTTTCATCATAATATCATAAATTAAATTACCTTTTATTCTCTCTGAAAGGCCTTTGTAGTTACAAATCCAAATGGTTATAACATGAAAACAGCTCATTCTTCCTCCTAGCCTTTAATTTAGTTTGCACCTCTGCCACTGGGTCTCAACTGAAAAATAAAACTTTCTGGAGAAAGCCAGTGAGCTTTTGGACATTTCTAAGTCAGAAGCAAAAATTTAAACTTTTGAATGGATAAGCAGAAGTGAAAGAGCTCCTGGTAATTTTCTTTCTAGAATTCTGAAATGCTGGACCTTTGCAGCTCTCGGCTTTATTAATTAATTGTGTTGAACTTGCCCAGAACCACGATCTGTGCCTCGGGATTTTCCCTGACTGCTTTGAGTAGCACACTGATCCCAGTGTTGCTGCACTGCACTGCATCTGATAAATGCTGGCCTGTATGATGCCTGTAAGGTGCTGCCCTGCAAAAGTGCAAAACCTACATCATTTCCCAGGCAGTCAGAGACTATTTGCTGTGCCAATATTCATTATGTTGCATCCTCAATGCTCCTCACATCCATGTGAGATGCCATCTGTGCTCATGAGAAAATGGAGACTGCATTGGTAGCCAGTCACAACACATGCAGCACAAAATGGGAATCTGCTTTGCACATCATCTGCCTTGGATTCATCTCTTCCCTCTGGAAAATGTTATTTACTAATGTTTTGGGTTGTTGATTTTTTTTTTTTTTTGGTTTTGAAATTCTTCCTCCTGAATCTAGAGCTTGTAGAAATAGAGGTACTGTCAAGAAGAGAATACAGATAGGGGTTTTTTTCCAAATAAACTTGAAAAATTTCCAGCAGAAGTGTTTTCTTTGATTTTTTTTTTTTTTTGGTGGTATTTTAAGAAAGATACTGGCCAAAAGAGCGAGTTTGTTCTGATAGTTTTTCTAAATGGAAAATATGTTTGAAGAAACATATGTATGAAATGGCAGTCTTCCTGCTTTTACATTCCTAAGTGAAAAATTACTTTATTCCATTTAAAATGGTAGCAGTTTATACACAAATTTTAAAAATCACAAATTGAACGAAAGCCTTCCAAATTATTAGCCAGTGGAAATTACATATTTTGAGCATTTGTTCCTATCAAAAAGCCTTTCATGTTTCCTTCCAGATATCTGATTTCTTCTCCTTTGCTGGTGAAATCATACAGCATTTCTTTCACAGCCTCTGCAGTCTGATGTGTGCATGTGAGAAGAAGCAGAATGATTTCTATGTTTCCCGTAAAATGGTCGGAGTGGCTGAAATGAATGGTGATCCCTAGGATTTCCATTGTGAAGTCAAGTAAACAGAAAATATTACAGCAGCAAGAATCCTTCAAACTATTGCAAGCACTGGAATGATAACTTTTAAAGGCCCTTATTCAATTATTCTAGTTGTGTGACCATTGCCTTAATACCATTTTTGTTCATTTAATGGTCTCGGTCTGTGAAAAGCAATAATGTAGGCATGATCTACTAGGATGTCTAAAATGCCTAATGCAGTGCCATGTTTCAGCACAACAGCATGGTGTTCTCATGCAGTGTTCACTGGAAACCTGAAGAAACTGCTTTGTAGTGGAAGAACACCCAACTGTGATTTCTGTGGAAAGAGGAAGAGGGGTGGAGAGCTGAACCTGCTTGTGAGAACACACATCTACAAGTGCTGTTTGAATAAACATCTGATTCTTCAATGCAGCTTTCCAGATTCTAAATTTTCTTCAGCAGACATATATTACTGCTTTAATAATTTATACATTGTTTTTATATTCCATTGAAGTGTTTTAAAGCAGCTTGACTTCCTGTATATAACCCAGAAAGGGCTATGCACATACCTGTTTAAATATCTCTCATGTCCCTCTTAATGGGGACAATAAAAAAAATAAGTCAGTAGTTTAATGTAATGCTTAATGTTGTCCAGCCTTATTTTTTTAAAGGAATTTCTCAAAGCTTCAGTTAAAAAGAGCTATTTTTATTTTAATTTTTTAAATTTTGCTGTTGGAGATAGGTAAGGTCAAGATCCCTCCCCTTCAAACACATTGTCCCCATTTAATTGCAGACAACTCTACCATAAACAAGACTTGCCTTATGTGACCAAAATTAGTAAGCTAGTTCACGCTATCATCTCTCTTTTAAGGTGTTGTGGCCATGCCTCCTAAGAAATAGGATATTCACTTATACCTTGCACAGTCTACCAGGAGGAATTCTTCAGATTCTCAAATGCTTCTTGTAAATTGATTCTTGTATTGATTTGTTATTCCCTGAGTGTAATGCATTCCCTGCAAAGGGTAAACAGCGGAGTATACCAATACCTCTCTGAAGCTAGAGGGAATTTCCATATAACCTGTTTACTCATTCATGTCAAATAATTCCTAAATCTTAAATTTAAAACTTTCATTAAAATGATGATTAGGAGTTTCCCTGGTGATCTTTATATGATGCACAGAGTTTGAGAGCATCACATGAACTAGAAATGTCTCTGTTGTCTTACCAGTGTTGTACATCTACATCTTATTAGCCCTGATGTTTTGAATTTAGAAGTTGCAGTAGCTTTTAGATGAGAAGTTTACTGAAGATTATCCATTTCGGGATGGGATTTACTTGAACTCCCACTGCTTTGCATCCTGGTGACCTGTTATATGAGAATCTTCTCAGTCAGAAAGGACCAATGCAATACTTTCTCTACAAATTAATCTGAGAGAAAAATAAAGCCCTTTTCTTTTAATGCTTTTGAGACACCTTCAGTAAACCTGATGTTTTCCATAGATGTGATACAGATAAGAAAAATAAATCCATGAATAAAACATCTCAGTAATATCATGTTTTGTACATCTGACCCTTAGCCTGCATTGTTATGTAGCGTAAGTAATACTTAACAGAAACCTTGTCTAGATTAATACTGAATTGTGACCAACTTAAACAAAACTTGAAAGAAACAAAAAAGTCAGGGTTTAAGAAAAACAGGAGTAAACCGCTATGGGCCAGGCTGGTGTTGCTTGCTGGAACTCTTTTTCAGAGAAGCTGATGATAGCCAAAGAGAAGCTGACACAGTTGTAAATTACTTGCTTTTTCAACACAGTGGATCAACTTGGATGTACAGAAATTAAGCCAAAACCACTGATAAATTCACACTATGCCACTCTACTAATTCAGATTCTGTCTTCCTTTTTTGCGAAAATCATCACAGGGAACATGTTGTAACAAACCAAGCCAAAATTAATGCTCATAAATATGTGATCAGAGAAAGGCAGAGTCCCCAGATAAAAGATTAATAATGGCTGAATGGCCTTAACATATTTCCTTTGATTCATAGGAGCATGGTTATAGCATAGGGAAATGCCATTGCTTTCAGATGAAACAAATGGCTCTGTATTGACTATCGAAAGCAACAGATGTTCTGCAAACCAGTACTTCCACAAAGGGACAGCCTTGGAACTATTCTGTAAACAACCTAGCTTAAATTTTAATACATGCACTTTGAGGATGGCTGTGTGACAGAAGCTTGTACAGATGGGTCTGGGAAGCTCTGTAATGCAAAGGGCATCTAACTGAATTTGGAAAGCCTCGAGCAGCCTGATTTATTATTTGGAAAATAAAGTCTGAGAGCACTTGCCTAGGGTTGTACATTTCTCTCTGTGTGTGTCTTTTTCTTTATATAGATATTAGAAAATAAGAGCTCTTTCTTAAAAATGTTCCAAAACTGTTATTATTGATCAGTACAGATACATACATATAATTTTCTGAAAATGTTTTTCCCCACTTGACTGTTTTCTTTCATTCAGCAATGAACTTATAAATGGATACTTAATGAAAACATGGTTGAAAAGCATGAGAAGTCCAGTGATACTGTGAAGCTATTAAATTACTGTCCTCAGGATATGTCCCTCAGGTGTAATTCCCACAGTGTGCAGCTTACAAATGTACATCAGAGCACCATGAGGTCTTCGTTGACTTTGCATTTTCTGATGCTTCATAATGAGAATGGTAAAAGAGAGGTGCCATTTCAGGGGGAAACTGATTTGGTGGACAGGTGTCCACCACGCATCAGATGCACAAACATCTGTGGGATCTAATTCTTGCCAAGTCTTCCTGCTTATTGTCAGGGGGCAGTGAGAGCTGCCTGCTCCCTGAGGGACTGGCACTGCTGCAGCCTCACCCAGGCAAGGATGGATGGGTTTAAATGGGACTCCTGAGCCCATGATAGGTGGTGGTGGTGACAGAGAACAGGTACTCAGGCACTACTGTGCCCTCGGGGCCCTGACACATGATGCATCACTGCTTCTTGAAATCAGAATGCTGTAGTGGGATGACCTTCAGCTTACACAAAGCAATATCGCTGGACATAATTTTAATATGTACTGTCAGAATTTGCCCTGTTTTAGACTGTAAAGATCACAGTACATAAACCTTTGATGAAGTGTCAACTACAAGAAAGCTGAAGAGGGACAGTTTATAAGGGCATATAGTGAAAGGACAAGGGGGAATGGCTTTAAACTGAAAGAAAGCAGATTTTGGAAGAAATTCTTTACTGTGACATCAGTGAGACACTGGCACAGGTTGCCCTGAGAAGCTGTGTATCCTGTAAATCCCTGCAAGTGTTCAAGGCCGTGCTGGACGGGGCTTTGAGCAACCTGTTCTAGTAAAAGATGTCCCTGCCTATGGCAGGGAGGTGAAACTGGAGGAGCCTGAGAGGAGACCTCATGGCAATCTACAGCTTCCTCATGAGGGGAAGAAGAGGGGCAGACAATGGTCTCTTCTCTATGGTGACCAGTGGCAGGACCTGAGAGAATGGCCTGAATTTGTGTCAGGGGAGGTTTAGGTTGGATATTAGAAAAGGGTTCTTCACCCAGAGATTGGTTGGGCACTGGAACAGGCTCCCCAGGGAAGTGGTCACAGCACCAAGCCTGACAGAGTTCAAGAAGTGTTTGGATGATACTCTCAGGCACATGGTGTGACTCTTGGGGATGTTCCTGTGTAGGGTCAAGAGTTGCATTCGGTGATCCTTTCGAGTCCCTTCCGATTTAGCATATTCTGTGATTCTGTGATCTTTAATGTCCCTTCCAACCCAAGCCATTCTATGATTCTATATCCTTCCTCCCCTCTCTTACCTATGCAGAGTGGAGAGGCCCCTCATGATACTGTAGCAAGACCATATCACCTATAAATATATTTGGGGCAGGGGGGAGGGGAAGTCTCACAAGCTGTGGGGTTAAGAAGGCACACTGAGAGATTCTTTTGTCTCTCACTTCAGCTCGTGGTGTGCTACAAGGTGGGGACCTCCTGTTATAATGACATTTTTCCAGTTGTTGATGTACAAGATGCTTTTCCAATACCTGTTGAATGGGTTCACCTGGAAAATCAACACAAATCTGCGCTTTTTTCATTTTACATTTTGGTTCTGATGGTTCCAGGAGATATGGCAGCTTTATTTTGTAAGGATCTTTGTGACTACCTATGACCCACATTTATGTCATTGTCTTACCTGAGGACTTCCACCTGCCATTCAGTTTCAAGACAAAAATTGCTTAAACCCTTTTAAAATGTCCTTGTCCAAACAATATGTCAGTGAAGAAAAGAATAAAACTCCTCTGGATAAGGCAACTTTCTGTGTTTTGAAGGAGCTTTTTTCAGATTCTTTTTTTGGCTTTTCAGTTGCAAGGGCAAAGATTGTAGGAGGACTGAATGTTTTGAAGTTTTGCACAGCCTATGCACCTCACCCTTATGAAACAGAAAAAATTATTGGAGTTATGTACCTTTTAAGTCAGTGAACTTTGCTTATTTCAGCAGTTATAATTATTGACAGATATTTCCTCTGTTCTTCTGGTATATATGACTCAAGGGTCAAGCTTTAACAGGGCTCTTGTGCATGGTCTTGTGCATTCAGGAGAACTAGTCTGTTAATTGAGACTATACACAAGCACGCATGGTTATCTGGCCTTGAAGATGGAGTTAATTTTTTTATTGAAAGGGACATAATTTTAATCTCACTGACTATGCAAGTTTTAAGAATGTACTTACATGCCTTTCCAGTTGTTCTCAGAGCTGAAGCCTTTGAGAATTAATGTTGCTGACTTAGGAACCCAGGCAAAAACTCCCAAAGCTCATTGATCTATCGCTTGTGAGGTAGATAGATAAACAATACCAGACTGTTTTGAATAGATCTCAGACAAAGTAGGAACTATTAAATTTCTATTAGTAAAAGTAATATGTGTGAAAAATGGATTGCTGCCTATTTTGACTGATTTGAAAAAGAAAGTATGTTGAGGTGAACCTCGTTATTGTCTTATATAATACTGACTGAATGCCAGTGAGGTAATGTACAGTTAAGAAAAAAAGAAAAAAAAAGAAAAGAAAACCTAGACTATCCTCCAAATCTGCATTACAATGCATATTTTCCATTTCCAGAGAAATGTTGTTTGAGATATACTTGTGTGGATCAAGAAAGGTATTGCTCTGGTATTGCCCTTAGGTAGCACATGCAGTAGTGTCATATTACCTCCAGGGACAGCTTGAACAATTGCTGTGCCAGTGCCTTTCTCCTTCAAAGATAGTAATTTGCATTGGATTCAGATAAGGTTGCATCCTGAATGCAAATATGATCCTAATTAATACAAGGAAGGGACAGACATAATATTGTGCTATTATGGCTTTACTGTAAAATCCATTATGTTTATAGGAAGCTCCTGACAGAAATAGCTTGCCTTCTTAAATAGCACTAATGAAAAAGAGGAGGACAAAAAGTCATTGATAAACTACCACCACTCCTATGTCCTTGCAATATATTAGCCCAAAATAGCACATTGACAATGTATAAATCTATGGAATTACGATGGAGAAACATGAAGGGTACAAAAGCACATGTTTCCAAGGGCATTTACATTATGCAACCCCTACAGCGAGCCAATAGACTTAATATGTCACTGTCTGATAATTAAAAGGGGAGGGTTACTAAGGATTTTTTACCTTATTGATTTGTCAAGATATCAATGGGAAATTAGCATATTAAGGGTTCTGAGACCCAGAATTGTCCATCTTACATTAGAGTTTCTCAATAGCCACCATAAAGTTTCAGTTTCCTTTGACAGGCACAGTGGTTGAGACTCTCGGCTGCTGTTGAAGCCAGTGGCCAAATTCCCATAGATACTGGAGTGAGATTTCTTGAAATGACATTGAGGTTGATGCCGTTCCCTATGTCTCTCTTCTCCTAAGGACAGATTACCTTAATTCTGGGACAGGAAACTTGGTGCTCACCCAGAAGGTGTTGCCAGCCACTGCCCTAAATCTTGCCCAGCAACCTCAAGAAGAGACAACCTGCCCATATGTACTCCTGGTACTGTGGCGCCTTGTAGTGCCTGTTGGCTTTAGCCTTACCTGGAGTTACCGGCACTTGCTGGATCTGTCCTGTGCCCACGGGTCCATGTGAACCCCAAAATTAATTCTCCTGGACTGGGATGGGTCCATGGCTACATCAGGCACAGAGCTGCTTTTGATGGCCCAGTCTGCCTTAGCGACTTCTGCACTGTGCATGGTCCTGAGGTCCTGAAAAAAGCATAAATGCTCTTGTTTTTGCTGTGGTCACAGCCAACCCTGTGCAGTAAATGAAGAACAAACAGATTGTGGAGGCATTGCTATCAGCTGAACGGCAGGCTGTGGTGGCAGACTGACGTGGGGTTTTGGCAAGAGCTGCAGGAGAGAGATGTATGAGCAGGAAATTAATTGCTGGCCCTAGCAGATGCCACATACTTCATTAATAAGAGTTAATATTAGTAACACTAATAAAATATTATTATGCTATCAAATCTAGTTTTGAATAAATTCCTTAAAATTTAAAATTAAATTAATTTTAGTTTAAAATAAAATTCTGCATAAGTTGGTGAGGCTTTATTCAACTAATTTAAGGCATTCTGTAGGAACATGGGTTTACAACGGCAGCCTCAAGAGCACATTTGATTTAATGCTTTCTAAGTATTATTTGCTTTCCCTCTGGCAGATATAATTTAACATAAAATCATGAATCAATTATTTTTAGCTGTGTCATGTATCTACAACACTGATCAAGAACAAACTGCACGGAATTAGCCTGCACTAGTAGGTAAATGCTGGGGCAGAGATTTCTTGCTATTTTTGTCTCTGTGTGTGGGTTTTACTTTGGGTTTGTTTTTGTTTTGGTTTAGTTTGTTGGTTTGTTGGTTTTCTTTGTAACAGAAGGCTCATATTGGCACATCTTGATGTTTTGGGCAGTATTCCAATAGAATTTAACAGGGTAAGCTGCATAACTGAAGTGGACACTCTTTGGTCCAGTCAGGTCCATGTGTGCATTCAGCATGAAGTACAAAGATTCACTGTTTCAGTATGTGCCTGAGTTTACAATTTCTTGGAATTGAAACAATAAACTCTCCATCCTTTTCTGTTTTGGCAGCATCTTGTCTTCACAAGTCTGCATTTTCTGAGTAAGAGAACATCTCCGCATACCATCACCTGCTTAAGCATCATTTGCTCACTGGGCTTTTCAGTATTTTTCATTTTTTATTTTTCTAAATCTCCTTTGTGTCCTACAAGACATTCCAGGTAATCTGGTGAAAAGACAGGTGAGTGTCTGTCAACAGAAATAAGAGAACCTAGTTATTCCCTGACACGCAATACAGACAGCTTTCTGAGTGTTTTATTAGTGATCTTTACAAGCCAATGAAGAGCAATCAAGTGTGGACTGACAATCTAAAACTCAACAGAATAGGGATCTAAGAGTGAGATATGCAAAATGCAAGCTGAAAAACAAAGGACCAATTCAACTGATACACACAATAGCTGATTCAAGAAAGCCCCAAATCATCCCTTTTCAGAGACAGTGAAATTGTCTTTGTAGTACAATGGTGTCAAAATTCTTTTTTTTTGAAGGCACAGTTAGAATTATATAGTGTCTTTTCCCTGTTGTGGCTACAGTAAATTTTAAATTCAGTATTTCATTTTACCACGTTACATCTTACCCAATCAAGTCAAATATTTTAATACTTACTAGCAGTACTCTATCCCACTGCATTCCATGAAGCATTTCAAGTTGAAGACGGTTTGATTGTATTGTGGGAAAAGCTGCTATTGTAGGAAGGTCTCTGGTAGATCACCAGTCAGGGAAAGCATTTGTGTGTGGTATTTCCAAACAAGGTATTGCGAGTACGTCCCTGAACTAAATAGACAGCGTAATCTGTGGATATCTGGGAGAAGGCAGGAGGCCTGGAAGTGGAACACTGACTTTAAAAATGGGTTTTTGGGAAGCTCGTGAGTCTTGCCATTTTCTGGAGCAGATGGGGAGTCAGGGAATGGTAGTAGAAAAGCTATTTGAGGGATAGGAAGCACCTGGAAAAGACACCACTGCCATGGCACAAGACCAAGGGAAGCATGAACAACCAGCTCTTGTAAGGCACGGCCTTCTAAACACTTCCTTGATTTTTTAGAGACTTGATACATCTGGCTTCTTTCAGCAAATCAAAGAGGGGCCTGGCAAGGTGATAGGGGGAGAGAAATTGAGTCTATTGATTTCTTACAGACCAGAGGAACTGAAGAATAGTTTTGCAAAAAAGGAGTGTAAGAGCTCAGCAGGACTAAGCACTGCAGCCCTCGGGCATGATATCTCAACTGCAGTTATGCACAGATGCTCTCCCTGTCACTCAGGCTGGAAAAGCCAGACAGCAGGCCTGGCATGTATACAAATGCCTGTGCTCAGTTTATTTAAATATATATTTAGAGGGTTTTGTGTACTGAAGGCTGCAAACTTGCTCTGTGCTACCACCGTGTTTTGGAGTGGAAGAAAAAATGAATCTTGTCAAGATCCCAGCATTCTTGCGATCTGGCTCTGCCCTGGGGAGCCCTGCAGATGGCCCTTGTCATCTGTGCGGGAACAAACCAGCTTCCCAGCACACCTGACACTGGCTCTGCCTGTTCCCCTGGATACTGAGTCCTTGATGGGGGCAGGTTCACTTTGGTTCTGCTGTTGTGAGATGCTGCAGCTCATTTAAACCAACAAACTGCACGTAGAGGAGGCTGTAGGAGGATTTATTTCCTTTTTAGCTCTCCAGTTGGTCTTAAATAAAGGGGTCTTTATGCTCTACACTCCTGTGCACACAGGTATGCTTGAAAGTATGTTCAGACATTTAGTGGACAGAAAATACAATGTATCAGTCATTCTTGCTGGTCTACATGTAAGACATTGACTGAAAGGAAAATATGTGTTAATGGCACAGTGTGTGGGAAAAAAAAGTAGGCTGTGATGACTAAAATACTACTTTCTTGAGGAAAGTAACTACCCTATGAAATATTTCATAATCCAGAGGAACCTCAGAGTTCTCAGTTTATCTCTCACCTCTCAAAATATTGAACATGTAAATGTTCATGCTTATGATATGTGTGATTCAGCTTGTGCTTGAACTTGTTCCTCACCTTGTAAGTTGAAATATGTACAGATTCCAGAAAAATAAGTATATTCCAGAGTGGATAGTCCACAAATAATGCAAATTCTCATGTGCTGAAATTTGAAACAGGAAATAATTTCTACTTAAAATCCTGTTTATAAGAATAGGTACAGAGAAAGCACGTTCTATATATTTGATCAGAGACTGTTTCCTGAATGACTGTGTCTTCTCGGATGGATTTCATAAAGAAATTTCATTTTATGTATGAAAGGATGTATAACACAACTCTCCCAAAGCAGCCAAGAGGGTCTTCTGTTTTTCTTTCTTTCTTCCCCCCCCCCAAAAAAAAAATCTGATTTTAATCATCACAGTTGGGATTAGAATTTCAAAATAGGACTTTATACAATTTTGCAAAAGCCCTCTTCAATCGAGATTTATAGAGCAAGACATTGCCTGTGTTCTTTTGCCATGCAAGAAACTTCCACATGGCCAGAAATCTTGTAGCATTCACAAGCTTTAAAGGGCATCTTCCATACCTTAATGGCAATGCTTATAAACTGAGTATTTTTGATAAAATATTATTATAATGGAATATATCTCTATAAAAGGAGTATATCTGTGCCCAAAAAAAACTATTGCACAACCAGAGCTTTTTTTCACAGTTACAATGGTGAGTTGGGGCTGCTTGTCACAGCTAGTGACAAAATGGCAAGAAGGAGTATGAATCACATTAGGAGATGGAGAAACAGAGGCACTGTGAAACAGAGATTTTTTTCAGACCCCTCACAGGCTGATGGAAGATCTGACAACAACACCTGTTTAAAAGCTTACATAAAGCAGCTGTGGGCCAAAACATGCCCTGTATTACAAGCCCCAAATCTGCAGGACTTTTTTCTGTTCTGTAGAATCTGGATATATTTCTCAACTGATTTGAGGCCTCATGATCAGAGTATTATATGGTTTAAGTGCAATCAAAATAAAGCCTGAAATGCTGAATTCATCTTTAGATCATTCTGTCTCCTGCACTTATAATACTGCAGGCTTGAGAAACGTCGGATTACAGCAGCGACAGGGAGCCTTCCCTAACCAAACACCCTCTTGGGTGTAAGCAAGATTCTTTGCATGAGCTATTTATGGGAATACGATCTGTGGCAGAATATCAGTCCCAGATCTACAGTATATACTTCTTAGCAAATAATCTGAGAAAATCCATTATTATGGTAGTTGGATTCTGAGAGCGTAGCTATGTAGTGAGTGTACAATCCTGTGTAAGAATAAAAACGTACATTAATATTTGGTTTGTCAGCAGTGTGCAAGAAGTTTACTAACATTATGAAAGAGAACAAAGGTCATCTTTCATTTGCAAAAATTGATTTTAATTAATCTGATTAGTTTGCATAGCCTGTTGTTTCTGGCAATAGTGAATACTGAATTGTGCCAAACATATACTATGAATCTGATACAAAGAGCTTTGGCAGCTTCACATTCAATAATTCACAGCAACACGTTAAACCCTAACAACTGCTCCTTCTGTGATGCTTTAGTGCAAACTAGAAAGATAAATTGGAATTTAACTGGGCTGGATGAATGAGCCCATTACCAAGGGTTTAGTTCACTGTCGTTTTGAGATGACAGTTAGACAAAAGATCTGTACTTTACTTGGTACTACAAATAAGTCATCATTCTAGAATTTTGTAAGCAGATGTCCCTTTGGAATTAATAATTTACTTATTTCCACTATCTTAGTATGTCTGGGCAACGTTTTGCAGGCTGCGCTATCAGCAGAAACGCAAACAAGCAGGATGCCTGTAGGAGTCCCTTGCAAGGTCATGGATAGCCATAAATATACCCTTACAGTTTCTGTGCTTGCATCACTGACATTCTTAATTTCCTTTCTTTTTCTGCCTGGAAGCGTTATTTGGGCAGAATTCACATGCTACATTCAACAAATCACATAAGGATGGTTTTGAAAAATGGGTGCCACTGTGCCATCAGCATCATGATAAATAGCATAGACATTTGGAAAATTCTTTTTATTTCCGTTATTTTCAACATGTCAGCAACTGCTAAGCAATTTGTCCATGACCAGTCATGAAGGGTCCATGCTTTGTAGAAATCCGCTATGACAGGTTTATTTGTTATCAAGGATTAAAAGAAATGTCTGAATTTCTCCTCTGGAGGGAGCCCAAGTCCTGAGTCGTGCCTTTGTCTGATTTTTTTCCTTCAGAAACAGAGACCAATCTCTCAAATGAATTACCCAATTCCTCAGATAGTTTCTAGAATCAAAAAGGAAAATACTCTTATGTTGACTTATGAGGCAGCGCTGGCTGACTGATACGTGTCAGTTATTCACTATCCAAGGCAGCTATCAATATGCCCATCTCTCCATACCATGGACATACACAGACCCAAAGCCGTGATCAAAGCTGATGGCTGCACAAATACTTCTCACAGGTCCAGAAAATTGCATTGCAGATCAGAAAAACCTGTGCCAGTAGACCAAGTTCTTCAAATGGAAGTTATTACCAGTAAATGCAGACATAAAACATGCAGGCTTCCTCCAGGCAATCGCTGTAAAATCTCTGAGTATTTACCGTGGTAAAGAAACTCTCATCATTTATTTAGCTTTGTACAAGTCTTTCAGAAATCTTGGATGGTCATTTCAATCACTGCAATTGAAAATTTTCCAAAGGAGAATTACAATTTTAACTACTCAATCCCCACATGTCTCATGTTCTATCTTTTACAGTGTTTCCCAGAATGCTCCCTATGTCCTGGACTATCTTTCTGAACCCCAACAGGTAGCCAGCTCTGTATTTCAGTTGCAGACACTGTGACTGACACTTCAACCTGTACATTGATCCACAGCTGTAACAAAGAGCAGATTTTAAATTCACCTCCAGTGTGCTCTCCTGACTCTCTATAAACAAATCAATCACCTACTTGCCTTTTCCCTGAAATTACAGTCACCTCTGAAAGAAAAGGAATCTGCATACGTTAGATCTTTTTTTGAGCTTGGCTTTATTACCCTGACAAGAACATACCATTTCAGGCTGTCACTTCTTGCACATTCAGCTGTAGATGGGTTTCCCAAAGGTCAAGTTATCTCATCTGAAAGAATATCAGTATAGATTGAAAAGCATGTAAGGGTGCAGCTGGCATAGCCCTCTAGTGAGACAGCAAGGCTGACTGAAGCAGAATTCAGAGGTCATTTTCTTCTGGTATCAAAATATGCCAAATCAGAAACCTGCAAAGCAGTAACATCTAAGTCACTAATCTTCATAGAATGTTAGCAACTGGAATTAGGTGCTGAGTCACATGCCAAGTTCAGGAGAGCAATACAATAATTGGTGTTCAGCAGAAACCATGAATAGTCCCTTGTATAATCTTTCTTTGTGAATATCTACAACAGGACATACGCTCAAGAGTACCTGCAAAAAAATCCCAAAAAAACAACAACTGAGCTGCAGCAGCCATGCTTCTTCAGTGCCCTGTATCCCTGACGTCTCTGTCTTTCACTGATTTTTGCAGAATTGCAGGGATACCGGTAAATCAATCCAAACCCTTACACAAGGACATAGTGAAACTGAATACACATATTCAACCATGATTAGCCAAAAGGATGTTTTTTTCTAAATCTTCAGCAGGTGCTGCCTGCAGGGCAGCATCCTAGTGGCACTAGAAAGAGGAGCAGTCATTTCTTCAAAGTTGCTTGATCCACGAACTTGGTCTCACTGAGTCCACTCATGAAAGGTAAATGGAATCTCTGTACACCAGCGCTATCTTTTTGATCTGAAAGATATCCTTGAGAGATTGAGATACACTGATCGAAGAATCATTTAGAGACAGAAAAAGTCATATTTCAGCTCTGTTCTACGCTCAAGCTCTAGTTGAAAAACTAGAGCATTAAACATTTGTCAACATCACAAATACTTCTGATTACGCAGCTCTGATCAGTGGAATCTGCCAGGTGCTGAGAGTGGTCTTTGTGAAGTTCTCAAGGGGAAGTAGAAAAGCCGTGATAAAGAAGGAAGATGGGTAAACGATCATTTTGTGCCAGCATTTAGTTCCCCATACTGCTTTTTGCTGTTGTTGTTCTGACAATATAAGAGAGCATTCTCACAGGTAATACAGTCATACACCTCTCTGTCATTCTTTGTATTACCTCTAGCCTAAGAGCATATCAGAAGGATGGACTGGAGGAAGAGTTTGCTGCGCTGAAGACTCTTCTGGTTTCTGTCATGCATGAAGAAACTCTGTCAGGCAGTCAAAGAGATGAAATCAACATGTGCTAGTGCTGTGCCCTCGTTTGGGATGTTCAAGGGTTCGAGTTCAGGGGGTGTGTCTTCTCACCTTGCACTAAGGCTAAGGTGCAGCAAACAATCCTGTGCCTTGCAGGAGAAGCCTGTGAAATCCATGTTGACCGCCCTACATACAATAGGATGTAAGGCAAATCCAAAGCTTCTGAGTATCCCAAAGGAATCTGGTATAGAAACAGAACATTGAGCCTGCCTGCTTATTCTTGCATATATGAGAATAAAGCCCTCAAGAATGAGGTTTTAGGCATTAATCCTATGAAGTAATGACTGCATGCTTCCTGTTAGGCAGTTGACCATAATGACTCTGACATTAAGTTGTATCTTGTTTATATTGACTGATTCCTACGTAACTCTGTAAAATTCAATGTAAGAATATAAATATGTAATTTATATAGATAATGTTGTATAACATAGTTTTCACCTCTTCCATTTTTTCTTGCTTTTTTTTAATTCTGTGCAGTGATTGAAAATTTTAGAACAAGTATGAAATAGTTTTCACCTCTTCCATTTTTTTCTTGCTTTTTTTTTATTCTGTGCAGTGATTGAAAATTTTAGAACAAGTATGAAATTCTTGTTTACTTTCTTTTTTTCAGGAGTGCAGCAGTGATTCCGTGGTGGATTAGAATACCAAAGAAAAAAAAAAAAAAAGGAAGATGATGTCTCTTCAGCCAGGGATAACAAGTTGTCACTGTATGTGGTTCAACAGCAATTCTGCTAGAAAGCAAAATCTCAGATTGTTATCAACACAGGAAGGGCTGCTTGAAAAGGGCAATACTGTGATATTTGAAATAATATATCAGAATGATTGCGTTTTAAGAAAAGAGCAATACCAAGTAATTTAGTTATTATTGTGTTACTGTAAGAAAGATGCAAGAAGTTTGGATCATACAAACTCTCATTTTATTAGAGGTTATGTAGAAAACTTGCCCAGAAAAAAGCTTTCTGAGTAGCAGCTGGTGTCTAGACTACCTCTGCTCTCTCAGATTTTCCTGTTGAGTGTTATAACCTTATTGATAACGTTGCTCCTAAGCCTGATTTAATTCAGAGAAATGAAAAGGGAATGTTGGCAAGTTTAGCATTGTGCGGACGAGCATGGCCCAGAGGTCAGTAGGCTTGAAGCTAAGCATGTGTTAGCATATATTTTTTTCTGAACTAAAGCTGATAAAACCACCAACAATAGTTAATTTTCAACTTTTGAAACTTTTTACTGCGTTGGTAAACCTAAAGTAGAGTTTAAAGCAACTTCACTTAAATGCCTGATAACTACCAGGCTTGATGATGTTTTGCAGCTTTCTATTTGCAAACAAGAAGAGAATATGGTACTGTTTGTGTAGCATTTGTGGAATAGCTGATTTCATACGGATTTAGTGTGAAGCTGCCTACTTATCCACAGACAAGAAATTTCCTATTTGTCATTCATCATTCTTTAGCTTAAAATATGGGAATATGAACAATATCTTATGTATTCAGTTATCTGTCAGATGCACGGAGCAGTGAGTTGATCATATTAAAACATTCATTAAAAAGGACTGAGTTCTAAACTCTGGAAAAATCCAATTTGAATAAGCAAATCTTTAACACATATTTGAAGGGACGTGCCTTGTTTTCATGTTTTATATATTTCTGAAAGGCATTTCTACTCTGTGAATGTAAAGCTTCTATCTTACCCTCCTCAGTCAAATTATTGGAGCACAAGTGCACAAAAGAACAAGCAATCTGCAAGATGCCAAGGAAAGTTGCCAATCTCCTTCAGGGTGATCCAACAAGGTACTTGCTCTGTGGGATTGACTATCCAAATGGCTAAGGGCTGCCTGGGAGGTAATGAATACTTCAATGCTCATTTAGTCATATGGGTCTCAGTCTCCATTATCCCAATGTTGTTAGATTTGAATGCATCTTTGAAGTGAGGGGAACTACTCTCTTTAAAGCATCTTTAAACAAAAAATTGGACCCTATGAAAAGATGGGAGTATTTAGCACTCTTCAGAGTCAGCTTCCCTGACATTTTATTTTTCTGGCTGTCACTTCAGCCTGAAAACAAGTTTGTGCAATTCCATGTAGAGATCATTTTATAGATTTAGAAATCTATAAAGAAGGGTGCAGAAGGGCTGGAGCTTCAGAGATCAGTAGAATCACAGCAGTGCTCCTATATAACTCGTGGCATGGTGCAGCAGGAGGTGCAGTCACACGCAATCCAATTTCTTGGGAAAGATGATGGAAGACAGGTTTTATCATACTCATACCACTCTATTAGAATGTAAATACGAATCTCCATAATTTATAGCTTAGGTTTCTTTTAAGGTTTATTTTTAATTCTCTCTTTGTGCAATTGTGCAGACATGCTGTCTGAGTAATTGCAGGAGTGGAGCTTTTCTTTGGAAGAAAAATCTAGATTATTCTAGATTTATTAATCTGTGGTGAGGCTTCCAGTAAGTTCGCACAATGTGATCATTTCAGCAATTTCCGTTTCCAATCACTACATATCTCGCAAACAACCTATTTCCCAAACTCAGAAACCTTGCATAGTGGTTGTCCGTTTTCACTCACACCGAGGGTGGGTAACTCTGTCCAGACAAAACTAAGATCTGGAAGAGGAATTTATCAAAAGACTTCAGTCACCTCTTCATGCAGCCAGTCGGTAGGTAGGGTTTCCCCTGGTCCTTCTGCTAGAATTGCTCAGGGAGACCTCATAAATCAGAGGAAAGGCAGAATTGTGCGCCCTGGATGAATCTGATATGTTTTAGCCATAGGCTAGGACTAGAAATTTGAAGGAAATAGCACAAATTGCTCTAAGAAAAAATGTTGATGTTCTCAGAAAATTAAGTTGTTAGAAACATCATACAAAATCTGTTCTTGTAATTTTGTCATGGGATTTCTTAGAACAAAACATTTTGAAAGCATCTACAATACAGGAAATACACTGCAAATGAGTGGGAGGAATTTGTCTTATAACAAACTGAGAATTGCTTCCTTGGCTTTCTTAGTAGCCTAGAACAAATTAGCTGGAGCTTCATTTTCTTTCAGGAGAGCCGTTCCTCTCCTACAGGCCCAGTAATCTATCTTCCTGGCTATAAGTAATGTGAGGAGGCTTAATGCGTATCTCTTCGCTGATAAATAAATCCACCTTCTCTGTAGGATCATGTATTGCCCTGATATGATTCTATTGTTTGAAAAGGAGGATGCTATTCGTGGAACAAACAACTCTCAGAAATAGCACTGTAGAGGAAAAGCTGACCTTGAAAGCAGCAAGGAAATTTAGAGTTTCCAGTAATGAGGCAATACATGGCAGATGAAGGGAAAGCCTGGAAAAATGGCAGGATGGTGTGGGAGTGTTTATATGATGTCTCTGCGGAGCAGTTGTTGAGGTCAGTTGAGTTCTGGGGAGAAGGGAAGTGTGGGAGAGTTCAAAAACCCTTTAAGACACTCACTGTGACTGAAGAGAAGACATTTTCTATTTGCCTGTGGATGGAGACTAGCTGAGAATAAAATTGCTGATAAAAGGAAGCATTAGGTTACCTTCCTAGATCATTCACTTGCTGGTGCAGCATTGTTCTCAAAAAATAGACCAATTTCTCCTCTTTTCCATGAGATAATTTTGGAGCTCAGATGATTCAAGGAATTTATCTGTGGAGAAAAACCTTCTTACACAGCCAACATTATACAATGACTGTTGTATAACTATTTAGATTGCTGCACTGCCAAAGATAATCTGGTTCTCCACTGCCTCCACCCAGTGTACTGCTGTTTTGACTCTGGTAGTGTGGGGTATCCATAGGCACAGATGTGATGATCCCAGACAAGGACCAGTTTTGGAGCTGACGCAGACAACACATAAGACCCTTGCTAACCCTTGGCTACAGCACATAAGTTAGTCTAATAGGAAGAAAACATCCCTTACCTGATTCCCTTATTCTTCCAGCCCTCGAGGGCCACCATCAACACAGACCTCACACACTGCGACCTGACACTTGTTTTTTACATTTCTCCCCTTTCAGGCATATTTTTTTTCCTGAATAATTCAGCTATGCCATATACTCTCCTGTTACTGATTTCAGCTGCAGACATGGAGAGGCAGAGGAACACATTTCATCTACATTGCAGGAGTGTGTCTTCATCATGCCTGTGGAGCCAGCCATGGTGCTTCAGTATGTCTGAGAGAGCCTTGAAGGATTAAGCCTTGTGTTATCCCTTACTCATGGTGTGGGGGGTTTGAAACTAGATCTTTAAGGTCCCTTCCAGCAGGGACAGAGACAAGGCAGAGGTGTTTAATGCTTTCTTTGCCTCTGCCTTCAACACGGATGATGGACCAAAGGGGTCTTAGTGCCCTGAGCTGGAGAGCCATGACTGGAGAATGATCAACTCCCATTCAACCCTGTAATTGTGCAGGATCTGTTGCTCCAGCTGGATCCCTACAAATCTATGGGACCTGATGGGATCTATCCCAGAATCCTCAAAGATCTGGCTGATGTCATCGCAAAACCTCTCTTGATGATTTTTGAGCAGTCCTGGGAATCTGGAGAGATCCCAGCTGACTGGAAGCTGGTGAACATTGTCCCAGTTTTCAAGAAGGGCAAGAAGAAGAACCCTGGAAATCACAGGCTTCCCAGTCTCACTGCAGTGACTGATAAAGTTATGGAGAACAATACTCTGGGAAATATTGAAAAACACCTAAAAGACAAGACAGTCATTGGTCACATCCAGCACAGTTTCATGGGAGGAAAGTCCTGCTTATCAAATCTGATTTCCTTTTGTGACAGGATAACCCACCTAGCTGATCAAGAGAAGCCCATTGATGTAATCTTTTTGGATTTCAGCAAAGCTTTTGATACCGCTGTTATGATCCGGTTATTAAAATTATTAGAAATGCCTGCCCTAATTAAGGTGCAAATAAGACCATATACAAAAGCCAATAGTATGGATTTTATTTAACAGTAAATGTGAGGCAGAGAGAGAGAGAGGGAAAGAAATAGGGAAAAGGGGAGTGGGGGGAGAAAGAGAATAACAGAGAGAGATTAAATAAAAAATATATCACCACTCCTTGAAACCTGGTGGCATCCCATGGGTCCTCTTCTTCTGGTCTTCTCTGTAGTGAGGGTTCCAGAAAATACAGAGTCCAATGGATTAATATATGTTCAGGACATGCCCAGGCACCTCCCCTGGAGAGAGAAGCTTTGCAGTCTCTTGCAACAGGCTCTAGATTTTTTGCATCACTTGGATCATGTGCAGTGCTCTGTCAGTAGAAGGCCTCAGGAATGAGTATAGGGGGTGCTTTGGGGGTCTTTGGTAGTTTATGAGCCCTTCTTATCTGTCTCTCAAGTGAATGTCACATGTGTATGTGGTCTTCCCAGAGAGGGGGGGTCATTCCTTCTGTTAGGTGTAGAGCGATTTCTCCATCACACACCCAAAACCCTTCTCCCCCTCCACGGGCTGAGTGCTGTTTACTTCTCCTTAGAGCTGAGATAATTAGATGATAGTCGTATCTCAAGTTCCTATCACAGTCCAAATTCTGGTCAGGAGGCATACTGAGGAGTGGGGATGCTTCAGTGGTCACAGACGGGCAGTTGCTTCTTTGCAGTCTGACAAAAAGTCTTTCTATGATTTTGGCAATGTTTAGGACATTGATAACATTTCAGTCTATCACAACTGTCTCTCACAGAACGCTTTTGGACAAAATGTCCAGCACCCAACTGCATAAACACATCCTGCAGTGGGTGAGCAATTGGCTCACAGGTTGAGCACAAAGTGTAATAGTGAGTTGGGGAACATCAGACTGGGGAGAGGTTCTGATCAGACATCAGAACTAATGGGGTTCTGTAGAGCTTCATCTTGGGCCCTGTGCTCTTCAGCATCTTCAGTGATGACTTGGACATAGGACTGGAAGGGATATTAAGCAAGTCTGCAGATGACAAAAAACTGTGAGGAGCTGTTGACTGCCTTGAAGGCAGGGAAGCCCCTCAGAGAGACCTCGACAAATTAGAGGACTGGGCAAACACCAACCATATGAAGTTCAGTAAGGGGAAGTGCTGGATTCTGCATGTGGGATGGGGCATCCCTAGATGTTCGTACAGACTGGAGAATGAGATGCTGGAAAGCAGTGCCATGGAAAGAGACCTGAGGCTCCTGGTCCACAGCAAGTTGAATATGAGTCAGCAGTGCCCTGGCAGCCAGGAGGGTCAACTGTGTCCTGGGAGGCATCAGGTTGAGGGAGGGGGTTGTCCCGCTCTGCTCTGCACTGGTGCGGCCTCACCTTGAATATTGTGGGCAGTTTTGGGCACCATGATATAAAAAGACATTAAACTATTAGAGAGTGTCCAAAGGAAGGCAAGGAAGATGGTGAAGGGCCTTGACAGGAAACCGTATGAATAGCAGATGAGGTAACTTGGTCTGTTCAGCCTGGAGGAGACTGAGAGGAGACCTCATTGCAGTTACAACTTCCTTGTGAGGGGAAGAGAAGGGGCAGACCCTAATCTCTTCTCTGGTGACTAGTGACAGGGCCTGAGGAAAGCCTGAAGTTGTGTTGGGGGAGGTTTAGGTTAGATATTAGAAAAAGGTTCTTCACCCAGAGGGTGGTTGGGCACTGGAACCCAGGGAAGTGGTCACAGCACCAAGCTTACCAGAGTTCAAGAAGCATTTGGATGATACTCTCAGGCACATGGTGTGACTCTTGGGGATATTCCTGTGAAGGGTTAGGAGTTGAATTTGATGACCCTCATGGGTCCCTTTCAACTCAGCATATTCTGTGATTTTGTGATTAAAGAGGCAGACAGGGCTCCTGTCGAGGGCCCTGTGTCTCTGTTCTCCATTGTCTTGGTGTCCCAGACCTCAAATCACCAAGTAAATGAAAAACAACCTGTATCCCAGGCAGCCAAAAATGCTTGTATTTCTTTGGGACACATGGTGATTTTCAATGCAGTGGAGATGCATGACTTCATATCTTTCTGAAAAGCTTAAGCTGGCTGTGATTGCATGTCTCTTTTCAATTTACTACATTTCAAGGGGGGCTGATGACTTTCCATGTCCACGTCCCTGACAGGCAGACCCATGACAGGCTCCAAGCTGATCCAGGAGGAATATGCACCACGAGCTCAGCTGTCATTTGACTCCACATCCTATTACCATTTCCAGCATTATCTGCTATCTGCCTTCCCCTCTGCCTCATGTATTAAAGAAGATAACTCAGCACTGCTGGAATAAATATAGCACACAACTCTCCTGTCAGGGTATTTACTTCATTAGTCAAGGAAAAAAAATGATTCTCACTGTTTTTCTCCTTGTAATTTTCCTGAAAGGTTGTTGGGGTTTTTTAATGCTGGAGGCCCTGTGTGTGAAGTCAGCCATAGCATATATTGTTTAAAACAATATTTGAGCTCTCTGTAAGTAATCCTTTCAGCAGCATTACTTATTTTGGAGGAAGAAAGGAAAGATACCAAAAGGATTGAGAACTGAAATTTCAGACTTTTTAAAAATACTTTTTGCAGTTAATGTGTGTCTTATATTGTGGTGGGCTAGTCAGTGCTGGGTTAACAGTTGGACTTGATGATTTTAAAATTATTTTCCAAACTAAACCATTCTATGATACTATGAATGGTGCATGGTCCTTCCACACAAGGTTTAGCTCAGAAGAGAGTCACCCTGGTTTTGGACCAAGTCAGCCAACAGTGAATTTTGGAGAAAGTAGTGAGGTTTTGCAGGTGGGCAATAAACTCAGTTATTGGTATATGTGTGCAGAACACATCTAGGCAAGCCACTGAAGGAGTGATTCCTGCCTGGGATTTCTAATGTCTCTGCTCCCCATTCATCACATACCAGGACCACAGGCCACACAGCCACTACAGTGCCATGTCTGCAACAGGCTGTGTACTTTCTGAGCCCACCCCTCCCATTTCTGCACTCAGGGGAATATGGATAAAAGGCCCTTCTCAATAACTTGGAGGCTTTTTGTGCTGCTGGATGCTGCTGTGGGTGTACATCACAAGGAATATCTTTGCAAGTACAGTTTATTTTGAATATTTCAAATTTTAATAAGGTTTAAATGGACACTGTGTCTCAGTCATGTGATCTCCTTTCAGTTTCTTTATTTAGAAAAAGTAAGCCAAAAATGTTTATTTTGGTCTTTTATTTTAAATTCTTTTCTTCCAGTTTTTTTTCCCACTAGAAATAGACACTGTCTGCTCTCTTTTCCCCAGACGACTCTATGGATAACTGAAAAACTCACAAGTTTTTATCATCAGAAGAACAAAAGTAGTGAGAAATGAGAAAGAGGACATGGATTTTTAGGCAGGTTACTTAAAACTCTTTTCTTTGTCTGTTTTTTCAACTCTTAATTTACTCAAGCACTTGCCAGACACTCGAGGCTTGAGAAAACTCCATAGACCAGTTTATCAGTCCCCTAGCAAGGCATTAAAAACATTGAAGAAGGCAGCAGATTATATCTCAGAAATAAGAAACGAATGGTAAACAAAAATCTTTAAACAAAGAAAAATCAAGTTTTGCCCTTCATTATGCAAAAGCAAGCTGAAAGAAAGCATCCTGTTTTTGTGTGACTAATAATAATAATGGCCAGTCTTCGCGAATGAAGAACCGGGGAAGGTCTTTACACCTTCCAGCCTGCGCATTGGATTTTTTA
>JAYRBT010000001.1:99800338-99825972 GCA_036023395.1 Myiotriccus ornatus
GCCCAGGGAGTGGCCCTGACCAGGAATCGAACCCGGGTCTCGGCGGTGACAGCGCCGCGTCTTAACCACTAGACCACAAGACATGAAGTAAGACACTTGAGACCAGGAAGCTCGTTAAAAAATCTTTATATAAAATAAATCCTGTTTTTAACAAAATAATTATTATTAACATTGATGACCAGGAAGAGTGAAAGATGTTTCCTCTGCAGAAGATACTATAGTATATTCCAAGTGGCAATTCCTACATTAATCCCAGTTTCCAAAGGATCACCTTATAGAAAAATATTAACTAAGAAACACCTTGCTGCAGAACTGAGTAGTATGATTTGTCTTGCCAGATGTGGTTAAACTGTAATTTATGATCAGTGGTTTACATATCATGCTTAAATAGCTGCACCCTCTTTCAAATAATAAGTATTAAGGTCACCTTTCTTTCTCCTGTACTGAAAGGGGCTGTCTCTGTTTGGATTACTGATTCCTGAGCCAAAACCAGGGAATTTTCTTGATGCTAATGGAAGAGGGCAGAAGATAGCATGTGAATCCAATTTTGAGGATAATGAGTCTGCTTTCCACTTTCCAGAGCTGGCAGGCCGTTTTTAGATAGAGCTGTAACAGCACATTTTCCTCATCCTCTGCCCTTTCCAGAGGTCATTTGACCTGGTATACACTTGTCAAATGGTGCAGATTGCAAGAGTCCTGAGACATATCCAGGGTGTCGGGAAAGGTATCTGGTAGATTCGTCTCTCACAGTAGATAATTTTGGCAGAAGGATTGTTTGGGACTCCAGACAGAAAAGTATATGACCGTAAGAAGAGTCAGAGCAGAAGGCTGGATCTGAAATGGTGATGACTGTAGGTGATATCAGACGATCAGTGAGAGGAAGGTGCAGAATATTTTGAAGCTCAAATACTTACCCTCCATGAAGATTTTATAACAGGAATTTACAGAGATCATTCTCTGGCAAAACTAAGTCAACGGTGTCCTCTACATAGGTGGATAGCTATTGCATCTGCAACCTGCACCTCAACAGCTTTTGCTTCTCTCTGTGGTCCCTGTACTTGGGTTTAAAAGTCAGAATAAATGATATGAAGGTGGAGATACAGCTACTTAGACCTATATTTTGGTCTCCCATGAACACATGGGTTCTGCAGTGAACTGCCGCTAAGTTACAGACAGGAGAGAAAAGAAAAATAAATAAGGAAGATTAAACATAGCTTGAGCCTTATTCCTGTCCCACAGTCAGTTTCAGGAAATGTTTATCATGTGCATTTTTGAGCTAAACTCTGTATTCATATTTAGCTTGTTGCCAGTCCATGTTCTGTCAAAACTTAGTCCCCCATGTGGAAATCTTGCCCTATTTTTATGCAGTTTACAGTGCCTCAATCTGAGATTAGTCTAGCAAACTGCCAGGTACGCATGGATGAAACTGCTGTACTAGAATAACTTATGTGAAAAGCAAGCAATTCACATAGCAGACTCTTGACACACAATTGCCTCCATGAATTACTTACCCTAAGATATCCCAGCATTTGCTTGTGCAAAATAATTTGCTATATCTTTTATTCAGCTAAAACTAACCGGAGGGGTTACAATGTATATCAGGGACTGTTGGTGAGAGAAAAACATGTAGATTAAGGGATTGTGATGATTGAAAACATTTATAAACAGAACATTTATGTTCAAAAGCCCTGTGTTAGGCAGGCAACTCTTCTTAATATTCAGAAAGCACTGACATCTCCCTCCTGGAGTTCCACCCGAGATACAAAAAATGACAGAATGTCAAAAATGAGGTACCAAACTAAGTGTGATTTTATGAGGAGAGCCCTTGCTAAAATGGATACATCCTTGTGATGGTCACTGATAAAGACTGGATACACATGGGTCTGACTGGTTCTGCACTCTTGCTTCATGGGGAAAGGTGTCTGTCTTCATGGGAGATTTGCTCTGCGACCTAGGAGCAATTTCTAGCCTTGCTAGAATTGGACTGAAGGATGAAGGAGACATCTTACTTCTCTCCTCTTCATGGGGCAATGCAGAGTGCTCTGGAAAATTTTTCTAAGGTTATGTCTGTGATAACCATGCCTGTGTAAATGGACATCCCAGGGAGATTTATAGATCTCTGTGCTTTAATGCAGAATTAGAAATACAGAGAGCTGAGGAGAATCTTCGTATCTGAAGTTCCTGTAGGTGGTGCTGAGCTCAATCTGTGGTAGAGCCAGGAGTGAGAACAGCAAGCAGTTTTTATGAATTGTAAAGAATTTCAGTTAAAAATTTAAACATAGGAAAGAGACCATTTTAGAAAGAGCTGCTGAAATTAGGGGTCTAACAGAGTCCACCTCCTCTTGTACTACATAATTGTGCTCTGAAGGTAGTAT
Source organism: Myiotriccus ornatus (assembly GCA_036023395.1). Lineage (NCBI taxonomy): Eukaryota > Metazoa > Chordata > Aves > Passeriformes > Tyrannidae > Myiotriccus > Myiotriccus ornatus. The sequence continues at coordinate 99,802,714 of JAYRBT010000001.1, forward strand.
AAATTTTCCTCCTTTGCCTAACAATTATTTGTACTAAAACTGAGATAATATTGCAGTCGTGTTTCTGAATCTCCCACCCAAATCCTTGTTTAATATTACAGGCAGAGTTTCTAAAGCCAGTGTTTTCTCAAGAGACCAGCTCTATTTCATGAAACAAACTTAAATTTGTTAGGTGGCCTGAAAGTCCTCAACTACATTTCAGGCTTATAAATACAGTGGGAAGAAAATGATTCCTGAGAAATGAGAATAGAGTCAAGTTGGGGATAAATATCTTAAATTGTAATCTTAGCCACAAATCCCGTTTCAGGAGCAGAGCGCAGTCAGGAGAGGTCGTGACCCAGACTGACAAGGGATGAAATTGGCAGTGCTGGTTTACAGAATCTAGCACAAGCATGTTAAGCACAGCCACTGAAAGAAAAAAGGAAGATGGGTTGAACTGAGAAAATCAGAGAACAAAATCTGATTTTGCTAAAACAATCCATAAAAGGTGGAGCTCTCTCGTAGGGAGAAAAATTATTAAGATGCAAAGGCCTGTGCTCAGATACTCACACTGTAGTAAAGTGGGTAGCAGCAAGATAAAATCAATAGTGATAAAATCATTAGTACGTAAGAATTAACCAAAACAATTTCTAACGGAAGTAAGTAAAAGCCTTTCATTCTGATTGATATGAACTCTATGGGATGCTTATGGGTTTGAACGCTAATAACATTATAACTGTTCTAAGAAGAGGCTCCCTTCTGGACCCAGTGTCCCATTTTCTATCACAGTAACATCAAAGTAGAAAAGCAGTTGTGTAAGATGAGAGCTATGTGTGATCACAGTGTGAGGCAAGCCTTATGGAAACTGTGCTAGCACATTTTTACAGGTGGATAACAAGGTACATGAATGTGTCTGGGATGTGGTTATGAGTGACTCGCTCAACAGGAGGATTTATTCTGAGAAAGCAGGGTCAGTGCCCAGCTACTGAGATGGTCAAATCACCCCCACAGATGACCAGCTTGGCCTGGAAGTCTTTTTCTGATTCAAAAAGGTGCTTGAGCACCGTTATACATTTTTTCTTGTACTGACTCCAGTGACACTAAAATCCTAAGTTCTTCATCACCTTCAGGGTTTTATGCTTCTAAGCATTGCAACACGAGCCAGCTAAATTTGGACTTGAACTATTTTTGAACATCAGCCTTTAAAAGATACTTTGTCAATGTCTTGCTAATTTGTGTTTTGTCTTTTGCAATGCTTTTTGAGCAGAAAATTTTATAGCACATAGTGATGAGGTGACACTGTATAGATCTCTGTTCTCCTTTACACTGTGTCCTATACCTGGCTTTCTCTCGCTAGTAATGCCTTTTTGCTATCTCTGATAAATTCTCTACTAAGATTTCTCCTTACCCTAATTCAAAGGAACACCACATTTTCTGTTCTACATGACCTGAAACTTAGTCTTCAATGACAACTGCTTTTCCTCACATAGGTTCAGTGGTCTAATTTGCCTGTTCAATGGAAAGGACAACTAGGAACAAACAAAGCAAAATTTTGCTCTTTGTTTTTGACACATTTTAGCCCATGCAAGGAACAGAAGAGTGAGGTAGGCTTGCTCTCACTAAAGGTCCACTGCTACACTTCTGATGCTCTTCAGCAATGTGTGTGGAGAGAAGATGCCCCAGCAAGGGTAGCTCTGAAAGTCTCTTGCCAATACAGTCCCTACATAGAGGGGAAACAGTGAGAGAGACAAGGTCTGACCCGAAATCCTTCCGTGAATTTGCGAAGAAGTTTTTTTGTTTGCTATTTCTTGTTTGTTTATTGACTTCTTTTTCTTTTGAACATAAATGTTCCTACTAAAAATTAAGTAAGGAAAGGATGGCCAGGACTAGGATAGTGATGATAGTTGTCTGGAAGTAGAAAAGACCAAGTACAGTCTTGGCCAGAGAAAACAAGAGGCCTGGGGCATGGAGGTGAAACCTAGTGAGGGGGAGAAGCCACCAAAGATTTCCCAGATGGACCTATTAAGGACAGACTGCATGTGTTCCTCCTTCTGTACTTCCTTTCCCAAACAGGAGGCAGAGTACCCCCTTCCAGACACCCCTTGGTGCCTCCTGATGTGTCCTGTGTGTCACCTCTGAAGGGCAGTAGTACCCACAGATGGAGAGAGACATCCTTCTGTGCTTTCCTGGGGATGCTTGAGCAGACTGTGTTCTTCAGGGTGATTTGTTTTCATCCCAAATTGCAAACAACAGCTTTAAGAGGTTGCTCAAACAGTGGTTTATCCAGAGGAAATCATATGTTGCTTGTGACCTGACGGTATCGTGGCTGATTCAAATGGATTTTGAATGCTCACATATGGTGTTATTGAGTCTGGATTTTGCTGTCCAATGCAGTTTCATGTCAGTAGGCAGAGTGTTGAAAGTGTTTATTCATCACCACACATGGAAATAAGACTCTTTTAGCTCCTTCCTTCCAGTTCATGGCATTTATTTAAGCGTGGTGAGAAACATCCCAAACTGAAGAGTTTTTTTATTTCTTTTGCTCTATTTAAAAATAGACTTATGAGAGTGGTGGTTGGTTGACCCTGGCTGGCAGCTGAGCCCCCACCCAGTCCCTTGTTCACTCCTTTGTCAGGAGGGGAAGAGAACTGGAAGGACAAAAGTGCAAACAACTGGTGGTTCAAGATCACGACAGCTTAATAAGTGAAGGAAAGCTGCCTGCACAAACAAAGTGATATGTTCTGTTTCCCAGTGGTATGCAGATGTCTATCCAGTTCCTGGAAAACAGGGCCTAAGCATGCATAATGGTTATTTGGGAAGGCAGGTGACATAACTTGAAATACCTATCACTTCCTCCTCAGTTCTCCAAAATTTATTTCTAAGCACAATGTCATGTAGTATGGGATATCCCTTCAATCAGTTCAGATCAGCTTTTCCAGCTGTGTCCCGTTCCTGTCTTCCAGCTCTGGGTGCTGGGAACCCGAAAAGCAGTAGTTCTTATTATTGAGGAGTGAGGAAAAGAAGGCGTGAAGTATCGGTCTTTTCCTCACTCTTTGTCACCATGTTTTCCCTCTGCTTCTGATACAGGATGGAGGTCTCCTTAGCCCTCCTTTTGTTTCTAATGTGTTTATAGGGACATTTTTTATTGTCTCTTACAACAATACCCAGAGTAAGTTCTAGTTATTTATTCCTTCTCATTTTCTCACTACATAACCTCACAACACCCTTGTAGTCATCCTGAGTTGCCTGCACCTTCTTCCAAAGGTCATAAACTCTCTTTTTTTCCCCTGAATTCTAGCTCTTTGTGAGGCTCATCCTACATTGCTTGGAGTGGTTCCTGCTATAGTGCTTCCTATAATATACAACTCAAGTAATGGCTTACAACAATTTAAAGGTATGTTGAAGGGTAAGTTTTCTAGATATTTCACAGAGCAGAAATGTCTTGGCTCTGAGAGTACCACCAGCCCTGATTGTTCCTGTTCACCCAACTGGGCTCCTCAACGCTGAAGAACCAATTTCAACCCCCAGGGTCCTCCCACCTTGCTTACAGGAAGGCTGCCTCCCCCCACCTTTTTCTTAACTTTTGTTTGTTTTCTGCTTTCTACATCCAAACTGAGTTTCTTGCCCAAGCATGGACCTTAGACATGAATCTTTCTAAACAACCACAACACAAAATATTTCACAGTGAAATTAGGATGTGTTTGCACTCATGAATACATTGAAGAAAAGGCCAAGTTTCAAGAAAGGGAAAAAAAAAGAACAGAACACAAAAAGAGTTAGGAATAGTTAGTAGGCAGAAATATGGAGTATAATTTATGTGTAATTGTGAAAGTTGTTGTTCTAATGGAATACAGTGTGTGAATATTAACAAAGGATGACCTCTAAAAAATAACTTCCAATTCCTTTCTCCAATGTCACTGGTTTTGACAAAATTAGGGGGATTTGAACTTTATCTGTGTTCTAAACTGATTCTTACTGCCTTATTTGGGCTGAACATTTGCAACACATTAAAATATTCCTTCTGCTAAAGCCTGAGTCAATGCTTACACTCAGGAAATTCCCATTAGTACTAACGTTTTAAGTATTCAGCATTTCATTGCTGCAGTGAGTTTTCTCTGCCATGTTACATGTGCAGTTTTTCATGCCTGCTCTGTAAATTCACAGTGTGAACGGTCAGGCTACGTCAGGTCAAATCTCCAGTCAGAGATGAGTGTTGCTGCATTTTCTGACGACCTGCCGCCAGGAAGAAAAAAGACCTTTCATTCTTGTTTTCATTCTTGTTTTTAAGCAGGTACCTTCAGACTGACCTCATAACATGGGTACATAAGAGCTGGGTCAGGATTTTATTCCAGATTACTTTTTTTTTTCTTTTTTGGTACAGTTCAGCTAAGTCTCTGGTTACTGAGATTATTGTTGTACATACTCTACCTTTGTTGAAAAAATGTCCAAAATTCCAAGTCACCATTTCAATTAGCAGACAGGAAACTCTAATATAGGATTGACTTGTAAACTATATGTTAGTGGACCTTCCAAATTTTATTTTTTTCAAATGACAGGGTGGCATATTGACACAGAAATTGAGGGGGGTAACTATACTACTATAGGCAAATAATGCTTTTTGCCTTAGCCAAAGCTTAAGCAAACATCATATCTTAGAGGAATTTTGAAAGTAATTAATGATCACATTTATTTCTCTGTGTACACTCCATTTCTCTTTTGAATGAACCGCTAAAGAAGGAATTGAACAAAGATATGCCAATCTCCTCCTACTTATGACCAACAAACCTGAAACAGATGAAGTAATAAAGCTGACAAAGCAGCACGAAGGAGGAAGAATGAGAGCTCTGATTCTGGCAGCTTGAAGCCAGGATATACTCAAAATTTTAAAGCTGACGTAATTTGACAGCTCTGATGAAATCATAAGAGTATGTATGCACATTCAGCAAAAAACTATAGCCATGAACTCTATCTGTCTTGACAGGCTGCCACTTGAATGAATGGATACTTGATTAATATTATCTTTATTCACAGTGCTGCTTGGCATGAGCAAATGAATTTCAAAATATCGAGCTAAATGCTTTCATAATTCACTATTGCAGGAAGGATACAGTGCAAATGTGATCTGGAAAATTAGTCCTACATTAAACACAGTCCATTACTTTTCCAGAAGTTTGGCTCACTGGGGTATACAGGTAGACTTGTATGTTACAATGATCACTAGAACACATATTTTATATAAATACAGCTCAAATGGTTATTCATGTTAAAAAAATGTTTTACTGGTTTGCTGAGTAGGGTCTTTATCTGAAAAAATACTATTTTTGTGAACTCTAGGCTATCATTTATGATACTTTTATTTACCACTGATTACAATTCCTAAATAAATTCATTCTCTCTTTAACAACTGAATCTAAAGCAAAAAGGATCCACCACAAAAGCTATCCTATCAGCAACATATAATTTTGTGAAGATAAAGTTCCTAGGAGTAAATTCTGAGGCACTTATTTTAATGTGATTTCCTTGTACAACTAGCGGTGTTTTGTTCCTGTTTCTAGGGATCCATTTAGAATATCACGGAACCTTCAGTTACACTTTTACTCTCCTGTAATTTTTGTTCCATAATTCAAGCTGCTGTTATATGGCTTGGCTCCTCATGGAAGCTGGAAATGTTATTTCCAGTTCCAACCAGAAATACTGCCCTTTTGGCTTAAAGGAAAGGAAGCCCCTCTTGGGTGTTTCTGTATTCTCTTGGGTACAAGATGGCTGTTCTTTGGCACAATTACAGCTGTGTATGATCTGGAAAGAGCTGCTCTAAGACTTCTCACATCTCTACTAGAAATTCAGTTCCCAAAAGGCTTAGAAATGGAGGATTTTTTTAAGTTCCTGGCCAAGAAATACTGATATAGGTGAAAGTATGAACCATTTGGCGAAAGGAAACAAAACTTGAAAACGACATTACTTCAAGAAAGCGTTCTCATTATATGCTTGAGATTTTGACCTTGCAAGTCATGAGGCACTCTTCAGTTGCTCTCGCATCAGTGTTTAGTACCATTTGAGATGCCTTGAGACACATGAGACATTCATAAGGCTGCAGGAGGTCTGTACCTTTTTTTTACAGAAAGTTGTGGTCCAAGTGGAACTAGGGAGACTTAATTGACACAAGGTGTTCTATGTCTGTGGGGTAGACTTCTGTCTGCATCATCTATCACTTGAGTATGCTGTGGTTGTAAGGACAAGGCAGAGAGGAGAGGAAAGAAAGGAGATTCACATCATATATTCTTAGAATGTATTTTGTAGGTTAGAGAAGATGTCCCACATCTCTGCCACAGCTGCTAATATGAAAACTCATGTTTTGCGTAGCATTTTATGAGTGTGCCTTTCAGTATATGAGCTGTTCTTGCAACATTTGCTCTGAAAACTTGCTCCTTGTCCTACATGAGTTGTGAACTGAGAGCATCAAGATGTGAATACTTTGGAAGTAAGCACTCACGCTGGCCTTAGAAACTGAAACGTGTTCTTTTGCACTTCAAGAAGGGTTGCTCAGAGTGGAGATTGCTCTTAGGGATGTTCCTTGAGAGCAAGAAAACTATGCTACCAAGACTGAAGTGACTTAATGACCTTTAATAATGAAATAGACTTAAACACATTTTTCTTTACTCTTTCTTCTAATCCTTGCACTGACAAAGAATCAGAGGTAGACTGGGTATGCTGAGGTTCTCTATTTGATAGAACTAACAGAAGGAAATGTTCACTACACAGTAGTTCATGGTCAAAAAAACTCTTATTTTTTTTATTATTGTATTTCTATTGTGTTCTTACGTCACGTATAAGAAAATTCAAGGGCATTTGTTTCAGTTTTTATTCTGGGAACAGAAAAAGTTGTTACATTTTTTGTTTGGACATGTCCTAATTTTCCTTCCCAATCTAGGACAAGGTGGTTTGGAAATTGCCTTGGTAGACTGCTCTGGGAACTGTTCCCAGCTAATGAACACTATTAAGTAGCCAGATCTAGCTCAAGGATGATGGCTTTGGTAATTCTGTGTAGAGGAACATGCTGGTTTTGCTTTGCAGTATAATTAGTCTGTGGATGATGCACACCTGCTTTATTTTAAATGTTAGCCATATGCTAACATACGAAAACCAAACATCTGCCATAGAATTGCTTAAATATGTATTTTAAAATATGCTTCTGATCTGCTGCTTAAGAGAAATAAAAGGCATATTGATATTTTAACACTGAATTTTTTTGTTTTTTCTTATTTAATTCATAACTCTTCTCAAAAACTGTAGTTTTGACACGCATAAGTCACTTGGTCTAAAAATGCCTTTTATACTTCTGAATTATCTTTCACATATTAACCAGACAGTTTGCTTCTCTCCTAGAATGAGTAGATCTCAAGAATTTCTCTGCTAAATAGTACTGGGATTCAATCTTCTTGACCATTGCTTAGTGAGGGATACCCTTGAAAGATTTAAGACCAGTTTATGTTTTGTCAGTTTCTAACAAAGTAAGAGCCACTGATTCATGGAATGACAATTTAAAACTCCCCTATGTATTTGGAAACTGTCATAAATTTCCTTTTTGCAATGGTATTTGCAAGAAAACTACTAAAATATACCAATAGAGTAGATGAATGCGAAGGTCAGGCTGATTTTTCTGCTGTAGCAAAAAGCTTAATACCTCAAGTGGTGATAGCTTTTACTAATGAGAAGAACAATTGTCCTTGGTCTTTCATAAAAGTGTGCTAAGCTTGTTGTAAGTTTTTATTTTATCTCTCCTGATTACTGTGACTAGAAAATACAATTAATACATTTTATAATTAAATTGTCTAGTTACTTCATGGAAAACTCAGCTATACTGCTTCAGTTTGTATTAAAATCAGCAATACACCAAGAGAACTTGACAGTATTTTCATCATTTTAAAACAACAAGCTTGAAAAACAAACTAAAACATGCATGATGGCTTTTTGTCATTGAACAGCCTTTAGCCAATAGCTGATTGCTTACTGAGAGTAAGAGCAAGAGCAGAAAGCTTGCTCCCTCAGGACCCTAAAAGTGAGGAGCCCACATTTTCATGCCTTTCCTATAAAACATTGTAATATCCAGTTGCAAGTGTAGTCACCAGTTATAGGTGTACTTAAAGACATGGTTGTTAAAAACAGTAGTGATTTCTTCTCAAGCTCAGAGATGTATTTCACGGGAAGAATTAGTTTTAAAAATCATCTGCTTCCTGAAGAGAGGTTGGATAATGTTGATTCAGTTTCTTCTCTTACATTCTCTGCTTGGATTTGTGTGGTTTTTTTTCTTCTTTTCTTGGGTGGGGGGGAGAAGAGGGGAAATGAGGAGAAGAGTATATGTCTTTAAATAAGGTTGTGAAAAATAACCACAACATTTCTACGATGTAGTATTCATCTAGTTCAGCAGACAACTCTATGGAATCATCTTGCATCAGAAAATGGAGACTGTTAAATCAGAAGTATTTCACAGGGATATCATTAAGTATTCTGAAAAATAAATTTGCTTAAACTTCGTTTCCAATTAAAAAAAGTACACAGTTTTGTATGTTATGTGTTAATAGTAAATTTGAAATACACACCACATTAACATAATTATATATGTATAATATGGTATCATTCAAGTGTTTCAACTTTAAAAAAATTGATACTTTAGGCTGAGGGCATTTTGAATTTCAGTCTGTGGAAAACTTTTATTTTAATTTCAAGATTTGTTTCAGGAGATAAACAATGAACAGCTCTAATGTAAATAAAGGTCTGTAGCAGATTGGGTCACTACTTAGAATGAAAAATATTCTGTAATGTTACAGTTCTAATCTGCTTGTTTTCATATACTTGACAATCTTCAAGAAAGGCATAAGCCAGCACTGGGAAAACTTGGGAAGTCAGTGGTTTTTTCCTAGTACAATATTTTAAGGTTAAAAGAGAGAGAAAAAAACTGAAACAGAATTCAAAACTGAGTTGTTCATTTTTGTCTCTTAATACCTTAGCGTATAAACTAAAACATGGTTTTGTTTTGTCTTAACCATTTGTCAAGGAAAGAGAAAACTTTAAGTTTCTGCCTCTGTTTCTGAAAAAGCAGCTAGCAACTGGTACATGAGGGAGTAACCTTTCATCTAAACAGCTTTTCGGTGCTTATGTATGTTTGCAGAAAATAACATTTTTTCCCTAGCATCTGTCTGCAATGCCATCTGCTACTATGCTTCAGGCAGCTTTGATTGTGTAAACTTAGCTTTCCAGTTTGCCAAATGTAGCTGCTTTGAAAATATATCCCCATTCATCCCCTACTAAGACATTTGGTGCCTTCAGCACACCCAGTGTAGAATCCACCAACCTCGTCTACAGTGAAAACATTTTTTGTTTCCTCACTTCTGCTTGTGCCTTCTCATGTGCCACAGCCACAAGGTCGAGCCTTAGGGACAGATAACAGCATTTCGTCTGTCACTAAATACACATCTATAGTAGCTTTTAATTCCGTTATTGGGTCAACACCTGCATTCACAGTTTTTTAATATCTTATAACATTATTTTCGCCCAGCTATGGAAAGACAAGTTAGTGTTGTAATAATGACTGACATTCATGGGGTGTTGTGGGACAAATTCTTCAAATCATTATTTTTTTGCTCTTTCTATTTGAACAGCTCCCCCATTAGAACATCCATCTTAGAAGCCTTGTCATGTTTTGTCAACATGAGCTTCCCGCATTTTATTATATGTTTGTAACAATGCGAAATAGCCAAGAAGAGAAGATCCTTAGAGACCAATCCAGAGAAGTGAAGCAAAGGGTCAGTCACGTCAATATCGTGTTGTTAAAGACTTTTGGGGATTTAAGGAGGCAAAGTTTGAAGAGACAGGTAGTGGTGGTTTTTTTTTGCAGCTGAATTTGCAGAAACATCTGGGCTTTTGAATACAATAGCACTTCTTGAGTCTGAGGGAGGAACAGCACCACACTTCAAGCTAAGAGCAAACTGGAAACAACTGAGTTTAAATTAATTATGTTGAACTACGTATAACTGAGAGAAAAGGATGATTGACACCTTTTGAGCAGAGAGAGATGCTAGCAAGGGAAAGGCAAGTTAATATTTTCAATCACTGACACAGCAAAAAGAAAAGCAGGTAGTGATTACTGGTGGAAGTGAGAGGTTACCAGAGGTGAGTGTAGGAGCAAATATTAGTGTACCAAAATAACCTTTTCGTGTCTGTGATTTTGAGTATCCATTAGACTGATGAACTGAGTTTCCAGTTTCATTCTTTGGGTCTCAATTGTCCATCATCCTTGAGATTCAGGACTGAACTGTCCTAGACGTGGGCTGGCTGCTTTGAAAAGATCCTTCTCCCACTAAAAGCTGTGTGATTTTGCCCTTCATTGACCATGAGTTCAACCCTGTGAGGGCAACACCTATTACAAGGACTGTGAAAGATGTGTTAGACCAAAGAGGGAGTGTGAAGTATCCCACCTGGCTTTCTTGAGATGTCTTGTGTTCTGATCAATACTGATCTCCATTTGAGTCCCTCTCTTCTGGCTGAAGAGGATCACAGACCCTGAGACAGAGAGATTCTATTTTCTTCTGCCTATAAACTTCTCTCAGAGGAATTGCATAACTCTGAGGAATCTATGTAAGTAGCTTGCTCATCCTTCTGGGACCAGAATACATGAATGAATTAATCTGAGACTATATCAGCAGGACCAGATTTCACCTGAAGTCCTTGCAAATGAGCACTGAGTTTTTAACCTGGATGGGAAGAACCTGAATGTGAGCTTTTTTTTGCAATGGAGATGTACTCCTACTGCAAAAACTAGCAAGGTATCTTTCTATCCTGTACCTTCATAACCAGTGTGTAGGACATGAGTGTCTTGTCTTTACTCACAGCATGAATCAAGTCTGTGGCTAGACTGTGGTAGGTATTATGCAAGTCCATGGGTGATATTTGCAGTACAAGACCTTCTCAAGAACAATGTGAAGCACAATAGAGCTTGTTATGGCAAATACAATGTGTTCAAGACTTTCTTCTGCTTCATCATTCAATTAAAAAAAGAATGTAATATATTCCAGTGTCAAAGAAGGCCTGATTATATGTTCTTAATTGCTACTATGAGTAATGGTGGAGAAAATGCAGAAGTGAACAAAGCTGTTGGAGCTGGTGGAATCAATGCACAGATCAGAAAGTAGAAAAGCTCATTAGGTTCTTGGGAGTGAACATGATATTAAATGTAGATGGTTTAAATTGCATTAAAAAACCAAGTTTCACTTCCTGAGACCAAAGCAAAATAAATAAATCTATGTTACTGTAAAATGGATTGTCTACTGGAAGTCAGTAATATGTTATATGGAAAAGGTAAGTTATCAGAAATTTTCCAGTTGCAAGTGATTGTGAGATAAAGGGTCAAAATTAAACAATATTAGAATTATTGTTAGCACCAGGAGGCAAGGAAGCTGAGGTTGATATTTCCTCAAACCAGTTGCTCTTGGGACATATAGACCTGCATGTCTTGGGCCATGACTGTACAGACAGAGGAAAAGGCACAAGCAGTTCTCATCAAATGAAGTTGGATGTGTTCTTGGGGTGTGACTGTATAGTCTGAGACAGTTGAGTGAAAGGAGTGGTAATTCCACATAGCTGAAGAATTAAATTCCTTTTGAACATGATGACAGTGCTATTACTCTAAATAGTGACAGGTGGATGTAACATGATGCTTTTCAGCCTGGAAGATCACAGTGCTGATCCTATACTGAGATGGTAAAATTAAGAAGTGTGAAATAACTAGGTGTTAATGATCTCATTTTAGTAAGCCATCCAATAGTCTGGTAAACAACTACAGCTGGTAGAGTTTTGCAGTAGCCTGCAGAAGCCATGTAGAAGTACTCAGCACCTCTAAGGTTCTGTGGAGAAAGGAGGTGACTCCACATATGCAGAATACTAGTAACAGGTTTTTCTTTTTCACTAAGTATGCAAAACATGGACAAAAACTACCCACATCCTTATACGCGCAGGAAGAGCATGATGGAGGCTACAGTTTATGGCAGAGTTCTCCATACCGTTACTTTTTTTCGGTAAATGAATTAATATTTTCAAATTATATAAAAAATGTAAATTCTTGGTGGATTGGACTGGAATTGCTAACATCCTGAGCTAGCATCACATATATTCATATTAACCATGGTTTCTTTCATAATTTGTGATAATTTAGAGTAAAAATATGTTATTGCTTTTCAGACTGAAACATTCTTTGGATTTCCCTGTGATGCAGGTTATAGGATTTAATAGCATTCAACTTTCCTCAAACTGAATGCTCCCACTTACCTGTACTTAAAATAGGCTAGTAAAAGTTGCAATTGATACAAACCACTGCATTAAATGAAACTTGCTAGATACCTCTGTGGTCAGCATTGTCTATATCATATTTAAAAAATGTCTGCAATATAAAGGAGTCTAAAACCCTTTCTGGATTTAAAGATCATCTTTGATGGCCTTTATTGGACATGTGACATATTGGAGATACATATGTGCTCAGCACATTTCAATGGAAAACAGAAACATAAAATTATCAACTAACTGTGGATCCATGGGGCTGCTGCTGTTGTCTTTAGTGCAAACGAGAGAATACTGAGGATTATGTCATTTATACCAGTCAAGAATGGCCCCAGAGGTTGAGTGAGCTTCAATTTAAGACAGCTTTCACATTTTCCTCTGGATTCAGGTAGAGTGGACTTGTTTAAAGCTTAAATATGAACTAATCAAATGGGCAGAAACAGCCCTCCCCAACACTGGATTGCACTGTTGTGCAGATTAAGCTATGTAACTTCTGTAGCTGCTAAGTTTTATGTAAGATGCTAGGTAAAACTCAGTTGTGACTGAATTTAATTAGATCCAAACTTCCTAGCCTGTAAACTGTTTCCAATGTAAGCCAAAAACAGGTATCCCGGGAAGTGCACCAGAAAATGGGTGCATATAACACTTTGTCCCCTTTTCTCCTGCCATGATAGTGTAGATCTCAGGCATATTCCCCTCAGCCATACCTTTACTATGCTGAAGACATTTAATTTACAAAGTCATTCTTCATGGAGAAGCCATTGCTTATTTCTGATCACTCCTCTTGCCCTTTTTCAGCTCTTCTCTAGTTATATTGCATCACTTTTGATATACGAGCAGCAAGACTGTACTAAGCAAATTCACTTAGAGGAATAGTAAGTTCTTTTCCTCTCTCTCTCACCCCCACCACCCCATCTTTTCCTATTCCTTTCCTAATTAATTCTACTACTGACTTGCTGTTTTGTTAGGTATTGAACTGAAGTTTTCACTGAACTGTCTATGTTAAATTCAAGATTCTTCTCCTTGTAACAGACAACCCAGAGCCCATCATCTTAACCACAGTTATAACAGATGATTTTGCATCCCCTGAATATAGAATGCAATATACTCGACTTCATCTGCCTTTTTATTTACAATTACATGATTTTATAAGGTTCTTCTGTCAATCTTGACAGCTGACACATCTCTTTGGAGATGTTTTCAGTCTTTGTATACTTCAGTTTAGGTCCATTAAGTTCTTTTGTCCTACTCTGCATGTTTAAGGTATCTGGAGTGCTTTTTGCTATTTGGTTGTTTTCATCCTTGTGTCTAGGCTCAGGAATGGTATACACCTTTTTAGGTGCCCTGGGTGAATTAAAAGACTGTTGATTTCAATACATCTAGGCATCAAGAGACCCTGAACAAGTAAGAGTTTGTCCTGCAACAGATTTCAATATCCATTCCCATAGCTATCACAGGGAAGATAAGACAGGAGTGTAACCTTCCAAATGGCAAATCAACATACTTACATGTTTCAGCCCTAAATATTCATTAATATTTTTCCCTTGTTTCTTTGAAGGGTTTTGACATTTACTTAAGTAATTACTGTCACCTCAAATGGCTGCCCATATTTTGTCCTTCTCCAGTATTATTTATGCCTTTGTTCCATCTTAGCTCTTTCAGCCAGGCTTTATCGTGTCTGCCAGGTGTACTGTGCACACACATTCTGAATTAATCTCCCTCGTCTGTCAGAGTGTAAGGAAGTTCATTTATTCAAAGGAGGAGAGAGGAGGGAAGGGAATTCAGCCTGAGATACCTTGGTCTTGGTTGTCTTTGTGAGTTACTTACACTGGGTAAAATGCTGCTTTCCATGTGAACAGTTTCAGTGCAATCAAAGACCATGTTAGACATGAGTAGCCTTGAGTCAAATCCTTTGCCATCAACATGCCTCAAAACAAGCTGATTAATTCTTCAAACCCTTTTATTCCAAGAGCTTTGCTGCACAGCACACACTTCCATCATGTAAAATCTCATGGCTATGTCGTTTCCCATCATGAGCGAGATGGCAGCCCTGGTTCTGCAGCTCGGCACTTTACTCTGCAACCCATCTCATACTTGCATAAGTAAATGTTTCCTGAGAGTTTAGTGGTAGCTTTCCACAGCTAGGAAAGTAGATTTACAGGTACAAAATTACATGAAATGTAGTGCAGTTGCGTGTCTTCTTTCTTGAGATGGTTTGGCTGACCCTGCATTGGAAGGCTGACTGGCTGGAAAACTTTGGATGTCATACAGTGGTGTTTGAGCACCTCAGTGATGGACTGAGAACTCAGCCCTGGTACATGGGTGTTAATCAGCCAATATTCATATTTAAACAATCAGGAATGCAGAATAAGTTGGCAAGGAGCTGAAAGAAAACTGGAATGTTTTCTCTTTCAAGTCAGGCTCATCCGGACTCGGTGTGACTCTTTCCAGGTGATTTTGAAGAACCTAGGTCTTAAATTAGAACAAAGCGTTTCTGAGTGACAATTTTCCACTTGGAAATGAGAGGCAAAAAGGAACCAGGAGGAAACTAATTATGAGTCTATGCTGAATAAATCAAAGTTGCTATTTGAGTTTAAAAACTGTTGAAGAAATATATGAAGCAAAACTGCTCGCACAAATTGTTGAAGGCAGTCCTGAGCAGATTTTGCAGTGCACAGTGGGGGATGTTAAGAACTCTTAGGTATTTCTGAGAAGGGAGGTCTGTGGGAATGCTTTGAAGGCAGATAATGAATACAGTCAGGAAGAATGAACTGGAGGAAGCTAGGAAAAGCCCAGTGAGTGCTGAGAAGAATTACGCTGGATAACCATCATCACAGGGTCTGTCTTTGATGTGTCTTTGGTACAAAGTTTTGGGAGAGAAGAAAATACAACTAAGGAAGAGAAATAATAATAAAAAAAGTTATTACTTACTCCATATGATGACAAGAATCATTTCAGTTTAAGTTCACCACTACATAGTTCATCACTTCTGTCTTCAGCTGATATAAGTCACTGCTATGACAACAGATGTCACTAAAGGTGTAGTGATGTGACCCATGATGTCATTTTTGAGTTTAATTGCAGTCTAACTTCAACCCCAGTGGAATTTCAACTGGAGAAACAAACTACAGTAGTATTAATTATTAAAAAAAAAAAAAAAAGATGTTTTTAAAATTAAAAAAAAGTATCTCCAAGATGTATAAGATAGGATATTATATGTCAAGCATCATTGTCAGATTCTCAATAGAGGAAACAGTGACCACATGGAAAAGTGAATGAGTGAACTTCTGACAAGTCATATATCCCATTTTTGAAAAGTTGCAAGCATGCGCAACTTCAAACTCTTAAAAGTCCCATAGAAAGATCCACAAAGGAATGCATCTAACCCTTTAAGTCAGTCTGTAGCTTTTTAGCCTTTGTTTTACAGCTAACAGCTTTGTCACTTCTTACACTTTGCAACACTTAGCCTGCTTGCTGGATGAGCTGCCCTCTTAAGGTTTATTCCATGTGGGTACTTTGAGTTTTGTCTTTCTGCTTGTCCACCAGTGCCAGGGAGGCTCTGTCCCGGTCTGCTGGCAGGCACCCTGGCAAGCCCTGAGCCACCTGAGAGGCCACCCTCAAGGAGTGGATGCAAGAGTTTTCTGTGTGAGGGTGCAAAGCAGGTTTTTGTGTGCTGGTGTTCATGAGCTGCCTTATGTGAGAGAAGAGTAGCCTGGCTTCAGGCATGTAGACATGCCATGAGGGAAGCGGGAAGGAAAGCAAATTAGCACGGTCACAGGAGAAATGCTTCTGTTTCGTCTCCCTGTTGAACCAACTGTAAAATTGCCAGCAGGTCTGTAGAGCAAGAGGGACAATTTTTTTGTCTTTACTCATGGGATACACAGGAAAGAAGTTCTATGGGGAGAAAGCAATGGAAATCAGTCTGGAGGAGAGAGTGTAGGCCAGTTTTCTTTCTCCCTTGAAAATTGCAACTAGGAAAGTATTTAAATTTAAATTTTAAAATTTATTTATTTCAATTTAAAAATTTTCCCAGTATTCTTATCTTACTTGTAAATCTTTTAATCTAATTTTTCATATTATATTTGTAATTTTTCTCTCTTGGTATTTGCTTGCTGTTATGAATATTGTAATTGCATTAAAATACAGAAAGAGAGTAATAGTTTGATGTTGCAGTGGCTGAATGGTATCTGTAGATGTATGCAAACTATTTTATTTGTTTATTTGCCTACTGTGCACCTTCAAGAAGTTCTTAGTAACTACTAAAGAAAATATACTTATTACACTATTTACTGAGAGAACTTTTGGTTCTTAACTTGTACTTTCCAAGAAACCCTCTCATAATCTTTTTTGTTTTCCCTTTCTGTAGACATATGTGATTATTCTTTTTCTGTCATAATCATTTATGGAAAATGAAACTTGTTTGCTCAAACATTTACTTAAAGTAAATTCAAATTCTTTCTCCATAAGTAATTTTCTCATCATAATCATCAGACTTGACACCTCTGTTCTGTGAAACCTTACAAAATCTGTTGACTTATAAACTTGTCCCTGTGGCTCAGGCATTCTCTTTCCTCTGCTGCAGAGGTCATATCAGATACCCTGCAGTAGGTTAACATTTTACGTGCAAGAGGAAAGAGATATTTTATCTTCTTTTTTTTTTTAATTATTTTACTGTTCTATGTTGAGGACATGCAACTACTGCCATCTTCAAAGGATCAAGACAATTTGTGAGTTAATAGACTAGACATGATCACGCTAAAGCAATTTCAATTTGAGTTTATGGAAGTAAACCGTAGTGGCAGGTTTATGAACCAAGATATCATAAGGTTCCAGTGAACTGAGGTTGCAAGTTTGATGTTTCTGTGCTGAGAAAATTGCACAGCTTCCATAGGAACTCACATATTACAGCTGTGACACCCTTGTTACTTTTATGATATATGTCCTTTCCATTGCTGTAGTCCCCAAGACTTTGGGGTTTGTAAACAGAAATGGCTTTAAAATACTGTAGTTTCAGTCTGGGACTGGACCATGACTGAGAGAAAAAAAAAATCTTGTACCACTGCCTCTTCTCAATTATGCATGTAATACACTGGAATGGAAGAGCCTTCCTTTAAAAGGTTCAGTCTCTCTGCTGACTCTTTTTGCTCTGTGTTTAGGGAGATGTCAGAAACTTGACAGATATGCCAGTTGCACCTATGTGTTTTGCTCAATAACTAAGTGACCCCCAACTGGGCCTGTGTATTTTCTTCATGATGCTTTTCCTCAACAAAGAGCAAGAAATGTGAACTTTTTTGTAAGAAAACACAAATAAAGTTAGTATACTCTTTGCTACACTGTGAGAAAGGTAAATTGCTGTGTCTGATTCCCATGGTCAATTTGTGTCTTCACTTCATTTTGGCAACACCAAACAACTTCATGCCAGTCCAGTTAAGCATGGCTGAGGATTGCTCTGTGCTTCTGGAGGAGTGTGAACACAGCAAAGCTTTCTGTGGCACATTGTATCTGTGAAAGAAGTGCAAATTCACAGCCCAATTGCACCCATAAGTGTGTAATGCCTATCTGCTGGTGGAGAGGATGCTCTTGGCAGCCCTTTGGCTAAATTGGTCTAGATACTTGGATGTACATGTGCTTGTGGTGACTGAGCATGAACGTCGGAAAAGTTTATTTCTTCTTGGTTTGATGCTGCTCAGAGGCAGGGCTGTTAGAGCTGTGTATTATTGCAACACATAGTTACAACATAATATGAACCTCCAATAGTTATAGCTCTGCTCTCTGGATGAGTGTTTATTAATCTTCTGTTAGTTATTCAGAGCCACACCTTCCTCTGTTTCTGTAGAAAAGGTCCACCTAGAAAGCTGAGTGACTACTTCACTTGTGTGATGTTGGGCTACCTGTATTTTTCTTGTTAGTGTTGATACACATTTCATGATGTTAACAAAATTAATAAACAAATAAAATTGATTTAAAAGTGTTGATATTTTTTCAATCATAAATTTAAATATTTTGCTCCCCCCCAAAAATAAAAACATACTAAGAGCTTCTATCTTCTTAACTTGAAAGTAATTTCATGATTTCTCGTGGAGGCTGTAGTTTGATTGCCTTAAGTTTCCATTCCTCTCTATCTACTACATATAGCCAGAAGCAAGAGTCACCTTCCTGGTGAGAGAAGGATCTTTTCCTCATGGGTGTCAATGACCAGAAAATGAAGTTTATCCACTGAAAGCAGCCAGTAGAGGAGACCTAGTACAGGAGATTACTGAAATACAACTTCTCTGAACTAGAAGGAGGGTATTTCCAAGTCATAGCAATAATTTTTTGATTAAGGAGAAAACATGCATTGTGCCAAAATGCAGTACCTGGGTACTGAAAATAGATTAATCTGAGATTTTCAACCCCACACACATGTGCAGATTGATATCAGCTATTTAAATTACAGACTCACAATACAGCTTGTTACTCTCATTTTCTCACCAGTCACTCCATGTTTTCACCTTTTGAAACCTTTCTCAAGAAAATTGTGGGGTTGTATGGGGCCCACATACAACTATGGAAGAGAGGAATTTACACTCAGAGGTTTAACTACAGATTCTAGTTTCTTCTCTAAGCTTTTTTTTTAATGATCTATTATTTTCAGACTACTCAGTGCAAAGATTTCTAAAATAAACTGAATTTAATCAAATGACAAGTCAAATGGCTTGGCTTAGAAGATGCTCAAAATGGGTCCTTGGAATACAGCTTTTGACCTTCCTGTTACATTATAGTTTCCTCATGTTTAACTCAACTGTTGGGGTCACACAATCACCAAGGCTTGAAGAGACCTTCAAAATAATCTAGTCCAACCTTATCAACCCAGCACCACCACAATCACACCTGAAACATATCCCCAGCTGCCACATCCAGATGCCTGTTGGACACTTTCA
The DNA here is from genome assembly GCA_036023395.1 of Myiotriccus ornatus. Taxonomy (NCBI): domain Eukaryota; kingdom Metazoa; phylum Chordata; class Aves; order Passeriformes; family Tyrannidae; genus Myiotriccus; species Myiotriccus ornatus. The sequence goes on from JAYRBT010000001.1 coordinate 99,821,940, forward strand.
GGGACAGTGACTCTATCAGTTCCCTGGGCAACTTTTCTTTGTTCTTATTCCAAATCACTCTTTCAGTGAAACGTTTTTTTCTAATGTCTGAACCACCCCTTGCACAACTTAAGGCCATTTCCTCTTGTCTTTTCACTTGAAACATGGTAGAAGAGACCCACCCGCACCTCACTAAAACCTCCTTTCAGGTAGTTGTAGGGAGCAATGAGGTCCCCCCTGAGGCTCCTATTCTCCAGACCAAAACACATTTCCTTCAGGGACTGTAGGATTTCAGCCTTCAAATTTAAGGCATTCACAGCATGCACATTTGATGCCTGAACCTGGGTTGAACTCCACTCCTGCTGCTTTAAAAGACTGTAAAATTAAAGCCTGCCAACAAATATAAGGTATTAGTGTGTGCTGCATTTTGTCATAAAACATTAGTGATGTGAGGAATTCAGGGATGAAAAAGAGATGTGTAGATGTATCATAGTTACATTGGAGACAGATCCACTTAGAGTAATGAGATAAACTTTCACACTTCAGGGCTTAACCAATTCTTTTTGTTCACTTCCTGAAAAACATTACAAGATGTGGTTGCTTAAAATAGCAACGGACTGGATTCACTGATTAATCCTTGGTTCTGTTGATTAAGACTCAGAGCTCGAAAGGTTATTCCCTCCATGAAGAATAATTCCCTTAATTGTCCATGACAGGCTGTTTTTGTAGCATTCTCTGAACCATGCACCACTTACTGCTCTTGGACATAGGGTATTGAACTTGATTAATCACTGCTCTAGGCTTGGCCATCCCTCCACACTGTATTCAATCAGCCACTTTTGTTACATGGTCTTTATTAGTCTCTAACCTTTAGGCACCTTAAGCAAAATAAAGCAAACATCTTATTTCTGAAAGGCTGATGGCATAAGGCTGAGTGGTGCTGGGGCCAAGGGACCTTGTTCTCACTCATGACCTTTCTCGCTGTGATACTTTAACACAAGCAGCTGTCTGTATCACTGGTGAACCATTCTGCCCTTTGGGGTTTTTTTGCCCATCTGCTTTCCCTGCAGATGCTTTTTTATCTGTCTTTTGTGGGACAGTATAGCATTAATACTTAGTATGATGCCCAAGAGACGTGCTAAAAAAGCCCCAGTTACAGGTGAGTTCACTTACAGTTTACACAGTCTTCAGCTCTAATGGCTATATGCCACAAACTTCATGATATTTGCAAGGACACTCTCAGAGGATCTTCCTATTTCAGTTTAAGATCCTTTTCTTCTTGGAGTTGGTAAGTTGCCAGTTGAACTTCTGGTTATTGAAAGTGTGGACAGGTATTGAATGTATTTTGAACTCATCAATGATAGTTTTAATTCTGCACTGTAGACCTTAGCATTTAATGAGACAATTATGGCATCAAAATAAGTCATAACTGAAGACACTGACTGGCAGTCAGCAGACTACTCTGATGTGCACAGCTGACTTTCCAGCTTGGGACAAAGGACTCACTTTCCACTTCCACAGAAGCAGAGTAGAAAAAAAAACAAGCATGAAATTGCAGTTGAGGATAGATCCTAATTCAGGGGTGAAGGCAGTAAAGGCAATACGAAAAAGTCATCCTCTTGACATCCCTACTTCCCCCGCCATGTTCTATGGCAAGTACTATCAGAGCACTTTTCAGATGAATGAAGAGATGGGCTATTAATGTGTGCCACATTTATTCGTTTTAATGATTCTGAACTAATAATACTGCTAAGAAGGTAACAAAATTTGATTTTTTTTTACCTTGTCTTTCAGCAGAATAGGGTGTGGTGTTTTGGTTTTTACTGTGATTATTCCTACTCACAGAAATCACAGAATCAGAGTCACAGGATGGCTGAGGTAGGAAGGGACCTCTGGACGTCGTTGGGTGCAACCCCCCTGATCACACAGCTGCACCTACAGATGAGTGTCCAAGAACATGTCCAGATGACTTTAAAATATCTCCAAGAATCGAGTCTCTCACTCACTCACAGTTCCCTCTCTCTCAATTCAGTTCTTGCATTCAGAAGGAAATATGCATGTGGTTGTATATGGATGTGTGTGTGTGTGCACATCTGTGCTTCCCCATCCTTTTTTAATACTTTGAGGGGGTACAAGAGATAAAACGCCGTGTCTCCTTCAAGACCGTACAACATTTTAACTCAGGGTAGGACTTAGTTCTATTTGATCTACATTAAAAATCAACAATACTCAATGATTTAGAACAAATCTGCTTGGTGTCCCTTGAGTATAGTGGCACATGAATGAAGTGCAAACTCTAAGGTATTAAAAGCAGTAGAATTGTCAGTGTAATTAATTATATTAATTAATTGTCAGTATAGCATGACAAGTTTATGAAGTATTTTACATAAAAGTAAGAAAGAAGACTTTTTTATCCCCTAGCACATCATACTTAGAGAATTAACCTCCCTTTGGAGCTGATTAATAATCCTTCCCCCCACTTTCTGTTTCTGAAGATGTTTTCTTTGCATGTTCCACCTTTTCCTAGAAATATATGTAAAAAAAAAAAAGAGTTGGCACTTCAGTGGCAGAACAGTAGCAATTCTGAATCAAGGGGTTTGATCCATTGACAGGAGAAATCATGTAGGCTGAACAACAGGTAATTTTCCCAGTTCTTCAACAAGCTTCTCCACCTTGTTGCTAAGCGGTGTCAGGGTGGGAAATCCTGAACCTGTTGAATGTTACGAGATAGTCACTTGGCTCAGGAGAAACTGAGATTATGGACACAATCTGGAGATATCCTCGCTAAGTTTTTCATTCCTTTTCCCGTTTTCTTGTGCAGAGCTGCTCATAGTCAAATCATATAACACAGCTGAGATGAGTGGGGTGGAATAATGGCATACAGTGTGATAACCAGGGCAGTAAACTTGGCAGTGCATTTCCCATTCCCACAGCTTAAGTTCTGGCAGTAGTCAGCACTGAGCTATCTCCGTCAGAAGCAAGAAAACCAACCCAACCTCTTCTCAACTTGGTGACAGAGTTCCTAAAAAGAATCAAAGACCTAAAAAGTCCCTCGAGGCACATCACTACAGTTTTATTTATCTTGACAATATTTAAACTTTTGATTTGTATGGATTTATGATTTCGAAAGATGCCAAAGGGAGTTAATGTCACATTGGAGCAAAATATTAAAATGTACAGCTGCAAGTTTGAGACATAATGCCTTGACTTAGATACAGGTTGCACTTAACAGAGCTTCTGAATCCTCTTTAAATGTCATTGTGCTATACGTGATATCCTTACAGCCTGTGACTGCCTGCCTTGAAAGATTTCATTTTATTGTGCTCTGAAGCATATACTGACAAAAGAGCCTTCAGAATTACCTCTGGCAGTAGTCTGCATGAGAAATTCTTGATTTCATTGGAAACTTTTATTCTTAATTTGTGTTTGCATTCGTCTTTGGTGAGTTATAAAAGTAGCTATAGTTATAGTAACTGTAGTACAGTTACAAAAGGAACGGATAGAAAAAATTGTAGATGTACAAGTGAAGAAAGTAGTGAGATAAGTTTTTTGTGTGTTTTTTTTGTTTGTATTTTTTTTGTTTGTTTTTGTTTTTGTTTCTTTTTTTTTACCTGTTATTGCTTATGTTTAGACTTCAGCACTTAACATTGTAGAACTGTCAATACTATGGGCACCTGCAAACCTGTAAGGACTCCTTTCTTCCTTTGAGGAGTGTATCTGAAGTACAACATTCAGAGAAATACAGATTTCTTGAACACTGAAGGTGAAAGGTATTTTAAATGTTTTCAATTAATTCTCTGAGTTTGATATTTTAACGAAAATTTGAAGTACTTATTAGAAGTACCCGATGAAGATAACTGGAGATAATTGTCTGAGTAAATCATGGATAAGCATTTTTTCCCCTTAAAGTATATGCACAGAAAAACCCAAAGGCTTTGAGACGTTTTACATTTGCTTTGAATTTTTTTAGTCACTCAAACTCAGTGAAATACAATAAGAGAGACAAAGCTATATCCTTCCATGTACTTAAGAAAATGTACATTATATTTAGAAA
>JAYRBT010000001.1:99826072-99844363 GCA_036023395.1 Myiotriccus ornatus
CACTGTTCACTGGGATGAAATCTGACTATTCCAATTGAGATACAAAAGCATATTCTACTCTTGATTGCACCATGGTAAGAAGGATGGGATCAAGTCTGGCCTGAAGAATGCAAGCACTACTCAGTAACATCGGCATTTTGCCTTCAATGAGGCTTGAGTCATTGACAGAGAGGTAATAACTTACAAAGTGAAAAGTCTAATTAGAGTCGTGTTTGCAGCACAAATGTGTCAGGATAATTCAGTGTGTGAGAAAATGCTGTTGTTGGAGAACATCGTTTTTTCAATCCTTTAAGAAAAACCTAGTCAGACTCCAAACTGGCAGATTTTCTTCCTTCCTGTAGTACGTGATGGTATGGATTCTAAAGGGACATTGGAAAGGCATAAATAATCCATCTAAAGCTTCCCAGCATGGGAAGTGGCTCAATATACAAAAAAAGAAGAGCTCTTTGAAGGCTGAAATATCAACATACAGCAGCTGGTTTATATCTATGGGATCTTCATGTTCCTGCAAATAACTCTGCCATGTAAAACTGGGAATTTTTTTTGTTTCTAAGTAAGTCTGGATGTCTTCTGTCTAGTGATGGAAGGCTGTATGTCTTTGTACTTGAGCAGTACTTTATATAAGAGGGAAAAAAATGGTACAGATATTTACTCTGCCATTCTGATGCAAAGTGAAGGCCAAACTGCTACACAAATAACTCTGAGAAGTGTTACAGTCTTCTGTAGTTTTGAACTGCCTGTGTTCAGAGGCAAGGAATTAGCCTGACAGGTAAGCAGTAAACAGTGCACAAACACTTCTCTTTCTGCTACATATAGAAGGGGAAGAGTATGGGAGATCTTTCATTTTAAGTGATCTCTCTTCAACCACTCTTTATAGTGAATGGGCCTTAAAACTCCTCCTTCCTCTCTTTTATAGCCAAAATATGCTGCTGTAATTAGCAAAATGCAAACAGAAACGTGAACTACATTCCACTAGTAGTTTTCTATCAACAAGTCTGGGACTTTGGGAAACCAAAAGGATAAATCACCCATTCTATTGCCTTTGGGTGGCCAGCTTTTGCATGGTCAGCTTGGGTCCTGGCAAAAATACAAAATCTGGGGCAAAAACATACTGAATTAAAGCAGCTCGAAGAGAAGAATGTTCCCACGGAGACAAGGTTCTGGAGCAGACGTTCTTGTGGGGCAACTGGGAGGGCAGAAACATTCTGCCATGATCTGACCTCCATGTCTGGTCTTCTATGAAGTGACTATTTTTTCTGTATGATGTCATTCTTCATCGCATCTGTAGCTTGGGAACTTGTTGACAAGTATTTATTTAATATTCAGAATAAGAATTTTCCTTTAAACACTTTTCACCACATTCTGCCATATCCCAAGGCAGCCAGAAGAACTTAGTAAGCTTTAACAGTTCAGTGAGGTTGGACAGTGTCAGGACAATGTGAAATTGCTTTGGCTCTAAAAGTCCATGCCTTGGGGCTGCACTAAAGGCATAAGTACATGTCACTTTAAAGGGATGTCTAGCATTGCCCATAACAGAAGCACATGTGCAGATATGTGGTTTGAACTCTGAATGAGCTCTGAAGTCTATTACAGGCTAAAATCCCTTTCAGAGATCTGCACAGAGTGTGGGCTGCAGCTAAGTTGGCATATGATAAAACAAAGCATTCAGTTTCCAGCATCCATTTGGGAAAAATATCCGCATTCAGGCCTTCAAAAAATGTCTGAGATAACTGAAGGCAACTTTTTGAAGTGTGACGCCAACGGTGTTCAAACGGCGCAAGGGCTTGAAAGCTCAGCTGAGGCTGAGACTGATAAGGCAGAACACGGGTTAGTTAGTGACACAGCAAGTTGTGGGGAAGGTGAAACAAGTGAGAGTGCTGTAATTCAGGTAGAGGCATGTCTGCCCACTTGCCAGAGTTAATTTTCATAGGAGCTTGACATTTAAGTCTTTATCTCAGATAATGGTTAATGGTGTCTTTAAATTATCTTTGCTTGAGTAAAAGGATTGTGTGTCTTGCATGCAGAAAGGTTAGGGCTTTTTTGTAGATTGATTTTGTGGTTTGGTGTTTGGTTGGTTGGTTGGTTGGTTGGTTTGTTTTGCTTTGTTTTAAATTTTTTTCCCCTCCCTAATGTTATTAATGTTCTTTTATCTATTTCACAATTAATAACAATTCCTAGAATATGCAAAATCATGGAGCTGTGAGGCTGTATCAAGCTCTTTTCATCCTGCAAAGCTTTTACAATGTATTTATCACACTGCAGGTATGTTAAATACTGAAACACTTTCTGTCTCGTAGTGTGTAACATAAATGTTAAGCATGTGTTAGTATAACATTAGAATGCTTCAAAATATCATGGTACTTGAACTCTGTAGTATAATGAAATAAAATCCCTTAGAGAATCCTGCATAAAAGTCTGTTTCTAGTGCAATGAAAATTGGTGGTTGAGCTGCGTTACTGATTGTACCTTGTTAAAATTTTCATGTGAAACTGAATATATGTGTAGAATATACATATTTTTGAATTCAGAATGAGAAAAAGCTTAAAAGTTACAGGAGTAGCGGTGAAATGAATCAATGGATTTAAAAAAAAAAATCAATTCTTAATCCTTCCCTTATGCAAAGACGAAAGTAGTAGCTGGTAAGAGTAAGAGTAAATAGTTATTTAGATGAGGATCATTGCTGCACTCAGCTGACTGCAGCAGGGAAGGTGGAGGGCTGTTTGGGAACACAAAATTTGTGAGAAATGAACACTAATTCTAAAATCCTCTAATTTCTTACTGCTTGTCTTTGTTCTCTGTCAGAGCACAGGGATTTGCATAATGTGTGGTTGTCAGCTAAAAGTGAAGGATAGGTGCAGGCAGGTAACTTCCCAACTCATCCAGATGGAAGTGAGCGTGCATATTGTAAGTCAGATGGCAACGATATGCCATAAGCTGACTTCAGGAAAGGTGGTAAACTCCCACTCACTGAAATATTCACTTTCCCTGGCACAAGCTAAAACCCATTACAGAATTATATTACTCCAAATGTCCTGCTGGTCGAGAAACTAATCAGCTCGTGGCTGGACACATGTGGGAGATGATCTGAGCAATATCTGAAACTGTCACTGAGGAAATTTACTCCCAAGTACCTGATGATGGTGTAGAAGGCTAAAGCTAGAGTAGGTTGAACAGGGGAAGAAAAGGGAAACTGCTTCTCAAAATTGTACATTTTAATAAGGCCCACATGAATGCATGGTTCCAGAGATGCACTATTTCTCAAAACAACCTGGGTCCCAGGTTGGAGGAATCAAAGAAGGTTGCCGGATTATTGTCTCCATTGCCAATTATGATTGCAAGGAAGGGATTTAAACTGCAGTGTGGCAGGTAATGAAAAGCGATACTGAGTCCTTCTTTCTTTAGGGGTGTGGGATTGTTACTTTTATTTATTCTTATTCTTCTGCTACACAAATATATGAGAGACTTGACTCATAAATAACTGTGAAGAAAAAAATACAGACTATGCCCCATGAGCATCATTCTCAGTATGTGAAGGTGGAATGTGAGTGGAATGAATCTCAGGTAGGTAAGCAGCTCTGCTGCCTGTGAGATCTGAAGAACTAACAGGTGGGTAATCTGACTGGCATAAACCAGGCTGAATAAATCATGGGAAAATGAATCACAGTAGTGCAGGAAGAATGCATTCTGAAGAGTTAGGAAGCAAATAGCTTTGAAATTTAAGTTATAATTCTGTTTAGGGGAACTAAATCTTGCTTTATTCATGGAGACATTACTAACATCTTCCGTGTTCAACATAGTACATTCCAGATGCATTATGAGTACACTCAGAGACTTGCAATGAAGATGAAAAATGAGACCTTACATTGTTTAAAAAAAACAGGTGTTAATATATACAATATGCCTATATAATAATTTACATCTAGGAACTTACTCCTTATTTGCTGATATTTAAAGTATTAATGTTGAAAACAAACTCAGTATGCTTGTCCTTAGCACTGTCATATCTAGTTTGCTAATAAAGGGAAAGGCAAGGATTAGTGCTAATTACAGTTTAGATAATTTGAAATAAGTTGGAGCCCATAGTAACTCATTACCACATTTTTATTCCAAGAAACCTGTTTTTAATAATGGATGCAAAGTATGTGTTGCTGTCACAGTTCATTGTTTAATTAGTTTTCTGATCAAACACATTAATGAAGGAAGACCTAATAAATCATGCAAGAGCAGAATGAAGTACTTAGTTATTATCTTTTGCTTTGATTAATGATGATATGAAACCACAGCAATCTTGAAACAGTGGTTACAGTGGTTATATGTGACCACACACAATTACAAGGGCACCTTCAAGCATATTTCTTAAAAAAAAAAAAAAAAAAGAAAAAAAAGAAAAAAAAGGAGAAACATTATCCTAAAAATGAGAGTGCCTGGAACATTTCCTAACTTGCTCTGAGTTTCAGGCTGTAATGGTGATGGATTAAAGGCATTTCTGAGTCCAAGTAAAAACTGGATCTCTGCAGTTTCCCAGCGGTGCTGCTGTGGTCAGTGTAGGGTGGTTCAGGGTGGTGGGAAGGGGATATGACAGATGCACTTGACCCCTTAACCAGATGAGCAGTGGTTTGGTAAAAAAAACAGACAGATCTTTATATGAGTCTGAGTTCCCTCTAAACTGCAACTGGACTGCACTTCAGTGACTCTCCCCTTGAGCTGGGATATCTCGCAAGGTTTGAGATTCCTCACCCGAGACTGAAAGATCCTTCTTCACCCAAGGTGGAGAGATGCCTTATTCACAACATATCATTAGGAAGTGGCTGAGAGTGTGGTAAATCAATGCTAATGAAATCCATGTAGCTTATTCCTTTAGACATAAATCATTGTCCAAGTCTGAGACTAAGATTGGACCTAGGTGCACCTAAGCTCCATCAAGAGTTTAGAAAGCAAGGGAGACAACTCTGAGACTCATGACTCAGTGGGAGGGTCTCCTTTACCCTTTGGAGTCTTTGGTCTCTATGTAAATTATTCTAGCTCAATTCTGACTCCATTTTCCTTGGTATGTTTCATCTATGTAGCAACTAACAGAGTGAACTTTGCCATCAAACTTTTTGAATTTGCACTTTTACAAATTCATATTAAAAACACTCTTGCTGATGCCTTTGACAGTGATTCCTTAAGCAACCTTCAGTCACTCATCTGCCACAGGGAACTCTGCAGGGCATAATGTGGCGGCATCTTTCTCAGTAGTCAGGAGTTTTAAGGTGAAAGTAGTTGTCAGTTATGATGATGGCAGAAAATACACCTCTTCTTGCTCCCAGAGAACATATTTTGAACTATCATTTTACTAGCCCCTAACACTATTTGCTACATTATTGTAAGCTTAGGGTCTTCTGGCTGTGTGATGGTAATGGCAAAATGGTGGTTGGAAGCCAAAGGGTAAAAAGGAGGTGAGAAAGAATGACATAGTAGAAATATGGAAGAATGAATGGAAAAAATTGTGCAGGTGATAAAAAATGAGACTGTCACCACTTAGGTATACTCAGTTTGATCATAAAATCACAGAATCGTTAAGGTTGAAAAAGACCTTGAAGATCATCAAATCCATCGGTCAACCCACCACCACCACCATGTTCGTCATTAAACCATGTTCACAAGTGCCGTTGGAATATATATGACAAGTGTGTATCGTGTGTGAAACAGTAGGATACCCAGAACTCTTAGAACCTATAGTGATATACTGCGCTTTCAATTTTAATTTAGCTTCAATTTTGAGCTTGTGAGCTGCAAATACCTGCTCAAGACTTACAGTTCTTTTAGCACTGTGCCCCCTCCCATACACACTCCCTGCAGGGACTGTTGGTACTCCTTCAAACACTTTAATCTGTCCTCTCACCTGCCACAGAGCACAACATTTGTGGCGATGGCCTCATGGGCTCATGGGCATGGGCACCTGACTGAGTGAGCTGCCGTGCAATTTGGCCTGTTAACATGGGTCTACATCTAAGGAAGGTTTCTAGGACCATCTCTTTCACATTTAGCTCTGGGCATTTGTGGGTATATAACGCTCAGATGATCAGCCAGATTTGCAAGGTCTGCAGCATCAGAAGAGCAAGGTCAGAGCTTCTGGTGAGTGTAAACCATTTGAATTCCTCCAATGCTTTGAAAAATCCCAGTAGCCCCTGATTGTATCTATTATGTGCTGAAGTATTCTGAAAACTCTTGCCCTACACAGCTTACTCCAAGTTCCACTGCTTGCGTGTGTTACAGTAAGGTCTTCCTCAGCGTACCCGCACCAGCAAAGCAACTGTTTGCCTTGACTTGCCTTTGCAGTATCTCCCAGAGGGCTTGCTTCCTGAAGCAGGAACTTGCTTTTCCTCTCCTTGTACAGCCCCAGAGGAGATTCCCCCACAAACTGCTATGATTAATGCATACATGATCAGCATCCTCTCTGAAAATTGTTCCTTTTGATTTCCAAATAAACAACAGAAAAAGGATGGAACAAGTTGTTCACCTGCCAGAGGAACAGAGGGAGCTGACCTGGTTTCCCTCAGACACAGCCGTAACTGGGAAGGAAAGAATATGAGTTTGGTTGGCTGAGCCTTCACAAGCACTTTATTCATGCACTGCAAACTCCGCTACCTTCCAGCTAAAAGAAAAGTGAGGTTACAGTTTCCTTTTTGCAGAACACCTTCCTACACATCCAAAAAGGAATTTCTTTGCAGTTGTTTCTTTTGAGTTTATTTCCCATGAGAAGAAACTGTTTTTTTACAATATTCTTGGACAAGGGAAGAAAAGCAAATTAGATTTAGGATCCTGTTGTTGGAGTATCACCAAAAGAGGAAGCTCATAGTCATTACCAAATAAATATAAGATAATTTGAGATGTTTGAAAAAATCCATGGGTGGTAAATTCAGGAAAATTATAAGAAAAAAATGTGCTGGATTCTGTATATTTGATTGGATGTGTTTTAAAGAGGCAAAAGAGAGGCAGAACAGAGCCACTCAAATTACCTTTTGATTGACACTGTTGACAGAATCTTCCCTTTGAAAAGTGAAAATGAATTAATGCAACCTGACACCGTTATAAAACCAAGGGTCAAAATCCCAAGGCCTGCTGGAGAGAAAATAGAAGTAATGCCATAAACAGATAATTTCTATATTTGCGTTAAAGTTTATGGGGATTAATTTTAGCTAATTAATTTTGGTAGAATTTCTTGGTTTTCAGTTAAATAGGAATCTTCTCGGAAACCATCGCAGCCTGGTCCTCTGATGGTAAGGTGAATCAGCTCTTTGCTTTGTCTTTCTTACAACTACTAAAGAACTCTCTACTGAATGTGTATTGAGGTTGGGGTCCAGAAGGGATTTACTAGCTTTCTGTCATCATTGTAGGTTGCACAGATTTGAAGGAGATAACATGCAACCTCTTCCTCAGAAGTGAATGGAGAGATAGCAAGAGTAATCTGATGCTATGAAATAGGGTGAAGGAATTTTAATGGGAGGTTATTGTGGCAGCAACTTTGGTTTAAGTAACAGAAAATGAACCAAGTAAGACTAAAGCGTGCAATCTGTAATCCCAGACTACCTAGAACAGGAGTAACAAATATATGCATTATATTCATTATGTTCATAAGGTAACATCTCTTCCCATCATGTTCACTTAAAGAAACTTGAGAGAATCTGTGTCTAAGGGTGTCAGCCTCTGTTTCTGAAGTGGAAGGCTAAAAGCAGACTCAGAAGTGGTTTTCTCTGGATCTTTGGGAAGGATGAGGATCAAACATTTATTGTTCACTCCCCTGTTTATTTTAACTTTTGTTATCACTGTAGAATTCCCACCGACTTTCAGAGAGACAGGATTTCACCTCAGGTATTTGATCTCCAAAATCTCAGATTCTTTTTTTTTTTTTTAATTTCTGAAATAATAGACTGATTTTAAATAAAGTTCTTTTAAATAAGGAAAACAGAAATTGCAACTCAAGAAGAAATATTCAGATTGATTAAGAACTTTATGAAGACTTTAATCAAAAGTATAAATAGGCTTTTCAAAACAGTTAACTTGAACTAAATAAGTGAGAAACAGAAAGGTTTTTTTCTTCCTTTCTACATCACATTTCTAACGTGAGCAGAAAGCTTCGGACATCCATCTTTTCCTTCATGGACAAAAAATAAGTGTACTGAAATGTTTCATGAGAAGTGATGCAAAGAGACAATTGTCCGTGGACAGTTTCCACTGTTTTCATTGATTTTACTAATTATTTTCCCAGCCTAATTAACCAAAAGGTTGTTTCCTGCTTTTATTTTCTGGTGAAAAGGTAAGTTTTTCAAAGGTCTTTTTCTCAGAAAAATCAGGTGCCACTTTGTTCCTTTTGGATATACGAACTGGTGGACTGACCAAGGAACAAAGTGGCATTCAATGTGAAGTTCCATGGAACCCCCAAAAAATCACTGGGCTGTGCAAAAAAGAAACAATCCTATTTGCCAGAAGCACAAGGTCTGATCAAAAGACAAATATGGTCAGAGTGAATGAGATCCAGGCCACTTGTCTTCCAGTCCACACAAAGAAGTGAAGGGACTTACCTGCTCACCTACTGAGGTGAAAAGAACAACTTCCCACAGCTTCAGCTTCCACATCTCTTTAGGTGAGCTCTGTGAACAATGAATGGAAAGGATGCTACTCACTGAACAGAAAACACTTACCTTCTCTGCCTAATGAAAGATGACTTTCCAAACACCCTACTTTTCTTACTCAACCACGCAAATGAAGACTCTAGGATCACAGAACAGGCATGAGTCATGTCTGCAGGGGTCTCAGATCACTTAGAAAAATGATATATCATGAGGTATGAGATCTGTCACAGGTTCAGACAGCTGAGTTGTGATTTGAATAATCGTTTTTTACTCTTCACCTATTTTAATGAACTTGGGAGTTACAGGCATCACAGACATTTGTGCCCTGTGACAGCTTGTTGCTTGAATATAAATTGTGAGATCTGATGCACGTCGCTTGGGTGAAAGACCATGAGGAACCCCTGCAATTTCCAGCTCTCTGTCCCTAACAGTCTAACTGCAACAATAGAGAGCCGACACACCACAGGCTCTTGAAACTGTCTTTAAAAGTACAGATTATGCTAGAACTTGTATGTTTCTTTAGGGCATCTCAAGAACAATATGCATAAAGCACCATGCGAATATTGTGAGCTGCAACTCTACAAATTAAATCGATACACTGTAAGGCTAATGTGTGTTCTGCCTTGATGCCCACAGGGTGAGAGAGATGGAAGGAGGTCATACTTCTCACTTTTCACTAACACCCCCTCCAATTTCTGCACAAAGCTTCAAAGGCTCCCTTGTTTGAAACTTGTCTGAGCCCTTGCTCAGTAGCCTGAAAGCTGAGTGATGTGCCAGTGTTCCCAGAAGGGAGTAGGGCAGGGCAGCGCTGTCACACTGATAGCTGGGGATGGGCCTGGCTTCAGGGGGAACCCCAAAGGCAGAGCAAATGGAGCTGACTGCTAAGGTGAGCAAAGAGGGGGGCAGTGTTACTATTGCAAATGTGAGAATGAAAATTCTGAGAAATGAATGTCACAACACTCCCAGAAGTATTATGTATTTCAAGCAAGGCAACTCTGTATGGCATTTTGTGACATGAGTGTGAATAGGAATTGGGGTAAGGCAAAGACAGCCGTGCATACCATGTATTTCTTACTAGTTTAATCTCAACATGTGTGGATGATGTACAAGATTTAATGTACATCTGTCTGGAAAGATTGCACATTTGGCTACATTTCTAACTGCTACTAACATTTTCTTTCTTCAGGGTGCACAGTCTTCAGGATTTGATTCTCTTTCATTGCTGTTATTCGAATTGAATTTTTCTTGGCTGTACAGTAGGACCAAGTATGGTGACTACACCACTACTTGTCAACCTTCTCCCTCATTCCTGAATTTAAATCTCTTCCATCCATGTCAGCCTCAGCACCCAGAGGCTATCTACTTCTTCTCTTGTAGAGTACTCCACTGAAAAGAGACTTTTCAGTTAATGCTTTTCAGTGACTGAATGTCCCAAAACTTTCCTCGTGATATTAATCCTAAAATTATATGGCAATCTTAATTTAATATTTCTCTTTTTTTCCCTCCTAGGACTGGAAGAATTTAAACAGCAATGATTTGAGGGTTTATTTTTTGAGACTTTTTCCAGTCTGATGAAGTTGGCCTGTGCTCATTGCTGGTGGGAAGCTCTCAGTGTCAGTTGCCTATTGAGCCTTCCAGCTTCACCTTCCACTGAGTGTTGGAACTGGTGTTTGAACCTCCTTACTGTTATCAGATTTATTCCTGCACAGCACTTGCATCTATTCTCACTCTCTGGACAACAAAAAAAAAAGGTAAGATCACTTGGTGGTAACCTTTAGAATTTCAAATTCAACAAGTTATGAGGATTCCTCTTGAATGAGAATCAATAAATGCAAATGTCCAGCTATGCTGACCTGATTCATGTGGATGGCCTCATCAGCCACAGACTTAAAAATCAGCGATTTTAGCTTTATTAGGATGTTGTGGATTGAAAATACTGTATGCTGGTTTACCATCTTTTTCCTGAAACAAATCACACTAGTGAAATTGGGGGTTGGAGTAGATGATCTCCAGAGGTCGCTTGTCACCCCGACCCTTCTGTGATCCTGTGAAACCAGAAGCTTAAACTGTAATTAGAGTTCCACCATAGTACAAACAAAATCTACCTGGACTATACAGAACTAGACCAATTTTAATTTATAATGCCACAATACTGACAAATACAAACCCCATAAACATAGGCAGTTAGAAATAAACATTCTACAGACAACTTTGATGTATATTTATGGACCTAAGCTTGCTGACTGTATTTGTTTTTAGTTAGAACAAAACAACATTAGATTGACGAAAGAGAGATAATTATGTCCTGCTATTGCTGCTTGAAAACCCTTGGATGAAAGAGTTTCCTGGCCAAACACATACACCTCTGCACAAGTTTGTACGACACATTCACACACACATATGTAGTGTTGATGCTATTTATGTTTACAGTGCCATCAAAAGCCATTGAGGAAAAATGTTAACATTTACTCCTGCCTTGACAAGACTGAAAACATTTTATTTGATGACATCAGATAGTAGGTATCTGACCAGTGCAGTGTATTACAACTGTTAGCAGGATACACATGAGGGGTGTGGGGAGATCCTCATCTTCACTGGAAACAGGACTGAGCATTTTGGAGACTTCTCCATCGCTACTTGACATGAAAGAAGGGCTACAGCTGCTGGATTGTCCTCCCCTGCAATTTTTCCAGGAACTTCCTTTATTAGCTTTGCATTCAGTATACTGAACACTATGGACCTTGTTTTATATTGTTAATTGAGGTTAACAGAAAAAATTGCTTCAGTCTTACTACAAAGTATTTAAGATTGTACATTCTGTTGGCTCTACTAGCACATGAGGTCTTTCTTCTCTTTCAAGATGTATTTTGCAGTTGCAACAAGGTTTTTCTTGGAATGGACTTTCATCAAAAGTCAGACATCAACCAGTCAGACATCAACTAGTGTGTTGGTTTAGGAGATACTTTCTAGACAAAAAGTCTGTTTAATATAAAGTGATTAGATGGATTGTGGCTAAACTTACTGTAGGTATTCTTTCTTAGTACTTAAACTTATTCTTTTTGATTTAATTTTTCTCAACTTTGATGTAAAATTATGAAATTAAAACCAAAATGAACATTCTGATTCTTAAACTATTTTATTGGGTGAAGTCCATTTTGTTCAGAGCATAGAGCATATAATTCAGTATGTCATTCATTAATAAAGGTAGGTTTTGTCAAGATTAGAAGGTGTATGCTGGTGTCAGTAGCAATAAATAAAAAATAGTTTAAGGGCACCCCAATCGACGTTAATTTTAAAAAGCCTTTTGTTTTATTTCTGTTTATATACATGCAAATACTTTACTTCAGACTGACATTTTTAATACAGGCCATGACCAGAGGTTTCCTAAATAATGCTTTAAATTATGCTGCCAATAGCATATTTAATTGTTGTTTGCATACGGCACATTAACATTTATTTGCACTTTGTTCCATCTTGAATTGCACTGCAGACACAATGGCAAGCTGTCACATTGCAGGAATTAAAAGAAATGTCATGGGCAACAAAATTACGCCATGTCATACTAAGATATCTTTAGGGCAACATGCAATAAAGCTTAAAATCGTTTAAAAGCTGACTGTGAATGCCTCTTGCTTGCATTGGTTTAAGACAGCATGCAGAGGCATAAGAAGGAGATTTTCAGTGCCATTTCTTCTTCCAGTAGTTTGTTACAGGCAGATCTTTCTCAATTTCACACTTAAATTCATCCCCCTTAACTTTCACCAACTTTGCTAAATGGCATCCACATTTACTGTGTTATCTAGTGAAGAGTCAGTTATCCAGTTAATCTGGAGAGATGGAAGGATGAATCATTTGGTCTGGTCTCCTGTTCTTGCTTGGTCTTGGATAGAGACAAAGTGGTTGAAATGTCAAAATATTAGCATGTTCCCTGTTACAGTTTTCATGGGCAGCAAACATTCTTCATGCAAGGCCAAAGGTAGTTTAGGAAACAGGCTGGACCACCATGGACTACTCCTAATGGATATTATGGACTGGCTTTTGTTTTATGAGGTGGAAGGCTTAGGTATAGGGATATAAGCCATTCTGTGACTGCTGAAAATGGGCTGGCATAGATGGGCACTGCTTGTGTTGCTTTGACAGACGAGTATATAGTTCAGAGAAGAGTAAGCCAGAACATTTATCTCTCTGGCTTGGAGATGGTGTTGTTTTATTTGCTGGTAACAAATAAAATGTATAGATAGCTATTTTCTCCTATATAGAGTAGAAGTTAATTTCCAGATGACTGAAGAGAAAGGGGTAAAACTGACTTCTGTTCCCAAGGGTTTGTCTAAACCTTGTGTAATCTTCAAGGTTTTTCTCTGCAGAAATAATTCCAGTAGTTTCCTAGCTCTGGTCCCTGCTCAGGACTGCTGACTGTATTTCAGGCTTGACTGTCTCAAGCATTTGCTTTCTACCTGTGAATAATTTTCCCTGTCCTGAAAAGAGAAAAGGAAGTTTACTGTTAAAGTATATAGAGAATGGGAAAAGTTTCCAACATAGCAAGTAGGAAGAGGAAAAAAATTTCTAGAAGTACCCAGGATTGAATCTTGTTTCTTTGCAGCAGGATTTATAAAATTTTACTGCAATTTATGTGGCAACATAGTACACAGTGCGTCTGGCCCACTGATGACCTGTTGGTTTGGAGTGTGATTACGCATGATCTTCTGTTGCTGTCTTGGATCTCTGTATAAAAATACATGCTTTATTCCATGACTGAAAAGCAGCATGGCTTTTCAGGGTGCAGCTGGAGGGAGCTCATCTTCCCCCTTATAGTCTCCCCTATCAGTTGTCGTGTCTGTGCAAAGATATTAACGCAGGAGAAAGAGTGAGGTCATCTCCCAGAGGCCCTGCTGTGTTCTCCAACAAGATCAGGGGAGGTGTCACAGGCTGGGGATTTAGGACAGTCCATACAGATGCTTCGAGGGCTGACCTACCTGATGGTGAACAGGAAGCTCCTGAGGCTGCTGTTGGGTGCCATGACAGTACAACAGAGGCATATGGAGTCAGATGCTGCTGCAGGACAAAGTTCACTTCATCAATGTTCAGATTTAGGAGAGAATGAAAAATAGCAAAATTTTCTGTAAAGATTAATTTTTGCAAGGCTAAGTTAGTAGCTAAACAGAGAAAAACATGAAAAGCGACTGTGAAAAGTACAAAGGTCTGGGTAGAGGGTAGTTTATGCTAAAGGATCCTTCTTTATTCTCACCTAAAAATTCCTAAAAGTTGGCCTACGCTGTTGTACTTTGTTTCTGACTGCTGCTACTTGCATCTATGGCCGTCAAATAAATGCTATATTAGTAATAGAGTGTGTTGAAAGTGAGTTGTAAATGCTGTTTACAAAGGTTTTTTTGAAGTGTTGTGGTTTAACCCCAGCTGGCAACCAAGAAACACACTCCTCTACCTTTGGGATGGGCAAGAGAATCCAAAGAGTAAAAGTAGAAAGCTCGTATGTTGAGATAAATGCAGTTTAATAGGGAAAGCAAAAGTTGTGCACAAACTCAAAGTAAAACAAGGAATTCATTTCCTGCTCCCCATGGGCAGTCAGGTGTTCAGCCATCCCCAGGAAAGCAGGGCTCCATCACTCTGAATGTCCTCCACTTCCTTCCCTTCCTTCCCCCCCCCTTATATAATGAGCATGAAAGTTTGCTGCTTTTATTTCAATGCTATAGATGTTTTTTAAATAATAAAGCTCATGAGACCCCTAGGTATAGAAAAACAAAAGCTCTTTATTTACTGTTGTAGCTAAAAAGAATATCAGAGTCTGTCGCAACCCTAAAAAAAATATTAGAACAGAGGTTTTCAAAATGGAGTATCATTAAACATGCAATTTCATCAGTTTCTCAGTTAGCCAGAGCAAAGGCATAACTGCCAAAGAATTTGCCACACCACCTGGGTTTTTTAATTTAAGATCTCAGTGCTTGTGATATTTGACTCTTTGATGAGACTGCTGTTTTTCAGTTTCTAAAGAAATGTGTTATCCATGCTCTTCATTTTGAAAATTGGTCACCCTAGTTCATTAACTAGTAATGCAGTAAGACAGAAAATGCAGTATTCTTAGCATTTTTATGACTGAAGTATGATATAAAAGTATGCACCTTCAGCATGCTCTGGCAGATTGGTGTTACAACTTCAGTTCAGTACAACCCCGAGGGGCTCAGCAGAGCTCTACACCTGGGTGAAGCTGGGTGGGCACAGACTGCTGTGTTAGACTGGGGCCTTCAGATACCCTCCTGTGCCACTCTGCCAGCTGCTGGGGACTGACCCATGGGAGCATGAGGCAGTAAGAGTAGGCAGGGGTCTGGAGTTTTACAGGAGTCTGCTACAAAAACTGGTCTCAGAAAGTGGGAGATGTCGGGTGTTGGGCAGCGTGCTCGGTCAGTAAGGATCTGCTCACGGAGCAAATATCTGTGTTCACCCAGAACAGGCTTTGTTAATAGTGCAGAGTCCAAAAGTTAAATCTAAAAGTCAAGCCCAAAATCAGAGCAGTTCCACAATCCATAAAAAAGCCCCCAAAAGCTTCCAAAGGAAGAGTCTCTGTGAAACAGAAGTGCAGGGAGATAGAAAATGAAGGGATAATCTTCCTTGCTATATGTGTGCTGTAGTGAAAACAGATGGCAATGCACAAATTTATGAGGATTATAAAGTAGCAATTAATCTTTCCTCAGACATGGATCGATGCCTCCTTCACTCAGCTCTTCACAGGAGAACAGAGGCTCACTGAGCGCAGTCCCTAATTACCAGAAGGTGGTGCTGGCTGGTCACCCTGTCCTGCCATCAGTTATTGACAGGATTATTCCAGTGTAACTTGTTGCCCTGGGATGCAGAAGTGCAGCTCTGTATTTTTTTCAAATCAAGTGTAGAGCAGCTGCTACACAGAATTATTTGGATGGCATCCTACTGACTGCAGAAACACAGCAGTACTTGCAACTTGGAAATTACATTAAGAATGTTCGCCTTTGTGTTAAGAGTGAGAAAGAAAATCATGAGTATTAGCAGGCAATTGCAAATAATTTGAGAGAAAGAGTTGATGGTGTTGGAATTCAGCTATTAGAAATGCAAATGATAGATCCAGCACAAGCTGTGAACTCTCCTGCCATTGCTACGATGCCACGGAGAAGTCATTTCATGCTTCCTTGCTCTTGCAAAACATGTGAGCAAATTGTTTCTGAAACATGAAATATTGGGGTGGTCATATGAATGCCAGAAAGCATTTATTTCCAGTTAACATACAGCAAATACTTTCTCTTTATACCTCTAATATCAGCCTGGAGATAGAGGTTGATAATGAAAAGCAGAATTTGTCTTTGGCAGTTGTGAAACTGTAAAAGGGGTTTTGGATCTCTTTCTTAGTAGAAATCTTAAATTCAGTACATGGATTTTATGCAGACTGTGTTAACACTGAACACCCTTCCCACAGGAATTAAATAGGTTCCTTAACGAGTGGTAGAAGGTGGAAGGTGGAAGAACTTGATTCTGACAGTAAGTGGAGTAAACCCTTGAGAAAACAGAGCACATCACTGGTCAGTAAATTGGATTTTTTTTACTTTCTTGGAGTACCCTGTCTGTAGAACTGAGACTAATAATCTGTACTTTCAGAACTGAAATTTTTCCCATTACTGGCACAAACCCCATTTTTATTATTTATTGAAAAAAGTCATGAGATGATTTGGTCAGCAAACAATAGACTCAACAGAGGTTCAAGATGACCTCAGTAGAATAAAGAACAAAATACCACCAAGAAAAAAAATCCACTGAAACTCATGGTGATGTTTTTATTTAATTCATGGAGAAGTATGCCATCTGTAATTATACCCTTTTGCACACGTGCTTTTTAATAAAGTTTTGTTTGTATATATGAAACTTTCATTATTAGAAAACTAAGGAGGCCTGTGGTATTTATCTTTTCTAGTTTGCTGTTAAACTTTAATTACTATGTATTTAAATTGATAAATTAATGGACTTATAATTACACACTTATTTACTCCAGACAAACAAAAAAACACAGCCTCATATGCCCCACTCATTCTTCACTCTGCTTATTGAAAATATTATTCAAATTGTGAAATCATATTCCTAGAAATGCTGTTTTTCTGTTTTCTGATTGATATGAACTTTGTGAGAGCCAGTGACAAGGAAGCAAACATCAACTGCTTATGAAAGACATGTAAAAATCTGATGAGATATGAAAAAAACCCAGCTTTTTAAACCATTAGGTGTTCAAGAAAAATCAGTAATCCTAAAAAAGAAAAAAACAAACACCAAAAAAACCCAAAAACCCAAACCACACCGCTCCTTGTCAGTTTTCATACACCTTATCAAAGGTTTTTCACTGGAATTGGAATTTCTGCTCTGCGGAAAGGCAGTGGTTCAGGGTTTTTTTGGCCAGCCCATGCACATCTTTGCTGTTGTTATCCAAGCCCAATACAATAGTCTGAATAATTCTGGCCCATTTCAGAAGCGTGTTGTGCCAGTTTCTAAACAACATACAGAACACTCGTTTCTGAAACACACCTGCAGTTTTTCAGTGAAACATCTCTCCTTGATTCACCTCTTTCAAAGAGCGGAACAAACCCTGTTTCACCTCTCTGGCTCACAAATACTGCACAAGCACAGCGTACAGACTTTATCACAGTCCCATTAAAAGTAATTGCAGACAGTAATGCAGAAAATTATTTCTGACTGACTGAGTTGTTGATCTTTTTGGTTCAAGGAAACAATATGAAGATCTTTTGCCCTCTTTCCCTATCTTGTCCTGTTTAATAGACAGGCCAGGATTACTCTACTATTTGCTGCAGATTGCAGACTCCTATCAGAAGACGTTCTGAATTCAGAGCATAGTCTTACACTGCTTTGCTGCTAAGGTTAATTAACACTTCTTTTTGCTGATACCAGAGACAGAAATGTGAAGAAAACAAGAAACTGGCGTAGATGGAAATCTGCCAATTATACTTTGTGAACTCAAGTTTCGATATTGCTTAGTGACAGCAATGAGAAAAACAAATTTATCACTTCTATTTTGTAGAAAATGTTTTTTTCCACATTCAGTACGCATTTGTAACACATAAATGCCATCCTTTTCGTCTTTTAACTAATTTTTTAGGGCCATAGCTTAATGTACTTTTGAGTGGCACTTGATTCTTGAATATTTTCTTAAATATTTTCTAAGATATTTGTCTTCTATGTTAACTCTTCCCCAAAATAATCCAGTACATGCCAGTTTTGTTTTTCACCATCCTACCTTAGTAGAATTCCTCATCTTCCCTGAATGATTTCTCACTATTTTTATGGTAATTATTTCTAAGTTTCAGTTCCTACAGTTCCACTATTTTTTTTTACAGGAAAAAAAAATAATTGCCCTCAGCTAAGTCCTGAAGATCCATGCTTGTATCAAGGCCTCTTTAAAAAAATGGATTTCAGTGAAAGTCATCCTCAGCCTCCCAATCACCAAGAGGATTAGTTCCTTCCAGCAGCTCCTTTTTGGAAAAGGAATCAATGTTTTTGAAGCCTTTCCTTGCACCCATCCCACTCATGGAGATAGTGGTGGACTATAATATAACAATTGAGCCCCTGGTGGTCTAGTGGTTAAGGACGCGGCGCTGTCACCGCCGAGACCCGGGTTCGATTCCTGGTCAGGGCC
>JAYRBT010000001.1:99844463-99878970 GCA_036023395.1 Myiotriccus ornatus
CTAAAAAATCCAATGCGCAGGCTGGAAGGTGTAAAGACCTTCCCCGGTTCTTCGTTCGCAAAGTCTGGCCATTATATTATTTATTATAATATAACAATTACAATAGTTGTAATAGTCCAAGTCAAGTAGGACAGATTTAAGCTTAACCTGTAACTGAACTGAGGAGGGGAAGTCACAGAAAGGACACTAAGGTCACCACTCCTCCACAGTAATCTTGTGCCAACCTGTGTGTATGTTTGTCTGTTGTGACTTCCTCGGTGTGAAATGGCTTTGTATAAATGCAAATCCTCTTTTCCTTATGAATGGCATTGCTCTGCCTCTCTCAATCGACGTTTATCCACTAGAAAAGATTTTCCTTTACCTACAGGAACTCTAACATGGGTGTAGGACCAGGTTCCTGAGTGGTGTTAAGTAAGATATATACTCAACAAACACTCATTTAGGGGTAGCCATAAATGAATATGGGACCACTGACAAAAAAGAATCCTTGTGGTAGTCACGTTGCACATGATTCACTGTTTCTGGCAGATTGTGGAAACTTGATGCTAATATAAGCTCATTTGAAATGTAAGTGCACTTCAGAAATCCCAGAAAGTAAATATATTGTGAGAAAATGGTAAAATACCAAGAACTTTGTCTATAGAAGTCCGCTTTAGGTGGGAGGAACTGGAACCCTAAATCAACATGTTTGTAGCAGCTATAGAAACCCAAGGTGTTTTCTTTAGAATCAACCTTAGACTGATAGAGAAAGACTGCTGATAAGATTTTTCTGTTTGATTACTTCATCACAGATAGATTTTTATTGGTGATATTCCAGAACGCTCCAGGGTACCAGTCTTTGGGCAACCCAGATTGCAGGAGATAAATAATAATTTCATTTAGGATGTAATGTTCACTCTGGCATAGAAAGTGGGGAATTATATACTTCTTTAATGTTTAGAGTGAAGATAATTTTTTTTTTTTTTAATTAAACTAGAAAAAGCTACTGCCTCAAAATGGGATCTACAGGAGCAGAGTATGATAGGTTAATTGGACCATTATTGTAGGATGGTACAATGCAATTATCACTTCTGATATAATGTGGAAGTGTAGATTCACAGTATATTACAACCTATTGTAAAATCTCATGATTGGTATGAAATTAACCATGTTCAACATTGTAATTAGAAAAAAAAATTAGTGGCAGTATTGTTGGCATACCTCCAGTTTCTTAAAAATACCAAGACTGTTCTTCCTAAATTCAGTGTTCTGCAAATTAAAAATAAGTATATTCAAACTGATTCCGTCTCTTTAGGGCTGTATTGTAATTCTGCAAAAGGTACAATATTAATTGTAGAATACTTTAGGGAGCTACTCCAAGAACACACATAAAATCAGGAAGCTGAAAATTTCATAATAACCTCACATTTTATTTATTTTTTTCTTATTTCTATGAGAAAAAGGAAGTAGATATCTTATTGTGTAAATCTGTATGCTTTGGGAATATCAACAAAGATTTGAATTGCAGGAAGTCCAATCCCTCTCCCAAAGAACAGGAAAAAATTTTCACCTTTCATCATTCCTAACTGACATTTATCTTGTCTATACCCAAATCTAACGATGAAGACTTCCAGGCATTCTGTGGAAGGGTTTACTTCTGGATCTTTTTAAAGAATGGAGGCTATTGCCTGGGCACTGTCTAGTACAAACATGTTGCTGGACTAACTTGGTTTAAACTAAGTCCCAAAAGTGCCAAGTGCCTCGAAATTGCAATGAAGGCAATGGTGGGTGACTTCTGCTTTCATACTGAAAATCAGGACACTATATTTCTCAAGGTGAGAAGTAAAATGCCAAGTTTCAATTTCTAACCCAACTAACCCTGAACACAGAAAGCTGTTATTATCCAATGAAATACAATTCCCATACATTTCGTGCTTTTGCTGAAAATTAGAGAATGCCCACAGTTGAACTTTATGTCCATAGCTGAACAGCACTTTATGTGGTGTTCTTAATATTTACATGACAGACGTTATTGAAAAGGCACAGGAAGGCTCTGAGGAAACCTTTTGGTTGCTGGGTGGCAGCTATGCATGTTATTGTCCTTATGTTCCAGGCTCCAATCTAGCTGACCGTTTAGTTTGGTGAAATTAATTGTTACAGTTTTTGCACTTGTGGAGTAAAGTTATGCAGCTAAAATGAAACCTTTGTTATATTTTATGGCTTTAATGCCATTTAACATTTGAATAGGGGAAATCATAAGAGGTATTCCCAGAGTGCTTTCTGTCTCGTGTTTGTAGATCTGAGCAGTGTTTGAAACTCAGCAGAATGGGTCTCTCCTCAGCCATTCCTGTTGATCAAGCAATTGATGTTTCACTGGTCACTGGAACTATTCCTTGCCACTCCAGTCTTCAAACCTTTTTGTTTAAAGACATGAACATTGAGAGAAGTATTCAGAAAAATAATTTTCCAGAAAGGCGCTGATTTCAAACACTGCTTCCACACATAGTTGGATTCAATCTACCCTCTTGATAGCACCTTGATAAATTTTCTACTTCCATTTGCAATAGTGTCCATTGGTGTTTCTCCAGACACAAGAATTTGAAGATGTGTTTACATTTGTATCCACGTGCGTATATTGTGAAAGATGACTTTCCTTTTAACGGGAGGGCCAGTACACAAGGATACACAAAGTTTTAAGTTATTAAGAATCCAGGATGAAAGCTGGAGGAGATAGAATATTAATTACAGAAAAGACCATACAAACCATGATGGATACTTTCCTCTTCAAGCAACAGCAAAAAACATAATGTTCCAACGGGGCCTGAGCAAATAGGACAGTTGCAATGTAAATTGGCATTGTTTGAGCATATGACTAAGAGCAGATGACACCCAAAGATCTCTTACAAAGTAAATGACTCTTTGATTCCATAGGTGTATTTTTATAACATAAAAAGCATAGCAAATTGCACTGCACAAGGCTTCAGAAGGCCATTTAGTCCCTTCTCTTCCCATTCAATGTCACTTTTTCTCAGATGTTCCTGTTTCTCTGGACTGAATTATGGGGAATATTCCCTGTGTCTGGACATTTATTTTTACAGCCTCCTAGAAATCTGATCCAGTGTCCAAGGATTCTTACTATTCGGAACGTTTCCTTGACATCAAATCTTAATCACCCTTGATGTAATTTAAGCTGATTATATATGCCCTAAACTCAGTGCTGGCAAAGAAGAGTTCATTAATCATTTGTTTTGCAACTACCTTTTCTCTAGCTGAAGTCAGCTGTACATCACCTGAGGCTCCTTTTCCCCTAGACTAAGTAACACAGATTTCTTCAGTCTGCAGGGCATGTAGACATCTGAGCATTCTTGTTATTTCCCTTGAACCTTCTCTAATGAGTCCATGGATGTCAGGAAAACAAAGCCCCAACCTGGACCTAGTTCTACAGGTGAGCCCTACCCCCTGCTGTGTAGAATGGAGATTATCTGAACTGTTTTAGCAATGAACCTCCGCTTTGCAGATCACAATACATCTTTACAACTCTAAAACCAGGATAATATCACTGACTCAGCTTCAGCTGTAAGCATTTTAAAGCATGATCCTCAATCTGAATGCTCTCAAACTTTTTTCAATTGTCACATTGCTATTATTATGGCTTTTGGTGAGATACAGCTCTCTACAGCAGCAACAGAAATTATAGGAGAACACTGGGTGGAATGCTGTGGTACTCAGAAGGGATGTATTTCACAGGAAAATGTGACTTTCCTATATGCCTTCCTGTGGTAGGGACCTCTTTTGAAAGGAAGCAATGAATATTTACAGCCAAGTAATAATATCTTAGCATGTATTTTCAAATAATTAATTATTTCAAATACTGTGCATTGTTTTGTCATCTATTATCAGAAAGAACATCAGGCTGCATCAAATTTCCTACTCGTTACAAAGGAGTTTCTTTTTTTTTTAAAAAAAAAAAGCAAAATGGTTGGATTTCCTTATTAGCTACAGTAGTTTTTACATTGTAATTTTTATTCTGTATTCTCTGCAAAAAAACATGATTGTTAACAATCACATTCTGAAGAACATCTAGAAATAATGAGGAGGCCTTGAAATGCTGCCTTCCCTATCAACAAAATACTATCACTTAAATGAGTGCTTCTAGGAATGCCTCAGGACCACTATGCACAGAATAGAGAACTTCAGATTACATAAAACAACAATGCCTTATAGAAGCTCCTTTTAGCTCTATCTATCTCAAACTATGCTAAAAAAACACTGAAATATTGACCCTCAAATCCATTAGTGGTCACTGGTTGCTTTCCTGCATGAAGAAAACTGAGACCAAGAAGAACTGTGAGGCCCGTTTGTGAGAGATCTATGGCAGAATGGGGCACATCTAATGAATCCTGGTCTGAAAGATGCAGAGCTATTGTTCATTTAAAGAACTGAAGGACAAAATGTGACTATTAAGCTAAATGAGACATGCCATGCAATGTTAGGTTTAGGTACATACTGTGCTACAGCATACAAATGAAAGGAGGAGAGCAGGAAAGCCGTCAAATGGCAGGAGCCATTTGTGCACTTTCTCCTGAACAGCAAAGCAAAAGCAAAACTTCCCATTCATCTCATGAGTTGTCTATGGCAGTGTTCCTCAGAATCCTTGACTAAATTACTGCCAACTTTCACAACTTTCCATAGACCACGAGGCATTCTTTGTCTCAAACTTTTACTGAAAAGATTTTTTTTGACAATTTCATAGACACCTGTTGACTGTGGACTACAGTTTTGGAATCGTTAATCCAAAGAGACACAGATCACAAAGCTCGTGCTGTCTCCTGTGGGTATAAAAAGCAAAATAAAATTTTAGTCTGAATAGATGTTTCACAATGTTGGTGTTTCAAATACTTATACCAGCAATGTGGATAAGATAATTTCCAGGGCTTAGCATCAAATAAGAAAATGTTTAGCACTTACAGCTACAGTTCAGTTTATGTTACGGAGGTTTATCTTCTTTGTACACAGAAATAACTTTACTGGTCATTTCAAGCCATTTGATCCAAAATCTCATGTAGATTCTCTTTTTTTTTCCCTCTCTCTATTTTTATATGTTGGTTGTTGCCTGTTTCAATCCTTTCATACAATCAGTTGTAGTATTTAGTTTTTTCTGCACTATTAAGCATCGAGTCACTAAATCACTACGAAGTCCAGTTAAGAGGAAGACCAATATGAGTTCTGCATGAAGACGTAGAAATCAGCGATGCAGATCAGGGAAGAGAATCTAGATTTAAAAAAACAAAAATAAGTAAATATAAAATATAATCCTGTCAGTTTGTCTGGGGTAAAAAAAAAAAGCAACACTGATACAGGCCAACATTCATGAGTTGACATGGAATATGTAAGTCAATTTAACAGTGTAAAGCTTTCCTTGTGAACTGAGGGTAGTTTCCTTTTCCAGCTGAAATTAGGTAGCAATGTAACAGAAAGTTGTGGTCAGAGTATACACCAAATAAATATTTTTAATTCTCTATACTGCTTATTTACAAAAAGCATCATCAGTGATATACAATAAATCTTCAAATACTCAAAACAGGTTGTATGAATAATTCATAGAAATATCTTCAGTAGTACTCTGAAGGAATCAGTTAGGTCCATTAGATAAACAAATCTAAGCTTTTAAAAGTCTGCAAGCAGCTTACTTGAAGCACATTTGATTATCCTTCTGGGTTAAGCACAATAATTAATTAACAATTAACTAATTAATCACTGATTACTATTTAGCTTAAGTTTGTAATTATTTTTTTCTGTGTTCCAGTTACTTTGGGTTATCCCCACAACCGATACCAGAAGATATTCCTACATTAAAAGATTCCAAATAATTATATGCCAAAAGGAAGATCTCAGCATCCTAACAAATTGTTCTTAAAAACATAAGAAGGAATAGAGAGTGAAGCACATGAACTTTTGGTTAATTCAAAGACACAAACTGCTTTCTCCACACATACTGTGAATTTCCCATTCCACAGCTCTGAAACAGTAGCTCTCAGAACACCTGCACCTTTGGTTGAGCTTTCTGTACCTTGGAGTGCATGAGGATTCTCAAGACGCAGCTGAAATTCACTGTTTGCAATGGCTTGGGTGCGAGAGCGCAAGGCAAGCTGATGCTAATTTACATGAAGGTTTTCTAGAAGGCTGCCTTCAGGTGCCCAAAGGTTTCACATACAAGTGAATTGCAATTCGGAGCTTAAATACTGGGAAAATTGACATATTGATTGTCAGCTCCTTGAAGATTTCTTTAAGAAGATGCTATGGAATAGCTACACATTTGCTGTGATGTTGGCATTTCCCCTGCATTTATAGTATAAATACTCATTTTCTTGACCATGCTTCTAAATAATTTTTGGTTGGCATCCAAGAGAGCGGAGCTAGAAGTGCTTACAAATTGTTGAAACATCAGATCCGGCAGCCAGGTGCAAGAGCTGCCTTGGCTTGCACCAACAGAGAGAGGTTAGAGGATGTAAGAGAGTTGCTATCTTTTCCTGGGTGATAACTTGCTGTTTTCTGAGTCTCAGTGAAAGCTTCACAGGCTTCAAAGCTTTTCTGCCTCCTGTTTTGCCAGATCAAATTTGGAGGACATTCTACACTGTACTGGAACTTTTATTCACGCTATGAGGAGGATTTTCCTTAAAAGAAAAAAAACAATGATCCAGGCTAGGTAATTTTTTAATGGTGTCCTCTTAGTGTCATTAACAAAACCATAATTTGTAGGGCTTGGTTGATTTTATTCTAAACACTTTTTCCCATGGTTTCAAAGTATTGTAGAATTCATGTGACTGAGTCACTCAACATAAGACAGAAAATAACATGTTTTAACTTGGAAGATCTTAAGTTCAAGAGAGAAATACAAAAATTGAGGATACTGGAAGTCCAGGGTTCCTGTATCTGTAACTGAATCATAGAAACAGCGTATCACTAAAGCTTTGTAGTTATGCTCTGGGTGCTGAATACTCCTGTATCTATATTTGGTTAAGTAAACTTGAAGGCTGTCTTTCTGTATTGGTGTCAACCTTTAGGTTGCTAACAGGATTAATTCCACAACACCGTAACTTTAACTAGTAGGTGGTTAATATCTTTCTTTGAAAAAATCAGTACTGTTGTTGTCTTTTAATACAGAGATCAACAACTGCAAGAAAATCCTAGTATTTTTCTATTATGTTGTTTAGAAGGCTTTGGGTTTGTTACTTTTTTTTTCCTTTTGTCTTCTGTTGTATACTAATAATTGTTGAAGCAGTAAAAGCTGATTGCTCCAATTTTGAAAAATACATATTCCTTTATGAATAGCAGATCCAGGAAGCTATTGTTAAGGTACACCATTAACCAGATGATTTTAGAAGAGGCAGTACTTACCTAATGATAAAATATAACTGTGGAGATGACTGAAACCTTGGCATAAGCAGCCTTTACTGAATCTTTAACCGCTTTAAAAAGCAGGCTTGTCTTTTGTTTGTTTGTTTAATTTTGTTTTTTTTTTTTTGTTTATAAGAGGTTTGAAGCAAACCTGTTTAACAAGCTGAATACTTATGACGTCTGAAAGCTCCAATGAAACTCCAATTGACTTTAATTTAGCTCATACTTTGGCAGTAAAGGAGAAAAGCCTGGGAGAATGACCTTTACTTATTCCCTAGAGTGTAAACAATAGAGAGATAGATATGAACAGATCCACATTCCCCATAGGAGCCTTTTTCTCCTCTCAGTGCGTACTGTGTAATGAATCTGTAACTCACATTGGTGTCGATAGTAATTATGTACATGCACTGGGAGGGAATGAAATTTTAAATTGGTAACTCTTCATAAAATCTTATTACAACAGTTGTATAGGGCACTGTTCAATGCAGTGGGTTAATAAGCATTAGTCAAATTCCTGTCGGGGCAGTAGGAATAATACAGGTTAAATTTTTAATAGAAACTTATTGTTTAATTACTTTCCATAGAGAAAAGAGCTTAACTAAAATATATGTTTTCTAATTTATTTTTTTTTTGTATTAGCTCTCTGTCACTCAGTATTAGTTTTGTCAGTGCATATGAGAAGACCATTTAAACTATTTGATTAATAAAAATTTCATATAAAAGTCAAGGTGAGAGAATACAGACCTGCATGGTTAAGCATTCCAGGAAATGCATAGACAATCTTTATTTTACTCCATTACGAATAATGCACTATGTTATAGCCTTTAATTATATGATCATATATACCACTTCTTGAATAATACAATTTTCCTCAACATGTTTTAAATACTGGTTTATGCAATTTTTCAAGTGCTATCTATTATTCAGTGTATGCTAGAATGAATCCAAGAAATTCTTTTATATAAAATGACATAGCATACTAATGTTGCTCAATACATTTACAAATAAATCACCCCTTTCTAGAACACTCTTCTTCTTTGAATCTCAGACAGCCTTACAGGGGACTGAGATACAATTCAGCAGAACTTTAATTCCTTTAGGTCCCAAGAACCTGACCCTGCCGCAGCAGGCATTGCTGTCACAGGAAAACACGTGTTCTAAAATTAAGAAACAATCATAGCTCTAATATTGCTTAATGACTTTGAGGATACCTTGCATATATCTCTATTCATAGAGAAAACTTATTATGAATGTGCATACCAATAACATGCAGCCTGTGAGGGGGAGTCAACACATTGCTGGGTCTTTTCTCTGCTTTTGAAGTTCAATAGACTCCTTATCACAGGAATACCCAAATTCTGCCTGCTGCCAGGCAGATGCAGAGCGAGCAGTGAGTCACTGGAATGCAGAACCCTCTCTACCCTGCACCACAGAAGCTGAAGGGATTGTCAGCTGAGGTAGAAAATACACTTTCCCTCCCAGTAACTAGAACAGTGGAAAAGATACGGGCAAAGAGTTTATGCACCAGCAAGAGTTTGCACTCTTGATTCTCTTCTCTAGTAAAATCTAGGGAAAAAAAATAGAAATGAGACACTTCTGTGGCATGGAAAACCACAAAATAAAGTTTCTAGAGCATACATCAATATTTGTTTTGTGATGTTAATACCTTATTGTATACTCCATAATATAGTAGTTCTTATGACACAGGTAAGTATCCCAAATATGACCTGGAATGAGGTAATTTTCCCTTCTACTCAGTGGGTTTTTCACATTCGTTAGCAGTACTGAAAATGAGTATGTGTCTGCATTTTGGATTTGCTAGAGAGTGGCTAACCTGGTAAGGTAGAAACTAGCACAAGTGGGACGTACATAATTATCTAAATCATCTATGTTTTGTACCATGATTATTTTCATCACACTCTTCAACAGTATATAAAATTGAAAGATTGGTTTAAAGAAACCCTCAAAATCCATTTATAAATAAATTAAGCTTTACAGCTTTTCTTCAGTCTGCATACATGATTACACTACTCAAGATCTCAGCATCCTTTTGGCTAGATCAGGTACAATATTGTAAAGTCTATTTAAAAATGTTGTTTTGAATAAGCTTGATAAGCATTAAATGGGGTAAAAAAAATTTTTCTGTTGCAAGCCAGGAAAAATACATACTTGATTAAATATCAAAGACCAAAATTTACAAAATAATACCATGAGAAGAGAAGTAAATTCAGCTTACAAGCATTAAGGGAAGACATGATTAAACTGATTACTATGCACAGCATTAATCATTGTTACTATACAATTCTGCTGTCTGCTGAAGTCTCTAATCTGCAGTAGAAGTAAGATATTTTGTCCATCAAGTTAATATATAACAGCTGGCACAAAATAATCACTGCAAATGAAATCAAGAAGTATGACAAGATTTTCATGTATTTATACAAAGATATATATATCAGAAAGTGTTCACAACATAAATCATCTTAACATAACAGAGATCTTTGTTAGTTATCAGATTCACATTAGATAAAACTCTTGTATAGTTCTTTCTTGCTCCTGTTTCTGTCAGAACTTAAAAAAATTGAAATACTAATGATGAATGGATGCTCATCAGACATGGAGTTTGGCTACCAAATTCTAATGGATAACCTGTTAATTTCTTGTAAATATCTTGCCTCTAATAGCTGTTGTTAGCTCAGAGAAAGTAAATGAAGGAGGTGGGTAGTGGCATATATTTACAATAAATTTGTTGAGTACAGGTTCATATACAGTTCATAAACATAACAGTTCAAATTACTGATTTTCCTTTTGAGTGTCCCCAGTTAGTAATCTCAATTTGCACGTGAGGTATTTTGTAAAAATCGTAACTGATGATGTTTCTATTCTAATGAGATCAAAGCCAGAGTTTTAATTGGCTTTCCTTTATCATTTATGATCTAGAGGTGGTAATTCAAAGCCCAGACACATACAAAGGAACAAGAACTTGTCACAACTCACTCAACTATACTTGGGGTATAAGTGTGCAGAAGCAAACACGGTTATTTGCTGTTTACCCTCTCTCTAGACTATACATGAAGGCAGGCAATGGAGAATACCCTGTCAATTCATGATACCTTCTTTGCCTCCTGGCTATCATAAACTGAAGTAACACTGGGAAGAGAGGGAGAAATCCACTGCTGGAATGGGTCTGAAACCACTTATGGCTACTGGGGTCCCTTGCTCTAAGCCAGCATTTCCAAATAAGAACATTCTGATTTCCCAAGAGGTGCTTTAAAAAAACGAGACACTGGTTTAATGTTTAAAACTGATATTTTTCATCATGACTAGAGACTGTCTTCGGTGGATACTTTCTTGAAATATGTGATGTTTAATACATGTTGTCTTAAGGAATTTAAGTCATAAATGACACATAAGTCCTGGGAATGATTCAGATTCATATCTAAATTGCCAGGAGGAAATATGAAAGGAGAAAAAAAGAAAAATTTTGCACTGTTTCTGACTACCATTTTTTCTCCTACTTGGGTATCTGACAGCTGCCCCTCCACCCCCCAGTATGAACCATATACTGGGTCTGAAGGTCAGCAACTGAATGAGTTGCTCATTTTAACCTTTCTGCCTTCTCCTCCTGGCAGGTTGAAGTACAACTAACTTTATACTCATATTTTCTCCTTATTTCCAGCATTGTTGTATTCCAAAATGACAGATATCTTCACGTTTTTTTTTTTTTATTAAATGCTCCCCTTTTCTGTAATGGTACCATTGGTACCAGATAAAAAGTAAAGTGCTACCAATCATGCTAACCAGGAATGTCAGTAATAATGACAAAAAACAATAGCTGAATCTACTTGAGCCAACTTGGAAAACTGAAGCAATTCTCTACGTAAGAACACTGTAAAATTATCAGGCCATTAATGGAGGAGACAACAAATTTTCAAATGAGATTTAGTGTATTCTTTATTTTTTTTATTTTCAGTGTAAAAAAATTACTGGGAAATGATATTATAAGGTGCTTTATAATACAGAGAGAAATACATGCATATATTATAAATTATTATGTATATAATATAGAATATAGAATATAGAATCAAGATTTCAGATAACAAATTTCAGATATATGAAGTAAACTCAATACAAACAATATATTTAAAATACCTATTTCCATTTAAAATAAATATATTATGCTCTCTTTTCAGCTCTGTTTATTACTATTTAAAAGGAACCACTGCAAATAGAGAACAATAAGGAATTTCTATGTGGGAGATTTTTTAAGTTTAGAGATACACAGGCATTTAATACAAAAGAAAAGAAAAAGAAGGAAGGATGTGAAAATATTTTGAATATATGAAAAATGGAGCTGTACTGACAAATGCTTTCTTATTTCTGTTAATGTCAGATATAAAAATGCTTTAAATACATCATTTGTTTTCATACTGGGCAGCTGAAAAACTAGCTATTGCCTAGTCCCAACATAACTAAGGTTATCACTGTCACTCAATGAAAGAGACTTCTTATTAACAGAGTTCTCAAAATTAAACATGGTTTGATTACATTGGTTGATCCTTTACACAATTTCTTATGGTTCATACACAGTTGTGTATGGTTCGAAATCCAGGACTGTTGTTTTTTATCCTTAGTTTAACATGCAGTCATGTTAGATTACCTTCAGGTCTTTGTTTTGGCTTTTTTTGCCTTCACTATAATTGGACACTTTACATAGACTGCACTCTTTATTCATTTATATATGGCACTATATTGAAATACACTTGGAATTGTTAACCAACATCCAACAATTATGATAATTTGACATACCATTTTGAAAGTTTTATTGAATTTTCTCTTCTTATAGACACTAATTGCACATTTGAAGTGATGGATTTTGTTTCCTTGGAAGCATGCTTCTGGATCCCTGATTTATCATAATTTGAGGAAGTGGTATGACCTGATTTCTTTCATTTCTTAGGTTCTCGGAAATGCATAAACAATGCAAACAAACACAAATAATGTACCATCAACTAACTGTTTTAAAACCGTTTACATGGAAAGAGGGTGATTCTGTCCTATTTTCTGCCCACTAGTTAGTGCTTAAGAAACTCAGGTGGAATAGAGAAATTGGACTGAATTAGCTCTTACTTGAAATAATATGCCATATTTGATATGATTATTAAGCTTTTGTATATGCCTGGGGAACCAAAAGAATATGTTATTTAGCCTTTTCACCTGAAAAGCATTTCCATCTGGTCCTCCTCATCTCTGTGCCATTTTAGTACAAGCCTCCCCTCTCATCCCAAGTAGGAGTCTTTGACTCCCATTCATTTGCCACACTTCTGCTGTCAGAAACGTGTTGTGGGAGATAACAAATGAATGACACTGGAAAGAATCACATCTGTGCAATTCAACATGCATAGCTCATCCAGAAACTGCTGCACATCAGTGGCTCTCCTTCTTTGTGGCACAGGAAGAGAATACCAGGAAGTGCCGTGTACGTTCAGGCACAGTGCTCCCAAATGGTTTTGCTTGGTCTTCAGAGCTACAAACCATCCGTCACCATCAGGTGTGCTAGTTATAAACACTATTTAATAGTGAATGAATGACAGCTTGGAGACTTACAGTCCTCAAACCAGCTATACACAACTTTTTTCTTTTTATGTGAGGAGGACGAGGAGAAACTGTTTTGCAAGAATGAAATCAAAAACATTTTAACGTGTGTGTTAATTCGTGGAAAAGTGGTCATGGACTAAAATCTGATCCCCCTTCCTCCCCTAATATAGATGGGAGCTTGACCTGGAACCTTCTGATTTGAAAAAATGGATGCTTTGAGCCCTCAGAATGTCAAGCAGAAAGCTATAGGAATGACAATTGCTGTTACTTAAATAAGCATCAGTAACACACTATTTTCAACCCTTAATAATCAAGTTTTGTTTGGCACTTCCATTTAATCACCACGCTGAGTAATATGTCATTGAACACTAGGCGTTTGGAGGTGTCAGGAATGATGGAGCAGACACTTAAAATTTTCATTATTACACCTCTCACCATGTTTTTACAGTCCCCACTTCAATTAAGGGAAGAACCTTTTGAAGAACTTCCTGCAATTTTTATTTAGCTTAGAGATATAGTTATTTAGCATTTCAAATAGCCATGAAGTGCAGAAAATGGCCAGTAGCAACTAAATCTGGAAAGCAGACTTTTAAGTAGGTTTTCTCTAGTTAGAAGACTTACAGGAATGTTCAGTTACATTCAGTTACCAAAAGGGGTAATGAACATTTATAGGTCTTTAAAAGCATGTCATGTCACAAAATTGATATTAACAGCCTTATTGGAAAGACATCTGCTGTATTCAGTGACTCCTGCACTAGGAACTCTGCGAGCAGTTCTGAGATTCCCCACACTTTTAAGCAGGTGGCAGTGTAGGTTAAAGAGACATAGATTTTTCTTGCAGCTGATAGAAATCATCGCTTTCCAGTTTTTCCATTTATCTTAAACTAAGGTAAGAATATACAGCACTATTACTGGTTTCCTATATAGATGGGAACAGGCACAAACTCTGAAAATCATGTCTTTGTTAACTCAACACCATTCCATTATTTCCAGATGCAGCTTTGTGAGCTTTATTTCTCATAACAAGATACTGCAGTAAGAGATATAACACAAACCCTCTCCTTTAATATGACAGTAGAAAGACCTATCTTCTGAAGAGTTTAGAGGATGTTACAGTGCAGTGATTCAGCATCAGCCCTCAATATCTAACCCTAAACATTGATGGTTTTAATAAAAACAAATTCAGTGGCCTTTCTTCTACTGGACCTTCATTTATGCCATTGGCACAAACTCAGTAGGCAAGGCAATAAGGCATTTATCTTACATTTTCAACTTTGGACTGCCTTTTCCACTTATTTCAATCTTCAGTGCATAAAATATTGTATTAGCTGGTGTTTGTACCTATGAGTCATTAATAAGGTAGATTTTAATATCTTTGACAACAACATGGACAGTGGGATAGAGTGCATCCTCAGCAAGTTTGCTGATGACCCTATCTGTGTGGTGTGGTTGAGGAAAAGGATGCCATCCAGAGGGTCCTTGAGAGGCTTGAGCAGTGGGCCACATGAACATTGTGAAGTTCAACAAGACCAAGTGCAAGGTCCTGCACTGGATCAGGGCAATCACAAGTACAAATACAGGCTGGGCAGAGAATAGACTGAGAGCAGCCCTAGGGAGACGGACTTGGAGGTGCTGGTGGACAGGAAGTTGGATGTGAGCTGGCAATGTGTGCTTGAAAAACAGAAATCCAAATGCATCCTGTGCTACATCAAAAGAAGTGTGACCAGCAGGTCAAGGGAGGTGATCCTCCCCCTCTACTCTGCTCTTGTGAGACCATATCTGAACTGCTGTGTCCAGGCTTGGGAGTCCCCAGCACAAGAAGGACTCTGAGTCCTGGTCTAGTGGAAGGTGTCCCTGCCCATGGCAGGGGGGTTGGCATTGGGTTATCTCTAGGGTTCCTTCCAACCACAACTATTCTATGATTTTCTATAATTTTTATTTTATATATTTTCTTTAATTTCTACTTTTTTTTTTCCAGCTACATCCCACCGTATTAAACCAAAATAAAGACAAAAAATGCAACAACTGAGTTTCATTTAATGAACAGTATGTGGCTTTGATCTTTTGCTAATGTGTGAACAGAACAACTCCTTTGCAGAAGGATTTTTGTCAAGATTACTACATACATGGTCACAGTATCCATTGTGAAGCAGGAGGTTTTTTACCTGGAGATACGAGAAATCTGTCTGTACGCAAATACTTCTGTGGAATTGAAGCAGTGTTCAGGTGGACTGGTTCTGTGGCAGGAGAATATAGCTGGACTTAAAAAATACAGCTGGACCTAAAACTGAAGAAAGAACAGTAGTTTATTTTGAGAGTGCAGGATGGGTAAAAACAACTTCTTCACAGGAATTGATTTCCACATTGTTGAAACAGATTTAATTCTGGTTTACACAACATTTAGGCTTTTTCAGTGGGAACAAACTGAACAGCTTCTACTCAGGGAGGTGCAGATACTAACTAGTGGTGATACGGAAGGCAAATCATGGTAATAGCAGATGAAAAATCATTTTTATATTCCCCGAACTCTGCTAGACGAGATACCTCAACTCTGTGTTTAAAACCATGTTACCAAAATGCTTTAAGTGTTGTAGTGTGTTGAGCAGAGCTTCTATCAGCCACTATCTGTGTTTCAGAGGGACCAGTTACTCTTCTCCTCTTGAAGGATGTGACTCTGCAGTGACAGCCTGGGTTTACCATGAGGACCTGTAACTGAGCAATTACAGTTGTGGGAAACATTGTGGGAAGGACATAGGACTATGACTGTGGAGAATTGCAAAGCTGGGCCTAACCTCAGCTACAGCACTGGCCACCTGTGGGGTCTCAGGTAATTAATCCCCAGCTTCCACTCCCCATGCATAAAAAGAGAAGGATCTTATGTGTTTGGGTCTGGGGGTGGAAACATCCCCTAGTAGGCTGCTGCATTGTCTTCTTCTCTATACCATGGAGAAGTAAAACTGACTGGAAATTGAGGCTATGCAATTTTCCGCCTTTGGTTTCTCCACAAACTCCCCCAGACTGCTCTTTACCACTCCTCCACCTCACACCCACTCGGGTCTTTATGGAATAGCTCCTACGAGAGGGGCCAGCTCTGCTTGCAGGGACCATTCTCCTCCACACTCATCACAGTCACTCAGTCACAGAATGGGTGAGGTTGGAAGGGACCACAGTGGGTCATCTGGTCCAACCTCCCTACTCCAGCAGGGCCATCCCAGTGCACGAGGCACAGAACCGCATCCAGACAATTCTTGAATATTGCCAGTGAGGAAGACTCCACGACCTCTCTGGCCAATCTTTTCAGTGCTCTGTCACTCGCACAGTGAAGTTCTGCTTTACATTCAGGTGGAATTTCCTGTGCATGTTTCTGCCCGCTGCCTCTCGCCTCTTGTCCTAGTGGTTGGCACACCGAGACGAGCCTGGGAGCCCCCAGGTATAGGGTGTAGGTCTTCATACACATTCATGTGGTCCCCTATAAGTCGTCTTTTATCGAGGCTCAGAAGCGGGCCGCTGGCTCCCTCAGCCACTTGGGAGCCCAGGTGCCTTCCTCCCTCTCCCCAGCGAAGAAGGGGAGCTCTTTCCCCCCGCCTCTCCACGGACACCAGGGTGGGAAAGGCGGCACCTCCCGCCCCGGGAGCACCGGCGGCGGCGCCCCCAGCGATGTGTGCGCGCACCCGCGCCCGCCGCCCACCCACCGCCACCCCGCGCGCCCACGCGGGACTCCTCCGCTCACAAGCACAGCACGGGGATACACCCCCCGCACATACACACACACACACACCCCCGCACACGCACCCAAACACACACACGCACAGTGCCACCCCCGCACCCACGGACACCCCCGCACCCACGGCTCCCGCGCACACGGGCGCACCCCCGCGCCACGCGGGGACACCCCCAGAGACACCCCGCAGCCCACACACCCGCGCGTCCCCACCCGCGGAAGCACACACCCCGCACACACCCCGCACACGGCACCCCCCGGCAGAGCCCCCCGCACCCCGCACACCCCCCGCACACGGCACCCCCGGCAGAGCACCCCGCACACACCCCGCACACGGCACCCCCGCGGAACCCCCCGCGCCCTGCACACCCCCCGCACACGGCACCCCCCGGAACCCCCCGCGCCCCGCACACACCCCCGGGCGCGCCCCCGCGGCCGCGCGCCCCCGCGCCCCCCCCGGGCCGCATGCGCAGCGCGGGCGCGGAGCTGTCCGAGCGCTGGCTCGGCGCGCTCCCGCCGCCCATTCCATCAGAGCGCCGGGATCCCCGCGGCACCCGCGCCCGGCAGCGCCGCCGCTCCCCGACCCAAAAAGGGAAACGCAGATCGACCCAGTAGCCCCACCACCGTTCATAAATACTAAATTTCAAAGCGAAAGGAGAATAAAACATACCGACAACAGAACTGCTCTCAGCGCTGTTCCCTGTTGCCTGATGCTCCTCGCATAGTTGGGTTTCCTCTTCTTATCTTTTCCTCTTTTCCCCCCTTTCTTTCCATTTCTTTTCTTCTTCTCCTTTTTTTTTTTTTTTTTTTCCCAACCCGCAGTCACCAAAAACGAGTCGAGGGAACAGCTGGGTCTGATGCCTTATCTCTTTTGTGCTGGCTGCTGGAGATGAGCCTAGGCTTGACCTGACCATGATTCCAAGGACTGGCACTTCTCTTTTACCCCCACTTTGTAGAGATCCAGACCTTCTCTTCCTGATTGTCAAGAAAATTAAATTATTGCTGAATTTGGAAATCTAGGCAGCAGCAGCAGCTTACTTTTTCCCTGCATCTCTCTGGAATCGTTTCTGGGATATTTTCCAAATCATCACAGAAAGCAGAAGGAATGAACCGGCAGCTAGTGAAAATTTTGACAACCTTGTTTGCATTTTTCTTAGAGACAAACAACTTCAGGTAGGTGATACCACCCTGTAATAATATTTGTCAAAAGGTTGTGGGAATTGTAACTATAAAGATACTACGTCACATTAACCTAGTTTGTTTGCTGTATTTGAGAGTATTTTGTGTTCATCCTATATAGACTATCCCTTTTACACCCGGAGACTCGTTGCTTGGTAACAAACACAAAAAATAATAATCTCAAGTTTGGGTGATCTATTTTCTATTTTCTGATTCAAAGAGGTGGTTGTGTTTTTTTCATTGAATATCAAAATAGCTAAAACCAGTTTCTTCATCTTTTCTTCCAAAATGCAAATTCTCTGCTCCCAGCACAGCTTGTTTAGGAAGTTCTTTGGTTCCCTCCTCTTTGGAAATGATTGTACCAGTTTTGTCAGGGATGTAGTTATTTGAAATTAAAGAACCAGCCCTCTGATTTTGGGAAAACCCTGAATCAGACCACTATTGTGCTCACTTTAAATACCGGTGTTTCTAAATTTTTATTTATTTATTTATTTTTGACATTTCATAAGCTTTTGCTTCAGCTATTGACTTTTTGTGGTACTAAGCAAACAGGTCAGTATTATTAACCAAAACATCATTTTAAATGGGATTCATTATTATACTCTAGGCTGCTGTGTATCTGCACATACAGATATTTCTACAGGTGAAAGTATTTTTATAAGTGTAACGAGGTATACATACAGGGACAGAGTGAAACAGTGTTTATATTTGTAAGCCTGGGATCACAACTCCTGACTAGTGGGCTCTGAACGAAAACAGAACTGATTTGTCTAGGAATATCCCAAATAAGTGTACTAGATTGATTTTTCAGGTTTTATTACCTTAACTGAATTTTTTTATTATTTTAGTGCGATATATAATTTGCTGTGCATTAAATATTAAAGATATTTGTAATGGTACCATGTCATAGACAAAAGCAAAAAGAAGCAACCTCCCCCTATAAATGGAACTTGAAAAAAACGTGTGGAATCACACCACGAGAATTTACTATCATCTTGCCTGTTAACAATTCCAGTGTTTTTGTAAATAGATAAAGGCTTTGATATTTGCTTCTCATTTCAGATGATCAAATGTATATCTGACTTTTATATTTACGTAGAAATGCACAAAAATACCCCATGAAACACTCCTGAAACTTAGTGCTTCCCTCTGGGAAAATATATAAATGGGGAACGGTTAAGAAGTCAGAGTCAGAATTACTTTTAATTTAGCTCAAAGATAAAGTTGAAACAGGCAGACTGAAATTGGTTATTTAAAAATCAAGATAATGCTTTATTATCAAATCTTGCCTTTACACACCAAATACGACCATTTCATTCTAGTTTCTTTCTCCCTAGGGACCAACAATGGGGAACTGCTAAATTGTCTTTCTTTGCAATATATAATGTGCTTGCAATATGTAATATGCAATGTACACAGCATTTCACATGCATGATACGGTACTAGAAGTTTGCTCTTAAATCTTAAAAACAGCCATGTGTTCCAAAAGCTTGCATATAAATACCAGCTGATGATGATAAGTTTTATCACTCTGTGCTCATCGAGTGGGATAAAACTCCCTTAAGATCAGTTGTGACTGACTCCAGAACCCTTTTTGCCATGTTGGGGAAGAATCCAGACACTCATGAGAATGATTTAAA
Source organism: Myiotriccus ornatus (assembly GCA_036023395.1). NCBI lineage: Eukaryota > Metazoa > Chordata > Aves > Passeriformes > Tyrannidae > Myiotriccus > Myiotriccus ornatus. The sequence goes on from JAYRBT010000001.1 coordinate 99,863,976, forward strand.
TCTTTGTTGGGTAGCATCTCTAAAAACCAATTTTTTTCTATCTATATCCTTCCAACATTAACAAAACCAGTATTTTTCAGTGTTTCTTGGTAAGTGTTGCCAATTTTTTTGGAAGTTTAAGATCACTTTAAGCCAGTGTTAACATCTACTTTTAACAGCATACATGTAATTAAATGATGTGAAACAGGGTATCAAAGTCACTGTAAGATTGCTCTACACGTCAAGGTGAAGAGTAAATTGAATCTTCTGAAGCTTTAAAACTATAATGAATTTATTTTTAAAGTTAAAGCTTTTTTTTCTGAATAGAAAATTGCATTCATGCATACTACCTAAAACTCATTTTTATTTCTAGAATAAAGTTTTCAGATGAAAGATAGAGGATATTATTCTATAAAAATATGAATTGCTACCTTCATTGAACTGACACAATTTTATTTAGTGCTGTAATTTCTCCATATTGAATACAGTACAAGCTAAATATCAGCTAATGGTGGCTAATAATTTATTTAGGACGACTTTCTGTAAAGAACATGATTCAAGATCTGGAAAATCCCCCTCACAGACCCTGTCTCCTTCAGATTTTTTGGACAAATTAATGGGAAGGACATCAGGCTATGATGCTAGAATCAGACCAAATTTTAAAGGTAAGTTTTAAGACTTCTGATTAATTAAAGGATAAAATTTTGGGCAAATTATAGTTTTGAGGGGTTTTTTTACCTTTGGGCTTGGATTATGTTTTCAATAACTTCAGTTTTCCAGTGTCACCGTGTCACGGAGAACAGCTAATCCATGGGGGGGACTTGGGAGAGCAGTGTAGTTAATAAGGGTCTGCAGCCTGCAAACACTCTTTTGACATCACAATAATGCTTAGCTGTCAGAGAATGCTTCTGGAGACCTTACCAATTTAGTGTAGTAAACAGAATTCCAGGTTTCGTACTAAAAGCAATTGACATGGCTTATTCCTGATTTTTTTAAGCTGTGAAGACAATATCATTGACATTTCCATAATGAGCTATCTATGCTTTCATTCAACTTAAAGTAAAACCTTCTACTCTGAAGTAGGGAGATAGGAATCAAGGAATGCACACAGGAGATTTTATCCTGCAAATGTTGAATTATTTATTAGAACCAGTGTCTCAGGATCCCTACAAAATATATGGACCATGTTCTGTTTGGCATTTCCGTGACAGCTCCCTTTTTCTTCCAAAATTTGCACTGACATGTGGAAAGTCATCACCACCATCCCAGCACTAAAAAGGCTATGTACTGGAGCCTTCTTTTGCAAGCATTATTACTCCAAGCAAGTTTTCCTTGTTGTAGTTCTGTAAATCCCTATGGAAGAGAGCGCAGAATATCTTGTGGCTTTGTATGAAAGGAATTGGGAGAGAAGTTTTCATTGTAAATATTTAGCATTTTGGGAGAGCCTTATTATTCCACCAAAACTGGCTCTGCTATGCCAATTTAAAGCTCAGAATGTGGTTTTACTTTGAAAACTGATAAAATGCTTTCTCTCTTAACAAATCTCATGCCAGTGTACATTTACACATATCTATTAGCTTTGGTCACTGAAAGGCATTTTTTCCTGTATTAAGCCTTGTCAGCAGTGCTGTGAAAGTTGATAATGACTAGCAAAAAATAGAAATTTCTTAGTCAGTAAATGAACTGTAAGGAGAGAAGAAGCTCGCATGTCAATGAGAAAAGTGTTTAATTAAATTTAGATCAAAGATCAGTTTCTTCTTTCTGTTCCACATGTGCAAATTACAAGATTTGGAACAAAGTGCTTTTCTTGACTGCTTCCTATGCCCGAGTGAGGAGCAATCTAGTATGGCTTTTAGATCCAAAGGTTTGAAAGCTGACAAGTTAGAAAAAAACTTAATGAAGTCTAAAGTCTTAGTTTCAGAGTATTTTTCAATGTGCTTATTGAGTTCTGAAGTGGTGTCCACATTAGCTTATAGTAAGTAATATTGCATTTGGCTCTCACATTCATTTTATGTGTTTGCATGAGTATCAGTGAAGTTTTAGAGAACGCAAATGAAGGTAGAAATTGCCTGAACTGAACAAAGCAGCAATCATCAAGAACTTATTCTTGCCCTTCATATGAGAGGGACATGAATAAAAGCTTTATCTCCTGTAGCTCAGATGAAACCAGGAATAGCAACAGTCATAGGATGACTTAAAGATAGCTCTCTGTTGCTCCCCAGTATGTGTCTAAAACCATTTCATGAAAAAACATAGGAGACAGATTCATAGCTTTATTCCCCTGATATTCAAGTGGCTACAGCAGGTATGGTGTGCATGATGCTTTATGGTGCACGCTGAGCTGTTTGACAGACACTTCTCCCCTCTGAGTCCCATGTTTTGTTTGTGTTCCCAAAGTGCCTGTCGACACCTATGAACCTGCACTGGCAAAGCATCTACTGTTTCTTATTTATAATTTTTTATTAAGTCACAGTCCAGAGCAGGATGGTCCTTTGCAGCAGTTTGAACTGATAAATAAATCTTCAGTGTTTTCTCATAACTTCATATCTGTGAGCTCTCCCAGAGCTCTCAGTCTTCTGGTGAGAGGTCTGAAAGGTTTTCTTGTTCTTTGCTGTGTTCCCTTGAATGGTATTTTGGACCTCAGAGTTCAGAACCAGAGAGTTAAAAAATGTAGTTTTGAACTTCACATCACCTGTCAAAACCTTGTCAGCTGATAACCATGTTTATTAGTCAACATGATACACACCCATGTTCTAGTTGCCAAAAACTTGTTAATGTTTAAAAAAATTGAAAATATTTACTATTCTTTTTTGCCTACTTTTTTTCTTTTTAAAGAACAAGGACAGCTGCAAAGAAGTAACATTAAATTTATCTGTCTTGGACGTAGTATTATAAAGATTATTTTTTTTTTTTAACTGAGTCCTTATTGTGACCATAATATAAATTGCTTTGGTTTCTACCATTAACAAATCTGTTTAAGATAATTTTGGGGATGAGGGCTATTTTACAGTACTGATATTCTAAATCATATAAACAGATGAATGTATGGAATGTTGAATGATTACTTGATTTGTAGCACCCTTTTGTATTTTAAGGAAAGAACTTTTAATGACAAAAAGAGGCTTTGCAAGCAATGGTTTAAACTATGGATCTTCTGTCTGGCTTTAATTTTAGTCTGGGGTTAATATTTGTTTACTCTCTTTCACAGAAGATGTGGATCAAGATAGTCGTGCCACTACTCAGCAGCTCCTTGTAGGGCCTAGAGGGGCAGCCATGTGAGGAGTGGCTGAGATCACTTGGCTTGTTCAGCCTGGAGGAGACTGAGGGGAGACCTCATTGCAGGTCAGATTTCCTGGTTAGGGGAAGCAAAGGGGCAGGCACTGATCTCTTCTCTGTGGGGACCAGTGACAGGACCTGAGGGAATGTTCTGAAGTTGTGTCAGGGGAGGTTTAAGTTGGATATTAGAGAAAGATTCTTCACCCAGAGAGTGGTTGGGAACTTGACCCAGGGAAGTGGTCACAGCACTAAGTCTGACAGAGTTCAAGAAGTGTCAGACACATGGTGAGACTCTTTGGGATGGTCCTGTGCAGGGCCAGGAGTTGGACTTTATAATCCTTCTGGGCCCCTTCCGACTCAGGACATTCTGTGATTCTACTGATGTATTTGTCTAGCTTTTTTCTGCTTTAGACGAGTTACATAGCTTTCTCTGGGTCCACCACAGGCATTTTGAAGTGTCAGAAAAGTCTGATTTCATGGAAATGCAACTGAGTAGAACACATTTATCTTATACTACTGATTATACAATAATTAAATACGCTTTTATGACTAGTTTGAATTACTAGAATACAGCAGCTATTTGATTAAGTTTTGAAATAAAGGCTATGCATTCTAAAGAGAGAGAAAAATACTACTTACTGGAACAAGGTGTTTTATCCAGATAAAGCATTTTGTCATTAGTTACTGCTTTTTCCTAACTTGTTCTTGCAAATTAAAAATTTCAGGAAGATAGTGGGCAAACAACAGGTGAATATATAAACATTTAGACATCAACAACGGGGTGTTGGTTTTTTTTGTGGTGGTGGGTTTTTTTTTCAGAAGTAAAGTATACTGAAGGATCCTTTCCTTTTTTGTATTTTTCTCTCTTATACAATCATTTGAAAGCAGAGGAGCATATTTCTTGTTCTTTTTGATGCAGCAATTGGATATAAAATGACCAGGTGCTGACGGGGAATATCCCCGTGGTAAAGTCAGAACAAAGTGCCATAGTGCCAGCTCTCAGAATTGCCTTTCTTTAATCACTGTCTGTCAGATATTTAAGGCACACTTTTTCATCTTCCACTTATCTTTCATTGAATTTGAATAGGCTAATAATTTGTGTAAGGACACAGAGGGGAATACTTTTAAATGTAAATATGAAGACTGCAATCTAATACTAACTGAGGTCCCTGAGAGCCTTTCTGTTGACAGCAAATGTATACTCATGGCCCTATGAGTTGATCTGCTGTTTCTTCAATTATGTCATCTATTTAGCATGGTTTCTCTAATATAATAAAAGATGAGACTTGCCTGATGCATTTTTACCTAATTAATATTAATGTTCTATTTTTTAAATGGTAAAACCCAGTAGAAGTGATGTCTTTTACTTTCTCCACTGCTCAATCTGCCTTCAAAGTGAAATAAAAGGTAGAAATAGCAGTGTAGGGCATCTACGTTATAAAACTAGCCAAGAATGTGCCTTCTTGTTGCTACAAACTGGGGATGGTGAAGTGGTGTCTTAGCTTAGTACATATTCAACTCAGGCTCCCTCAGGAGCGCTGCATGTAATTCCATGATATGAGGGATCAATCTGCAACTTAATCACAACATGAAACTCGGGGCTAATGGAAAGTCAACTTGAATTTAACATTTCCTAGCAGGTGTTGATCTTCAGAGGTTACTAAATTGTTTTCACTTTTTAACACCTTCATCTTCTAACACCACTTAAAATCTAAAAATAAGCTAGAAATATAAGATAGAAATATAAGATAGAAATTATCAGGTGGCAAAATAAATGATCTATAGGCACCTATATCCCTTAGGCCAGATATTTTAAGTAATAGGCTGGCTGTCCTACACTGGGTAGGGGGCAGGGAAGTTGGTCACCAAAAGCTGCAGAAAAGTGTTATCTTCTGGTATGGTAAATGTTTGCAATGAAGATGGTAGTGATTTTCATTTGTACTGAATTTCATTCCATGTTTTAAGTTCATTCCTTCCCATTAAATCATTATTTCCCAAGGAATACTCAGATTTTTATGGAGTTACATGGAGCTGTGTGGCATCAGTGCTCATTAATGTTACCCTCATCACTGGATGGTGCAATGCAGTGTGAATTACCTCACTCAAAAGCTGCTACTTTGTTAGTGATCCAGTTTTGGGGTGTAGTGGCCATAGTTGTAAAAAATTAGTCTGATTACAGCAGTGTAATGTCATTTTCATACCAAGTCAGTGGGTTTATATCTGAATAATACACACATGGACTAAGTAATATACTGAAAATTAGCTTGACAACTGTTAGAGGAAATGGTTTATACACTTTAATGCTTTAACGCCTTGGTAGCAAGGGTCAGTTTTTCCCATATGTTCAAGCCCATTGCTTACTTATTTGGCCCCAGAGTTGACCAGTAATGAAATGCTTAAAAAAGCATGAATGGAAAAAACTGAATGACATTTAAGGGTGAAACTAATGGCATCAAGCTTAATAAACAAAAGCAGCTTCTATGCACGTGATAAGAGGATCTATCTGCAAAACTTGACCTTAATCTAGACATATAAAAGATTAAAAGCATAACCAAGATAGTCTGTGGGACTGCAGTGATTTGTTCTCTAGTGGTTAACAGCCTTCCCAAAGCTACACTTCAGCTGGTAACAACTACTGGCCGTGAAGTCAGATGTTGTGAGTATCCTGTACTGGGTTACTTTTCACACAGTTCTAAGGCTCAAAGGGCCAAGTGAAATGGAGACTCAAATCCTGTTCAGGCACAACAGCATGTAGTAAGAAAGTGCACATTATTGGTGCTTTCAAGTTGTAGGGCTTGGGCTGAAGATCCATTGTAGGAGATTGGAGGTTACTGGGCCAGTTTTAGATGTAGCCAGACCATTGCACTGCCTAAGTACAGGTTGCTTGAGATGTCCAAGCATCCATTATTAGGAAGGTAAGCTTCTGGTTTATTTTCTGTCATGAAAGACACATAAAACTTTACACTGTTGTTAGATAGAGCTGTGTACGCACATCTCATGCACAGTGAGATGCTGTGTAAGGACTTACCTGCTGGACACTGGGTTTATTTAGTTTTGTGTTTTTTTCTTCAACTACAAAAATGAGGCTAAGGAAATGGTGTTCAGCCCCTGCCCTAAGTATGCACATTTTCAGGCATAAATTTTTTTATCACAATTATGCAAGGATCCTTTTAATTGTGTTTCTTTTAAAACTGCTGGGGAGGGAAGGGGCTATGGACCTTGCCCATATTCTTTCCTTTCTTTAATTTCGGATTTCTTTCCTAGAACATGAACAGTCTGGGTGAGTTGCATGGCTAGTTAGGTTATGTCTAGGCTACTAGATGAGTGGGGACAGACAGCAAGCCCAAGGCACCCCCCCTGATTCTCTGCGCTGCGTACTGTTTGCTCATTCCCTGCATCTCCGTCTGAGCTTCCTGCAGCCAGCTGCTTCCAAAGCAAGTCAGAAAGGCTGCAAGCACACAGCAGTGTAAAGCACAAGCTAACTAATGCTGCTTGGCATCCAAGCTGAGGATCTGTCCTGGTCTTCTTCTTTGTTTATAAGATTGGCCACAGTGATCCATATTGTACTGGTGTGTTACCTTTATTCAGAAACAATTATTTAATTAAGAGATATCAATGGATTTGGTCGTTGTCATGGAATATTGGTCTACTGCTACATAAAATGCCAAGGGGATTTATGAAAAACAAATGTCAAAGCAGAGCCAAAGACCCTTGATATCAAAGAAGGAGATGGTATTGTTTTGATCATGTTCTAATTTAACTGTAGTATTTTATCACATCCAGTGTCATGTTCAGATTTAAATTTTCTATACAGTGGAAGCCAAAGCCCTTGGGTCACTAATTAACCATCTTGTTGTGTTTTGGCTGTCTTAGTGAGTATGCAGTTTAAGTTTAGAATAAATAAAACCATGTACAATAAATTACTACAAGTATATGCATTTATAATCTGCAAATCTATTTAATACAGTGACATAGTTACTAGAAATATTCATAAAACAGAAATACGCAATTTTATTAGATTCATTATCTTCTTTTTTTTTTTTTTACCCTCTCTGAAAATATGAATAAAGAATAATAGAATTGTACAGTGGTCTGGGTTGGAAGGCACCTTGAAGATCATCTAGTTCCAACCCCCCTGCCATGGGCAGGGACACCTTCCACAAGACCAGATTACTCAGAACCCCATCCAACTTGACCTTGAACATACCCAAGGATGGATCATCTACAGCTTCTCTGGGTTACCTATTCCAGTGCTTCACCACCCTCACAGTAAAGAATTTCTTTCTGATATTAATCTGAACCTACTCTATGTTTAAATACATTATCTCTTGTCCTGTCACTACATGCCCTTGAAAAATGTCCCTCTCCAGCTTTCTTGTAAGCTGACTTTAGGTACTGAAAGGCTGTTCTAAGGTCTTCCCAGAGCCTTCTCTTCCTCAGGATGAACTGGAGAACTCCCTCAGCCTGTCTTCATAGAAAAGGTGGTCCAGACCTCTGATCATTTTTTTGGCCTCCTCTAAACCTGTTTCAACAAACCCACATCTTTCCTGTGCTGAGAATGCCAGAGGTGGATGCAATACTCCGTATGGGGTCACATGAGAGTGGAGTAGAGGGGATAGTCCCCTCCCTTGACCTGTTGGCCATGCTGCTTTTGATGCAGCCCAGGACAGGGTTGGCTTTCTGGGCTGCAGGTGCACACTGCTGGGTCATGTCCAAGTCTTTCTCCTCAGGATTGTTTTCAACCTGTTCTCTGCCCAACCTGTACTTGTGCTTGGGATTTCCCCAACCCACATGCGGGATCTTGCACTTGGCCTTGTTGAACTTCATGAGGTTTGCACAGGCCCACCTAGCAAGCCTGTTAAAATCACTCTGGATGGCATGCCTTGCATCCAGCATTTCAAGCACACCACACAGCTGGGTGTCATGACAGAACTTGCTGAGCGTGCACTCAGTCACACTGTCCATGTCACCAACAAAGATGTTAAGCAGAACCTGTCCCCATACTGACCCTGAGGAATACCACTCATCTCTAGTCTCCACTTGGACACTGAGCCTTTGGTGACCGTGTAGCCAGTTCCTTATCCACTGAGTGATCCATCCATCAAAGTCATGTCTCTCCAGTTTAGAGTCAAAGATGTTGTCCAGGACAGTGTCAAATACTTTGCACAAGTCCAAGTAGATGACATCAGTTACTCTTTCCTCATCTACCAGGGCTGTAGCCCCATCATAGAAAGCCATCAAATTTGTCAGGTATGATTTGCCTTTAGTGAAATCATGCTGGCTGTCACCAATCATCTCCTTATTTTCTGTGTGTCTTAATATAGTTTCCAGAAGGATCTTCTCCAGTAACTTGCAGGGCATAGAGGTGAGACTGACTGGCCTCTAGGTCCCCGAGTCTTCCTCACTCCCTTTGTAAAAACGTGGGTTATATTTCCCCTTTTTCAGTCAGTCAGAACTTCACTGGACTGCCATGACTTCTGAAGTATGATAGATAATGGCTTAACCATTTCCTCTATTGGTTCCCTCAGGACCTACAGATGTATCTCATCAGGTCTTATGGATTTTGTCACCTTCAGGTCCTTAAATGGTCTCAAACCCCATCTTCTCCTACAGTGGGTGGTTCTTCGTTCTCCCAGTACCTGCCTTTGCCTTCTGTGACTCGGGCAGTGTGACTGGAGCACTTGCTGGTGAAGACTGAGGCAAAAAAAGTCATTGAGTATCTCAGCCTTCTCCATGACCATGGGTAACCAGGGCTCCCATTTCCTTACAGAGAGGACCCACATTTTACTGAGCACTCCTTTTATCAGCAGTGTGCCTATAGAAGCTTTTCTTGTTGCCCTTGTTATCCCTGGCAAGTTTTAATTCTGTAGGACTTTAGCTTTCTTAACCTGATCCCTGGCTGGTCCAACAATTTCTCTGTACTTCTCCCAGATTACCTTTCCCTGCTTGAACACTCTCTAGGCCTTCATTTGTCCAGAAGCTCCTTGCTCATCAACACAAGCCTCCTGACATTTTTTCCTGACTTACTCTTTCTTCAGCTGCATTGCACCTGAGTTTGGAGGAGGCAATCCTTGAATATTAACTAGCTTTCTTGGGCCCCTCTTCCCATATAGGGCACTATCCAATGACACTCTACCAAGCAGGTCCCTGTAGAGGCCAACGTATGCTCTCCTGAAGTCCAGGGTAGTGAGCTTGCTGTACAACCTCTTCTCTGCCCTACAGATCCAAACTCCACCATTCCATGATCATTGAAACCAAGGCAGCTCTTGAACTTCACATTCTTCATCAGCCCCTTCTTGGTGGTAAGAATAAGGTCCAGCATAGCACCTCTCCTCATTTAGCTTCTCTGTCACTTTGAGAAGGAAGTTAAAAACACATTCCAAGAACCTCTTGGATTGCTCATGCCATGCTGTGCTGTCCCTCCAAAAAATGTCAGGGTGATTGAAGTCCCTCATGAGGACCAGGATTTGAGAATGTGAGGGTGCCCTTAACTGTCTGTAAGGACTTCATCCACTTGAACTTCCTGATTGGATGACCTGTAACAGACCCCCACTATAATGTCACCTACTCTCACTATAAATGTCACCTGTCCATGCTGTCCCTTTAATCCTGACCCACAAGGTCTTGATCACCTCCTTATTCATCTCCAGGCAGAGATCCGTGCACTCCAGCTGGTCATTGAGTTAGACACCCTTTGCTTATCTCCCCTGTCCTTCCTGAAGAGTCTATATCCTTCCATTCCAAAATTGCAGTCACAGAGCCATCCCACCACATCTCCATGGTGCCAATGAGATCACAGCTCTGCAGATGTGCCCACATCTGTAACTCATCTTGTTTCTTCCCAATGCTATATGTGTTTGCGTGGAGGCATTTAAGCTGAGCTCCAGATGAAGATGACTTGCTGGCTGGGGTGAAGCTGTTCTGTGAGGGCACCTCAGGCTTTAGGGGAAGTTTCTTCCTCCTGCAGGTCCTTTCCATTTCAAACTTCTGTTCTTCTGCATTATTGCCCCCCTCCCTCTGTGTGCCAGTGGGGTTCTTGGCTGTTTGCCCATGGGCTATGGGTCCATATAAATCTCTGATTAAGTCATCAGAAATGTATCTTTTGACAGTTCCTCTTCCAAATGCTTATTTCACAGTCTGTCACAGAAATGAGTGATTTTAACAGTCTGCAGAGAGGAGCCCCCCAGATGATGCAGACATGGTGGTAGAGGGTGGGACACAGCTCTAAGATGAAGGGTACACAATGTCTGGCATAAATAGTGACCTGCCAAAATCATAATCACCAAGTCCACGACTAAAATTTAAAGTTTACAGAAATATATAGGCTGTGATTCTGAAAACTACAGGATCTGAGCAGTACAGTACATGAGAGAAGACTAATTCACCAAGCATTCAGTTACTTATAAGGGATAAATCAGAGCAGCCTAGTGGCTTATTTGAACTATGCTAGCCACCAGAAATCCTCAGGTATTGCCAGGGCATGAAGACATACTGATTACTCCTTGTGCCTCACCTATGTGTCAGCAGCTGGGAAGGGTGGAAACATAAAGGCTTCATGAGTCAATGAAAGAACAAAACATTTAAAACAGGATTTAGATGGAATATGAGCCCAAAACCAACCTTCCCAGGAAATCCCTGGTCTACCTTCTGTGTAACTGGCAGTGCATTAATGTTTACTTTAAAGTTCCTCAGATTCTCTCAGTTCTGCCTCACCTAGCACCCACCTCACTCCTAACCTAAATTCAGGCTCTCTGATGAGGCACTTCTCCACCTCCATCTCCCTATACTGACCAGGTATCTCAGAGACTGCCTTATATTCCACAGGAAAGGGATTCCTCTCAGTGTGGATCTGTAATTGCTTAAACCCCCATACTCCCACCTGAAAACAGTGTCTGTGGGTGGCTTACCTTCCTCTACAATACAGAGAAGATTTTTGGTCCAGTTTTCCCTCAGCTTAAAGGGTTCAGTATTTGATCCAAAGGACTGTAAATGATTCTGAGAGATCTGTTTTTCAAACTTAACTAAGACAGGGAAAAACTGCAAAGGGAACATTACTTTTCAACCTTGCGACGTAGCTGCTTGTCTTGAGAGGGGAGAGCCTCTTGACCACTTTGATATGATGCACAGAAGTGCCTGTTGTAGCCGGTACACCTTGGAGGCAGCTGATGTAACTCTTACAGAAAACGTTGTAAGGACAGAATTTGAGATCCAGCACTTCTCTCACTTTTCCTGATAATTGCCCCAACCACTAAGATAGAAATGTCTGCGAGTGCACTTTCTTTCTCCAAATTTTGTATCCTAAGTGCTTTGCTACACAGCTTGCTGGGTACTGTAGGCTATCTGCACCTACTAAATGTATTTAGCAGTGACCAGAGCTGCACTTTAGGATTAATCGCATCTCCCCTGAATAAGAGAGAGTGAGAGATATTCCACCACATTTTCCAAGAAACAACCCCCAGCCTTGTAGCCTAGGGGGTGCAAGTTTCCATCCCTTCAATCTGAGACAGGTGTAGAAGCTCTAACAAAGGACCCTTTCTGCATGAAATCTCTCAAAGCTTCATTTTTGGCTGCAAAACTGTTTGGGTTTTAGAAGGCTAGACTGAAATTCTTGACTGATTTTTCAAAGTAAGGTAGTATATGTTGACCTGCTACAGAATGGTCTGAGCAGTGGATCCTGAATGAGATACCTCAGCCCTTCTGAGAATCAGTGTAAGGATGGCCCAGAAAGAGCCCATTTTAGATATTTGCTCTCTGCAAGTGGTAGACCACTGTGCTGAAGCATCATGTTCTGCAGATGAACTGTATGAGGCTCTTAAGGTTCCTCTGCAAGGGCCTGTGTATTACACATCAAAGCACCAGGCGCTGCAGCTCCTTCTGTCTGCTCTGGAGCTGAGGTCCTTTTGGCTACAGCAAACAGTGGACTGTCCAGGGAAGCATCGTAGCAATACGATGCTCTTCTCTGAAAGCTAATAATTCCTACCTCTGTGTGTCTGTGCATCCAAGGCACAAGGCTGCATAGAAGCAACTGGGCAGATCTGCAAATAGCTGATTTTTGGGCCCTTTCCCTTAAAGCTTGGTAACCAATGCTCAGACACTGCATGGACAAAGTTGTTCTTTGTCCATCGCAGGAACACAAATATGGGTTATATCCTTCGCTTTTTTACTTGGGGAAATACATCTGAGAAGAGGCTAAATGCTTTCCTTAAACTGGCATAATTAGTCAGGGAAAACCTAGGATTAAAATTTACCAGATCAATACTCATTATGTTAGGCTGCCTCTAATCCCAATGTGTGTTGTTTTTATGTCTATGTCTCAGGCTATGAAACCATCTTAACAGAATTGCTATTTCTTCTTGTGCTATTTACTATGTCTGATAAAGGATTAGTCCTAAATAATAAATAAAATAACAGAACAGTTGTGCTTGGAATGCTCTTATAAACTCTCACACTGCAATTTAAAGCAGTTGTTGAAGAGATGCAAATTACATGCATGATGCCAAACAAGGAGCACATGTAAAAGCTCCTTTTTTTCCAGATACAGATGTAGCCTGTTGCTTGTGCATGAACATGTGCACATACTCTCCTCATGTAAAAGTAAAAATTCACTCCACATAAGAGTTTCAGAGTGCAGCAATTTTCCTTTCCAGACAGTGATATCCCATCAGATGGAGCAGTCTGAGGTGTTAAAAGCCTTTGGTCAGTCTGTTTATAGGAACCATCCTAAAATAAGCATCTGGGCTCTTTGGCTCTGTACTCCTGAGAATTTTGGTTTTGTCACACTTTTGAGGTGTGTTTTGTGTGAAGTAAAGCACACACAATCTGCTAAAACTGGATTTTTACTCCTTGTTTCTTTAATGAAATAAAATTTTGACTTATCAAAGTTATGAATAATTAGGGACAGATTTAATTCAGGTTAATACGTTCTTCAGTGTGGATATAGTCTCATTTGTAGACTTCTGGTCAGCATGACTGTTGGTGGTAGAATACAGGAAAAGACTAGATGCCCTGACCCTGCAACATGGTTTATATCAGCAGATCTCTGAGGCTATGTGAGAGCCATGTGATCCTGCTCACAGCAAGGCAGTGAGCATATGACATCAGAAAGCTGGTTTGGTATTGATAAAAAAGTAAGCCAGTCAGTTTATAGGATGCTTATTTTCTAGGCTGGTGAAGAGTTTGTATTCCCTTCCCATTCTTACAGCCATTTTTATATATAGGAAGAAACAATGACTGAAAAAAACTGCCTGTGAAAGACACCCAGAAAGTACCTTAAGGATGTCCTGCAGTAAAAAGACAGATCCTTTTTGGTATTTAGGATGTGTGCAACCAGATAGCAAGTTCCCAAAGGAAAGGATGTGTGAGGATAGGAGTCTGAGTTAAACAGGCAACAGATCAGCTGATGGGAGCATTGAAGGGGAGTGTCAGGACAGAGGAATTGATTTCAAAATAATCTTTTGCAGAGATTGTATGAAAATTAGTTGAACTGTAACAAGGTAAAAAATGGGAAAGGTTTGAAAATAAAAGGAAAATTTTACTTTGATAGTACTAGAGTACTACTTAGTGAGTAGATGGGTCAGTGTGTCTATGACCCGTTGCTGATAGACATCCATACCAGCTCCTGACCATTTCTGTTGTCCTTTCTCCCTATCCATGAGCCATTCCATTTGTGTAAATCCCATTGTTCATCTGTGTCCCATGTATCATTTGGTGTACAATTCCATAGCAGCCATAAATCAATGTCTGCTCCGTCATGTTAGTCACCCAAGCTGCTTTCTTTCTTCAGATAGTAAAACCAGGAACATTATGAAGGCAGTAAAGGAAAAGCTGTCAGAGTTATGAAATAAAGTGAATGTCTGAGGCCCAGAGGAACAAGAAAGGAGTTAAAATCGATTCTGAGTCATCTCTGTGGCCAGAGAGAGAGGTATTGACCAAACCCTCTATTTGAGACTATAGCTAGTGATGCTTATAACTGAGCTTCCATTAATTTTTGCAACATAAAATCAGAATCACAGAGAAGGAACAAAGTAAGAGATGTTTAGAGAGGAAGGAAAAAAAGTAAACTTTCTTTTTAAAGAAATGTTTTGAGGTGAGTATGCCAGGGAAAATGAAGCAGTTATTTCTGACTAAAAATAGAAACCAAGGCTGGTTGCAAACATTTTAATATTATTATTAATACTTTTTTTCATTAAGTATATTATCCCTCCTGCCTTCTCTTCTCAGCGGACACTTTTTATCTTATGGTTCCATGCAGTCTGTTAGGTGAGTTGGTTACTCTGGCTCCTTGAAATATTATTAATAATAAAATTACCCAGAGGAGTTTATCTGACCTTACACTGGCGTGCAGATTTTATGACTATAGGTGTAATACCATCTTTTATTTAACCACATCCAGCAATGTCCCAGGCCTCTGCACACATTTTGCAGCTCACATGCTGATCAGTAGTGAAGAGCTCTGTCTTCCTTATTGCAAAGCAACCTAGCAGTTTTCTCAGGACCAGATGTGAGGAGAATCTCTGCCATCTGCTTGCAGTGAGGCTGAGCGCCACCTCAGTGAGAACTGTTTTGTGATAAGAAAAGAAATAGGTGCCTGGATCTTTTCATGTCAAAAGAAAAGCAAACAATTCAATTTCCCCAAATATTATCCATTGCTCTATTGCATTGGACCCTGGTGGTCTAGTGGTTAAGACGCGGCGCTGTCACCGCCGAGACCCGGGTTCGATTCCTGGTCAGGGCCACTCCC
>JAYRBT010000001.1:99879070-99898285 GCA_036023395.1 Myiotriccus ornatus
AGTTCCGCGCACACTGTAACTCACCTAAAAAATCCAATGAGCAGGCTGGAAGGTGTAAAGACCTTCCCCGGTTCTTCATTTGCGAAGTCTGGCCATTATTATTTATTATTGCATTGGAAGACGAAAAACTTAAGAAAGAGATGCCTTGCAGTGAGGTGCTTGTCATGACATGGAATGGAAAGATTTGAAAGACTGGTGCAAAGCTCAGAGAAAGAAAAAGAGTTTAATGGACATATGAAAGAATAAAACATTGATTTGAATATTTTTAAAGTTGACATAAATACTAAGTAACTTTGCACTGTAAGCTTGTAGTTTCAGTGGGAGGTTTCCACGTGTAAGATTTCTGACTCACTGTTTTTTAGATTTATTTCCACGGTCTTATTTGCGCATGGAAAACTTTAGCTCTGGGACTGCCTGCACTCAGTCACAACTATCGCTGCGAGTTGTGTAGAAATGTCTGAGTTGGCTTTTAAGTAATTTGCTCAGAGGTGCTCTGCACCACACCGAGATGACACGGAATTCAGCGCATGCTGAGGTTAATGGCCTCCAGTGAATTCCAGCCTGCCATGACTACCTTGGTATCGTCCCTCAAACTACCCACATGAAAGCCAGCTCTAGCACATTTATACAATCCATTGCGACTGCTATGGCCGTATATCCTTTGTAGACTAGCTCAGGTTAGCTGGGTAAATCAGGAACTTGTCAACTGTTTGAAGGGCTTTTCTTTTCTGAAATTCTGGTTTGTGAAGTGAAATAAAATAGTGCCTGAAAATTGTTCTTGTGCAGTGTCTATTAGATAACCTATGTGGATATATCCCACTGTAACCCAGAGCTGACAGTAATATATCTTTCTGTTATCAGCCTCAGCAGAAAGAGTCAGGGAAGAATGAACACATCATATGGACTATCCTGTAATGCCAAATGCAGAACTGAAGAGGTTTTGTAGTGTGAGACTTACCTTCCTCTTCCAGAATTAGGTCTGTGGACAAAAGCATTCACTGAATGTGAAGCATGAGAATCCAACAATTTTCACAAGCGCTTCAAGGCACAAAAAAGTGCATCTTAGCGGGGATTCTCCTTCCTTGAAATGCTGATAGGATTTTACCGGCATGACTCCTGTTACATTCAGCAATAGTCCCACAGCTGAAAACTCACATACCACTTCAGAAATTGACTACTCACTGTTTGAGCTCAAACTGTGTCAATGTATATACAGAGAGATGGCTTTAGCTGTACTTACTCCAGAGAATTTTCTTTCTATGACTCTTTCTGTAATCTCCTGAACCTGGTAATCACTGGAGTATTTGTCTTGTGAGGCCTCGGGGGTATTTTGCTGAGGAAGAGCTTTCAATTCTAGAATGTTGCATGCCCTTTTTATATCCAGGTTGTGTCATAAGGCCATAGTCGTGCTCAGGTGCTTTCTCAAGGAAGCAAGGGATGGAGCTTAAATCTTGATGTATGAGTAGAGTTCTCTTCATGTTACTTTGTTTATATTTGTGTGTGTGCCTGCATGTGCACTTCTGGAAATAGGCAGCAGGAACTAGGGAAAAATTGTACTTTTTGCTATCTGTAGTGCTTTCCTGCTGATTCCATTCAGCATTACCTCCATCTCTCACCTGCTGTAGGTGTGTTGTGTCTCACCCAGTCTGTAAGACACTGTTGTCGTAAGTCATGTTGCTCACATATACTTGTCAGATACTGGTAGTATTGGGACTGAGGGATATCAATGGGAATGAGAGTCCTGAAAAAATTTAGGCATCTAAAGATCACTTCAGGTTTTTCTCTGGTTCTATAAATGCTTTTTGTGACTCTTAGCCTTATTCTGTTGATCATAAATATATATTGATAACACAGAATATGATGTCTTAGATGCACCACTAAGCAACCAAAACCACTGCGATATTCCTACTGGGAGAAATGGCATTCTCAGAAAGCTAAGTTATTATACATGACAGTTGAACTTTCAGAGGATGTTTGTTTTGGCTTGATGAAGCAGAACAATAATTTTGTCTTTATTTGATTTTACGAGCAAATTGCATCAGTGCAAAGTACCATACAACTACTTCATTTCTTGAGATCTCTAAGCTTATGTTTTTTGTGTTGTTTTTTTTTTTTTAATTTGAAGGTTTGTTTGTTTGTTTGTTTGTTTAGTAGGTGCAGTTTTTATCAATGAATAATAAGTGACATAAACTTAATAATTCACACTGGATTATGTTGAACATTTCTAAAGAAGAAGGAATTCTCCATTTACTGGATGCGATTATGCTTAGGCAGTCAGGGTGATGCACTTGACAGAAATCCCATAGAAAGACAACCTTATAAATGAAAGGCATCACTCCCCAACAAAAAAATGTCACTGTGATTTGTAAGCCTTAGGGTAACTATAGTGTATTGGTGCCATTAATATTGCCTCCTGTGACTAAGCTGTTAACACTCTAATGAGGTGATGATATTTAAATAGAGGAAAACATTGGTTTTGCCCAGAGGCAGAATGACAGGGAAAGAGAGAAGTCCTACCTAGGTGCTTGCAATAAAGACTACCTGTCGTCTGCCTTCTGCTTTCTTACAAGAACCTTAAGCAAACTCCATAAATTTTGAGAATTTTCTCATCAGGGTTTGGGCTATCCATTATACAGGTCCTTGAAAACAAGTGTGCAAGCTGCACTGCTTCTGGAGTAGCTGCAGAATCCCTGTGGCTTAGAGGAACTTTTCTAGTGCATCAAAGCCGCCTTTCTCTTCCTGGCCCAATATTCATGGTCCCAGGCTATAGGACTGGCTGAGCTACCTTTGAAAGCTCCAGTCCTTATTCTCTCTGCCACACTCTGAGCAGGGAGGAAGCCAGAATGATGAATAACTTGCTCCTGTCTAATGACCGTGGCAAGCTGAGGTGTCCCAGCAGCAGTTCATCCTTGCTGTCTGCCTTACAGGAATGTACCTGCAGAGCCATGAAGAGATGGATTGGCAAGCTCTTGAAGTGGTAATTCAGACACCTGTAGTACTGCAGCTGCAGAAGCAGAGCCCTCTATAGGGTTAGCTCTGTTTCAGTTCTCAGAAAGACTGTGTTGGAGCCTGTTCAGTTTGGTTGGGATAAATGGTTGCTAAACCCCCAACTATCTCCAGTACTGGCAATTAAAAAATCATCTCCAACAAGTTCCTCTACCATCCCCTGCTGTCCTAAGGTACTGGTGCTTAGGTCAGCATCTGGGTCTTTGTCCTGCCCTCACTCACGTTTTGATCACCTCCTTCAGTTGAGCTCAGACATGAAATCCCTGCCCCAAGATGACAGGATTCTCAGTCCCTGGTGGGATCACTGCCTCTCCCCTTTGTCCCTTTGTCCTGTTCCTGGTTCCCTGTTCTATCTCCCCACCCAGGTGGGATTGATTTTAGGCTTTTCAAACAGTCCTGATCTGTAGTAAGGGGAGAAGGGGAGTTTGGCTCACCTGTATGTGGAACAAAATAAAACATCTGAGATGTTGCACTGGTGGAAAAGACAAAGTGAGAAGGTAGACAGGAAATACTATGTGTAGAAAAAGACACAAGATTCCTTGCAAATCTGTAAATATCTTGCCAATATTTTCACTGTCATTCCATAAGATGATTCTACCTCATTACCTCTAATTTTTGCATTTGCATCTCTCTGCTTTGTCCACAGTTCTCTGAGTGTGTGTACTGTACTTTAGTTTTCCTTACAAAACCCCTTAATAAATACATATATCAAAGAAAATTGTCAAGTGCACAGGTATAATTTTAAATCTCTTGTATGATTATAATATTCCCACTAAGGACAATTTAGCTATATGGTTGGAATTATTGTGAAGAGAAAAAGGCTTCCAGGTGCAGCCTGATAACTCTACACCAAAAAAGACAAGAGTTGGGATGAACTTGAGGATACAGATATGATTAGTTGCAGTTAGGATGATCTCCAGGGCAAGAGTACAAGTAAATCTTCTCAAGAATGTATTAAATGAAGGCAGATTTCTGGCTGTGTGCTATCAATGCTGGAGAATATTTAGCAAAGGCTGGAGCTAGGAGCTGGATGGGGCTCAAATATACTTCTTTCGGCGCTCATCACTCCATATGGGAACATTCCCACACACTGGGATGGGTTCACCCCCTCAGGCAGCTGATAAGGATAGGATTCATTCTCTCCCCAGATGGCAACAAGACCATAGACACTTTGGTACAGGACTTTTGAGGCAATATGCCACAGCAAATTCAGGGGAATATTCAGCATATTCAGATGTGGTTATGGTGAGCAGATGAGTGTCGAGTTTCTGTAAATGCTAGGTGTCCCGAGGTCACAGGAGGTTTATGACATTATAATATCAGGGTTTTTCAAGAAGGCAGTGTATCAGAGAGTCCTGCTGACTAGCAGCAGCAGCAGCAGCAGCAGACCCTCTGGGGAAGCAGGGAAAAGGGAGCTGCAGGGAAAAGAAGTGATATCTCAGCTGTTTATCAGAATACCAGACATCTACTTCCTGGTTGATTTGAGCATTAGCTGCCTGGTTTGGGCTTGGTTTGTTTTTTCTTTTTCCCTCACTCCTTTCAAGAAACAGACATTTTGCTTATGACTCAAAGATCACTTTTATTATCTTTAATGTGCCCTGAAATGCACCTTGTTGTGTTGGAGGTGATGAAAGGAAAACTAGGGGGAGAAAAAGATTTAATTATAAAGTATACTTTGCTTAATTTTTTTTTAAAGGTAATGTCAGCTCTTTTTAGATTTTAGGCAGTAAGGTCAAATTAAAGTTTTCCATTGCCTTTGAAGAGTTTTAGATTGTGTTCTCAAACCTTGGCTATACTTCACAGAAGTTTACTGCTTTCATTTTAAATGAACTGTTAAATTAGGAATATCTCATAGGATGGAGTCTGTTTTAGTTTGAAACCGTTACCCCTTGTTCTACTGCAGCATGCCCTGCTGAAAAGTTTGTTCCCATCTTTCTTACAGGCCTGCTTTAAGTATGGAAAGGCCACAATAAGGTGTCCCTGGAGCCTTCTCTTCTGCAGGCTGAGCAAAGCCAACATACCTTTCCAATTTACAGAGAAGGATGTTGTGGGGTACTGTGTCAAAGGCCTTACAGAACTCCAGATAGATGTCATCTGTAGCCCTTCCCTTGTCCACTCATGGAGTCACTCTACCATAGGAAGCCACCACATTGGGCACGCAGGACTTGTCCTTGGTGGAACTGTGCTGGCTGTCCCAAATCACCTCCCTGCCCTCCATGTGCTTTAGCAAAGCTTCTAGGGTATCTGTTCTATGATCTTCCCAGGCACAGGGGTGAGGCTGACAGGTCAGTAGTTCCCAGGGTCTGCATTCTCCTCTTTTTTTGGCGAGTACATCAGTCAATTCCCCAAGATTCTGGTATGCACTGAATCAGGTCCCATAGACTTACTTATCTTCAAGTTCCTCGGGTATTCACAAACGTAATCTCCTTTCTATTTTTTTACTGAGTTTGCTGTGTTCTTACACTGTTCCAGACCTACCAGTAGAACAGAAACAAAAGACATTATGTAATTATATAATTGAGTAGGGAAATGGAGGTATTTGCTTTTTTGTAAGATACAGTGCTCTACCATGTAGCTACTCAGTGTACATCTGGACTGCAGTCTGTGATGGGGTAGCATATTTCCTGGCATATGTAAACATGTTTTCCTAACATAGTTAAGCATCTTTACTAGCTTCTGCTGGCACTCTGGAACTGTCGTGCTCACATATGATGCTTTTGCAAGACAACACCTTGATATCAAAGAAAACTTGACAAAGAGCATGGGAAGATGCCAAGGCATTCAATGCCTCCTTCACTACAGTCTTTGCTATCAAGAATGGTTTTTAGGAATCCCATGCCACTGAGACCTGTGAAAAGGTCCAGATCAATAAAAACTCAGTGGAGGAGAATTAGGCTACAGAGCATTTAGGCAAACTGGACACAGATGAGTCTACAGGAACATGTAGGACATACCCACAAGTAGAACATGGTGCTAATAACACAAGGGTTGTGGGTTTGGTTTCCATATGAACAATTCACTTAAGAGTTGGACTCAGTGATCCTCATGGGTCCCTTCCAACTCAGAATATTTTGTGAAAGTGCTATGAAAGCTGGGTGGTTGCATTCTTGATTATCTTTGAAAGGTCATGGCAACTGGAGGAGGTTCTTCATTATGTGTTAAAAAAATGTCACGCCTATCTCTAAGAGGGACAAGGAGGAGAATATAGGACCTACAGTCTGGCCAGCCTTACCTCAAAGCCTGGAGCAAATCTCTTGAAGCCGTTTCCAGACATGAAGATAACTGGTGGTAGTCAACATGAATTTATTAAGGGCAAATGATTCCTTACAATGCTAATTGCCTTCTATGAGGACTTAAAAGGCTTCATGAATAAGGGGAGAGCAGTGTGTATCTCAGCTTTAGCAAAGCTTTTGACACTGTCTCTCACAACTTGAAACAGACTAGCTAAATGGGCATAGAAAACTGACTATTCTATGACTGAATTGCCATCCTTAAAGGGTTGTGAGAAGCAGCACAAAGTCCAGCTGGAGGCCAATCACTACTGGTGTACTACGGGCACTGATACTGGGTCAGTACTGTTTGACATCCTCATTAATTACCTGGATGATGGGACACAGTGCATCCTCAACAAATTTACAAGAGATATAAGACTGGGAGGAATGGTTAATGCCTTAGAGAGTTGTGCTGCCATTCAGAGGGACCTGGATAGGCTGCACAAATGGGCCAATGTGACCTCACCACGTTCAGCAAAGGGAAATGCAGTCCTGCACCTTGGAAGGAACAATCTGGGGGATGACCAGCTGGAATGCAGTTTTGCATAAGAGGCCATGAGGGTCCTGGTTTACACCAAGTTGAATGTGAGCCAGCGATGTGCCCTTGCAGCAAGGGCAGCCAGTCACCTCTTGTGCTCCATTAGTCAGAGAATTGCCAGCAGGCTGAGGAAAGAGACCCTTCTCTCTGCTTAGAACTGGTGAGACACACCTGGAATGTTAAGTCCTGCTCTGGGCTCCCCAGTGTGAGAGAGACATGAACTTACTGGTATGGGCCCAGCAAAATGTCATTAAAGTAATTAAAGACTGGAGGATCTGTCATACAAGAAGAGGCTGAGATTGCTGAGTCCTGGGAAAAAGAAAGTTCTGGGGGATTACATTCATGTGCATGAATAACTGATGGGATGTAAGTAAAGAAAATGGAGCCAGAGTCATCTCAGAGGTACCTAGTTACAGGAGAAGAGGCAGTGGGCACAAGCTGAAACACATGAAATTCCATGTAAACCTGAGAGAAACCTTTTACTGTGAGGGTGACTGGGCACAGGTTGCCCAGAGAAGCTGTGGAGTCTCCATCTCTGTATATATTAAAAGTCTGATGTGGCATGGTCCTGAGCAACATGCTCTAGCTGATCCTGCCCTGGGACTAAATGGGCTAGGAGAACTAGGTGATCTCCAGAGGTTCCTTCCAGTTACAATGATTCAGTGGTTCAGTTTGTCTGGATGAAGAGAAATATGTTGGTCAAGGTGCCCAGCCAGTAGAAATGTCACCAATTAAAAGGAGTAAAAAGGATAATATAGGGGGAGAATAGCAGACTATTCGGATTGTTTTGGCTTGGTGTTGAAAATGGAAACACATTTGCAATATAAAAAGAAAGTGTTTTAAAAACAATTATTGTAAAAAGCTGAGTTGAATAACACACTTCATTGGAAATTAACAACCTCAAAACGTATTACTATTGGGATTTTGATTCCCAAAACCAAGATGATTGTTTCCTGGCAGGTGGGTGGTCTAGCACTCAGGAACTTGACAATGTACTGGGTTTCACTGGGCTCATTACTTTATCTTTGAATGTTTCAAAAAAAGAAAGTGGTAGTGTTTCCATCTTTTCTAAATCAATTTCAGATCTAAATATGAAACTAAATGTGGGTATTTATATTCTCTGCACTGACTTTTTTATTTATTGGAAAATTACATTATTAAAAATAATAATGGGGAAAAAATAGAAGAAAGTACTTGATACCCAATGCTTGTACCAACTTTTTTGTCACTGAAATTCAGGCATTTAGCATTAATCCTTGTTGATTCAGTTGAGAACCCCTGTTTATTTCATCACGCCTAAAAAATCAAGGAGGCTAATAGACAACTAATTAAATATTAAGTCCCCATTCATTCTGCTACACGTCAGTGACTGCTGAATACCAGCAAAGGAGGTGGGAGGGAAGAGAATATAAACAGCTGTTTAACAAAAGCTGTGTCAAACTGGAACAGATACTGCTAAAGTATCTGTCTGAGGCAAGCCAGACATCTCCAGATCAAGTGCATGAAGAGTTGTCTAAGTCGATTTTCAGTGGACTGGAGTCAGTGTGAAAAGTGGCCCTTGTGGGAATTTCAGTGGCAAGCCTTTGCCTACAGAGTGGAGTAAATGTTTTAATTTTAAGTCCTGGAGGAAGGGAGAAGGGAGAGAAGAGTGGTTGCAGTACTAAAGTATATTCTGTGCTGGTACAGTGAATAAGAAAAAAGCCCTCACTCAACTCTGTTGTGAATCTCTAAATGCAAGGACGTAGTTCTGTGTACTTATATAACAACTTCCAATGAAACTAGGTTAAGTAAATCAGCATTGATAATGCTTTTCTTTTGATCAAAATTTACATGTTTGGGAAAACTCACTTTCTACTTGTTTTCAGCCACATCTGTACCAGATTGTACGGAGGCTGAGGGATCTGTACTTTTGTTTCAATGTATATTGCAACATTTTTATTGCATTCCACAGGTCCTCCAGTAAACGTTACTTGCAATATTTTTATCAACAGTTTTGGATCAGTCACAGAAACCACAATGGTAAGTGCTATGATGTCATTGGCGAGAGAACAACAATACTTAATACATGTCATGAACAAAACCTGTCAATTTTTCTATTTATTGTTCAACTTGCAGGTCCTCCTGTAAATGTTACCTGCAACATATTTATCAACAGCTTTGGTTCAATAGCAGAAACTACAATGGTGAGTGGGACTGGTCATTGAAGCCATCTTGTGAAGGAGTGGGATGTGTTGTAGAATAGGGATGCTCAGGACGTGGGGGCATTTACTAAGTTACGAAGCTACGATAAACCTACCAGCTGAATAATAATAATAAAATAAAATAACAATAAATATAGAATAATTATATAAAAGATATATAAATTACTAAGCTCACCTATCAAGTCCAAATGCACCTGTGTAGGAACTCCACCACAGTCGGTAGTGACTGTGGTGGCAGCAAATATAAGTGTGTGCAAACCTGCTTTCTCAGGTTTTATTAGCACCGAAGAGACGGAGAAATGGCTGGAGCTCAGCTGTGGGGCTCCCTGCCAAGTACTCCATGCTTGAGTGTGTTTTACACTACATGCTGAATTATCTGCTGCTGCAGATAACAGTCTTGTTTAACTTAGATAAATCTTTGTGAATTGCAGCCACATCAGTAACTGAAGTGAATGAAAGACATGAATCAAATGATTATAACATGTAGGTATAAGACTTAGGTATTTTGAGGTTAAATAGGTACTAGGAAATGAGGGAATTCCACCTGACTAAAATTTGTATTTTAAATGAATACAAAGAATGCACTCAGTAAAAAAAAAAAAAAAAAAAAAAGCCAAAATGAAAATGTCAGTTTTAATTACGATAAATCTAAAAATAAACAGTTCTGTTTTTCTTTTCAACATAAGATTTTGATTTTTTAAAATCCCAAAATTTAGGATTAACCAAATTTATCTAAAAAATGAAAATTAAAATTTTACTCCATTTTTTTTTTAGTCTAGAAGATTAGCAGTCTATTATAATTTTTCAATATTTGATAAGAAAAATAAAAATTATTCTTCTGAATCCATTTAGAAAGATTCTGAGTTTTTAAATCCTCTTTTGAAAAAATGAACAAAAAAGATCGGCATACATGCACCTGAGTACAGGGGTTAGTCCAGAGAGAAATTTTTTATGGCTTTCTCATCATAATGTGACAAACCCATAATAATTATTAGGTGCTCGTATCTATGGGACTTTTGAAGCAATTGCAATGTAGTTGGACAACTGTTTTCTAGGGATTCCTTCACAGCATCCAGGTCTTTCCGGATTTGCTGAAGCCAGAGGCAGTAAAGATGCTTGGCTTCCTGTAGGACTGAGATCCTTATAACTAAAAATGAACTTGCTACCCACAAAAGGACTTAAAGTAAACCAAAGAACTATTTTTTTATAAAATTGAATAGATACTGCCTTGCAAGCCTTGCCTTATGAAGGACGAGCAGATATTTAGCCCAACTTATATATTTTGTTTAATATTCCCTTAGATTGAGTTGTAATTCCTGCCATCATTTCAGAAAGTGATGCCTCAGGAATGTAGGAACACAAAACTTCTGCTCCTAAATAATTTTATTTAAAACCCCGCCCTGTTACTTAATGTTTTCTAGAGATAAAAGGCAAGTTTTTTCTAGGCCAGATTCCTTTCTTAAATAGTGTGGGAAAGACTCTACTGTAAATGACAATCTGTAACATACATAGCTATAAACCAAACAGATAAGTTAATGCTTTAGAGTATTTATCTTTAATATTTTAAAACCACCTTAAAAAAACCCTAAAATTAATTTAAAATTGGCAAGGAAAAAACATACCATGGTGTAACATAATTATTGACAGACTTATTTTCATTATTTTTTGAAAACTTCAGTTGTTTTTTCTGTGTTTAAAGAATTGTGAGAAGATAGCTATGAATGTAGCCTTTTTACCCAGCCATGTTTGTTGATCCTAGTATGCAGAGCCATCAGCATAGCATAAAGTAGCAAAAATCCTGCATGTCACTAGCTTTACAAGATGGCATTCAATGAAAATATTTGCACGACCTAATGCTGATTGCATTAATTAGACTCCTTCATTGCTTTGAATAAATCCCCTCATTGCATTTTACCTTCTATCAAATATGTTAATGTGCACCTTTCCAATGTTCATTAACACATTTTGCTGAAAACAGCTAAACATTCAAGCAGTTGAAAACAAAGACTATTGGCTTTCTTATTTTGCTTTGTTCATAATATCTGCTGACAGTGTGGAAAGATTTCTCTAAGATGCTGTTCAATGGTTTGATATTGATTTTCTTAATGCTGTCACTTCTTTAATGATTATTGTGACTAGTTTTAGCAGTCTGCTCTGAGAGGCAGACATCAATTACTGTTCCATCTACTTTGCCTTTCTGAAATAGATATAATCATGTGGTAAAATTGTTGGCATCCCTTGTGATAAATAACAAGTTTTGTTTGACTCCTAGGAATCGTTTTTCCCTATAAAATGCTCTTGATGGTTTTGACATAAAACTAAACGATTCATTTAAAAGCCTGGATTGCAAATTCAATAGAGACACTCCTGTCTCAGAGGAGAGGAATGCTTAGTGACACCATGTATATATACTGAGGGGACATTATCAGAATATAACTTGGATGATCTACAGCAGCTCATTGGAAACTTGGGAGATGAAACTTGTTTAGAGAATCTTTCAGTAGGAGAAATTGACATGGAAAACAGGATTACAGTCCCAGACCTACTAAATTCAGTAAGCCAGGTTCTCAATAACATTATCAAGAGTATTTGCTGTTTTTTATTAAGACAGAGAGCAGGATAAAATTCCTCCCTGTGTGAAAAGCCAGCACAACTCCAGTGTGCTCTTCTAAAAGCTAAAAGTTCTAATTCAGAAATAAAACAAGATTTTGTGCTGGTTCACATGGATGAATTCCACAGACCTTTCACGAGTTTTAGTCCCAAAGATCTAGAGAAACAAAATGCATATATATCAGTTCTTCTGCTCTATGGGACATATGGAACAGTACCCCAATAGATTTTTTTTTCCCTGCAAAAGAAATTTT
This sequence comes from Myiotriccus ornatus, assembly GCA_036023395.1. NCBI lineage: Eukaryota > Metazoa > Chordata > Aves > Passeriformes > Tyrannidae > Myiotriccus > Myiotriccus ornatus. Next base: position 99,890,952 of record JAYRBT010000001.1, read on the forward strand.
TTTCTTCCATATTAGAATGATATATATTATGCCAAAATGAAAACAGGGAAAAAAAGGCCAGAGTCAAGATGATATAGATGGAAATTTTCTTCACTGATTTTTCTTTCATGTAAGTTCTAACTTGCAGAGAAAGAGAAAAAGATGATCCTGAGTAACTTCACTGAATAAAGCAGTAAACTCTGTATCTATTTTTGGAAGCATTCACACATGCAGCATTCAGCAGAAAATTCACTGTACAGCATGACTGCTGTTGAGTATCACAGATGAGTAATCTACATCAGCCTGGGCAGCATCCCAAAGAATTCAGATGTTCAGTGTTGCTAATGACCAAGATTTTTTAGCTATCAGCTGTAGGAGAAGCTAAGAGAGTTTGTACATTGACAAGCTAATTGTTAATTACAGAAATGACTAACTGTGAGGACATTATTATTGTCGTTATGCCCTATAATCAATGACTGACACTATGCAGCAGGTCCTCTGTTGGGGTGAATGCGTTAAACTCCAGTTGTGTTTTAAGTACTTATGTTAGCATAAAAAATTGCCATTCCTTTATTTTAAAAGCTTGCCTGTGGCTGGCTGTACTATCTTCCAAGTAGAAAAAAACCCCTAAACCATAATTGCAAGTAAACTTGTTAGATCCTGATTAATTCACACATATAGTTTTAAATACACAAAAGGCTCCCACTGAAGTAACTGGGGACACCTTGCATGCTTAGGTTCATAGGTAACCTTCATAGTCCTTTTCTGTTGCAGGGCCTTGAAATAGGTCATTAAGCCACTACTTTTCAGTTAGCATTGCTATTTAATCTTTTTGGTGAGCCCCTCCAATTCATGGAAGACTAGCTGAGTCGGCTGCTTGTCTCAGACACCTGACTCAACTCAAGGGCAATCAGTGCTGTTGGAGGGGAGGATGGGAGGAAAGCTGAGATCTAAGATAAGTGTCAGTTCAGAAACAGAAAGTAGCACGGAAGAGGGAGGAGGGTTCCCCTGCACTCCCCCTGCCACAGCAGTGCCTGAGAACAAAGGGATCAAGAGCTTTGCTGAAGCTCTGGGCAGTGGATCTAGATTTGGATTTGCTGAAAGATGATTTCTATCTACTTTCTTATAACATAAATTAAGTATATCTGTGGATTGAGTCCCTAAATCTTCAGATAAAGCTACTGAAACTAATCAGATTAATATTCTTTCAGTATGTTGGTATTACTCTGACCTTATGGCTTGAGAACAGAGGAAAGCTGTTTATCTGAGTTGCCTTGAGCTATTGCTGGCATTGGTGTTGCAACTGAGATGGAATCTTTCGGTCCACACTCCTTGTTCAGAGCGGTGGTGCTGTCAAAAGGAATTTGCAGAGCAGGTGTACTCATGGTTGTGTAGGAGTGCATTACTACAGTCCACCCACTTCTACCCTCAGGAGCTTGCAAAATACACACTGTAGTCTGCCTCAGCCCCGTGTGGTTCTACCATTCTCGAGAGAATTTTTCTTCAAAAGACAGTTACAGTGTTAGCACAGGAAAAGTAAATTCAAAATTCTGCACATGATTAGGTCTCAATGTGTAAACACACATCCCTCTCAACTGCTTATACTGCAAGCATAGGAGGAAAATATAATGCAGGGGGTTTTTCATGTGTATCTTATATTTCCATTTTTATTTCTTATTAAAAAATATATATACATATATATGTAAAGCCTATCAGACATAAACAACGGTTTCAGTTCTGTTTTGCTTCTAACAAGTCTTGCAGAGGGAAAGCATCAGTGTGATGTCTCTGATATATTTATGAAGGGACATATCAAAAAATGTAGTTTAATCCAATTGGCATTATTTATGATTTTGGTATAATATATATCATCATATGCAAGCTCTTCTATTCACAAAGATTTTTCAGACTATTTTTAAATATCTAAATCACCAACCACTAAGGTTCATTTTAAAAATATATTTCTATATAATTTACTGATTTGACTTATTTATGATTTCTATATTGTGGGGGAAAAAAATCCCTCTGCTTTCCATAGGCTTCATTATATATCTTATTACAAAGAAAAATTGAAGGCAGTTGCTTAACTAGTTGTAGAAGTTTTATTCTATCAGCAGTTGCTGATGACAGCTCCTGCCTTCTTTTCTGCAGAGTTAAAATCAAGTGCTTTCCTGGATTTATGACTAAAGCTGTCCCATATAAAGTTTAAGACACATATAAAGACACATATAAATTTAAAGACACATTAAAAACTCTCAGTTTCTAAAGCCAAGAAATAAGGAATAGTATGCTTATGGATAGGGCATCCTTACAAAATATAAGCTCAAAACTGCAAGTAGCTGTTTGATCTTTAAATGTCTGAAACAAGACCATCATAACAAGTACAATATGGGCTTTCATAAGTATCTTTAATAAACAGGCTATTCTTGAGACCTCTCTTGGGTATGTCTTGCTCTGATTAGTAGACATTTCTGGTTTGATTCACATCTATGTAAAACAGCAAAATGAAAATGAAAAAAAGGAAGAAAAGTCATGCTCGTAGTGAGATTGTAAAGGATCATCTGCTGGGTTAAAAAACTGCATTAGTTTGGATGTCAGAAGTATTCTGTCAGGGCAGCAGCACACTTCCCTTACACCCTACTGAGCAAAAGGTGGGAAAGTTGAAGCTTGGAAGGGCTTGTTCACAGAGTCTGCATATAGGGCAAGGTGCAGCTCTAATCATAGTGAGAATTTTTATCTACATTTCAAGAAAGATAAGTTCTTTATACAGTTCAGTTACTTAACTAAACCCAGGTCAGCTCATACATTTTCCAAGTCAAAAGGACAGTGCTGCCATTTTAGTGGACTGTGGTTACCATAAAGCAAATCCTAAACGTGAGTGGTTTGTACTGTCGACAGAATTATTTGATAAAATATTCCTTCAGATAATACAATCAATATTAATATTATTAAAGATTTTTTTTTAAAAGGAAGAGTAGATGTATTTCTAAGAGAGTGTTCATAAGCAAATTCAAAGTAGTAATTTCAGGTAAATATGCTAGGAAAGCAAAGAAAGCTGGGGGAGATGACTTTGGAAATTTGGGATAAGGAGAATAAGCATTTGCTTCTTTCCATTCCCTCCAAAGAGTTTAGCCCCTAAATGCTCTTTGCACACTCCCTGTTAATAACCAGTTCTTGACAGTGTTAATGTTCATCCTAAATAAACCTCTAAATAATTGCTGCCTTTCCCAGTTGTGACTAGCAGACCACTGAGCAGAAGAATACAATTAGGCCCATTTTAATGGGATGCAGAGAGGGAGGAGTAAATGAAGGAACATAGAGAGAAAAGCATACAGTAGATAGAAAAAGCAAACAAATAGTAAATAAGAAGTGCTGAATTAATTTCTTCTATACAATTTTAGCTTCACTGGAATTAGCAGCTATTCATGAGTACATTAGACATAATTGATTTGCATATTGGAACCAATTTATTTAAATTGCTAGTTTCACAGAATATTTGTTGAAATTGTATATATCTAGCTGCAATGCTTTTTGACTTTCTAAGCACCTCTGAGTTAATTCATAGAATTTGAAAGAGGGCTATATTTGATATTGGAGGTTGCAGTTAATATTTTTCTCATCAGTGATGGAATTTTGATTTGGAAAATGTAGCTGTTGGTTCAGTGCAGCATTTTGACAACTTTATTTTCAAATGGCAGCTCTTATGTTCAAAGGGTAACACAGATGTTTGCTGTAATCCTGGTACTGTAGTAAATATAAGAGCATAAAGAAAGCTAAAGCAGGCTTCCAGTTTTGGTGGCTTAGTAACCTTTTTACATGGCATTTCTGTAGGACTACAGAGTGAACATTTTTTTGAGACAGCAGTGGAATGACTCACGTCTGGCTTACAGCGAATATCCTGATGATTCCCTGGATTTGGATCCCTCAATGTTGGACTCTATTTGGAAGCCAGATTTATTCTTTGCCAATGAGAAGGGAGCAAATTTCCATGATGTCACAACAGACAACAAGTTGCTGAGGATTTCTAAAACTGGAAAAGTGTTGTACAGTATCAGGTAAACCAATTCAATTTATTTTTTTCTTTTCATCCCCTTCTTTCTCCTCCCTGTTTTTCTGGATTAAATGTACATATTTAATTTTTTGTTTTCCCATGTGTACAACTTAAATGAGACTTAATCATAGCACGGTAGAAGGAAAGTTTGCCTGTGTTCCTTTGCTAAGCTTTTACTTTTCACAAAATAGTCTCTAAGTGGCACAGCGGTACTTCTCAGTCTTATTGAGAACTTGAGGCTGTCGAGAACTTTAATGGTATGCCTCAGTGATTCCTATTAGTGTTAGCTCAAGTCACTGCTTTTACAAAGAGAGGAAATCAACTCTGTAGTCTGTAGGTTGCAATTTAAAAGTAAAGGGGAATAGTATTTTAAATGACTGCTCGACACTTTAAGTAAAAACAAGCTTGAAATGCAATAAATTTGATGTGCAAGTCACTGGCTAATTGGTTATATCTATTCGCATTTAAAAATAGCTGGAATTATGGAAAGTTGCTTTTTTTTTAGACTAAGTGCATTGAAGTGTGTGTCATGTGACTAGATTAAGGCTGAATTAATAAACACTGACAAAATATGATCTGATATGACCTGATGAAGTGGGACATATGCAGAGAAACAGAGTTGCATTCCACAGGCATAAACAGCAGCAAACAATCTGCAGTATTTATTTGACATTCAGCTTACGGTGAGACGCTAATTGCTGAATATAGGTAGCCAAAGATGCAAAACACTCTGTTATTGCTCTTATGATTATTCAAAATGAATTAATTACCGTTTCTTATTTGTTCCTTGTTCCTGGGAATGCTTCTTGGCTTTTGCCTTTCTTGCACTGTAGAAAATAAACATGATTGTATTTGTTTAACAGTTTGTTTAGTGAATTTACTCATCTGTAAAGCAGATTAGTTTTGAAGGCCGTTATTTCTGATGGGGCATTCTATCTGTGACTGCATTTTCATTAGAGGAATTATTATTGATCCAGGCTCAGGATAGGTGTGTTCTTTGGGATGTTAAATAAATAAATATTAGCATGGTACTTCCTCCATTTACATAATTCTTGTGGAAATTCTTTGATAAGAGCCCAGTAATATTTGGATGAATCAAGTGAGGTGGAAAACAAATGGTTACTGAGCAAGGTTTCAAACTGGTATATCTGAACAGTTTGAGAAAAATAGTAGGATACAAGGATGGAACTAGCACTAGCAGAGTGATACATATGCTGTCACTTACCAATATTTCCTGTTTCACCCTGAGAAAGAAATGAATGCATAAGTTTGTTTGAATGACATGAGAGACCATCTTATTGGAGGAAACAGTGGAGTTGAGTGATGTTGTGAATGCAGATGGATAATTTTCCTGACATTTGTCCGTGCGGAAAAAGTAATATTTTGAGCTGCCGTATCACATTTGTAAAGTTCCCACACTTAAATGCAAATTAATTTGAAGCAGAGTAAGCAGTATTGCAACAGAGCACTAAGCAAAGCTCATTGCTTCTCATTTGGGTGTAACAGAGTAACAGAGGCTTACCTGGCACCTCTAGCATGGCATATTATTTGTTAGCACTTTAAAGAAAACTTTCCAGAGTATGGAAACTTGAAATCAGAAGGAATTAGAAAAACTTGCCTTTATTCTCTAGATACTGGGCTGGATACATCTGTGTTATGTCAGTTGCTTGTAATTATGCTGTGCGTAAACAAGAATAATTTAGTGATTGTTTTCAGTATATTGGGAATGTTCTACTGCTGCCATTTTCACTACTGAACCAATAGCACTTTGCCTGCCATCATGATATTTAACGTTTAGCATTTAGTGTACTAGAAGTGTTTAAAGCACTTCACAAAGCATCTGAGATATTGCAGTCTCGCTGTTTTGTCATATTTCCAAATTCAATAAAATCAAGGTCAGGTTAATATCTCATAAATACAAACCATTCTGTGCATAAAATGAGATTGAACTGCTCCTGGTAAATAATGGGTAAGAAGCAAGATGTGAGTATTATATGAGAATGGTATCCCTCTTCCCTAAATACTGCACTGAGAACATGGAAATACACCATGCAAGAGATTCAGCTGGCTTGTGCTGTGATATGCTCTGAGGCCAAACCTGCCCTTTGTGAACAGAATTTGGAAGGTCACCTGGAACTGGTCCATATTTTACTAAGACAAGATGTTTGATGTAAGATATGGGTGCTCAGATAAGTTATGAAAGGGTGGCTGAGGGTCTGGCCTATGTGTTACCTCTGCTGCAGTGCTTGGCTATGGGAATTATCTCACCCTGTGGTAAGCATGAGGCTCTTCATCCTTCTTTCAGTGAGGGATAAGCCATCCTGCATTTAGTGGTGATGGTAGGCATGATGCAGATTTGCATCATAGTTTACCTTATAATAACTAGTTACGTTGCTCATGCTTGCAGATTCCCATATCTATATTTAATTCTCTGGGAGCTGTTACAGGAAACAAAAGGGTTGTTGATGGCTGATGTACCCACCTATGAATCATAAGTTTAGGAATCAGATGCCATTTTTAGGTGTTTGCTGAAAGCTCAAATGATTATCTTGGTATTTGTTTTGATCTCAGATCTATGTAAAGCCTCAGTCTCTATATCTGGATAACTAGTCTACCCCTTTGAGTGCTGCAGGGAGAACTAGAGCCTTGTGGAGCGAAGAATCCAGCTCTACTTAATACTACAAATATATGCTATTGCCACTAGAGATGTAGCAACAGCTCTTAGAGGCACATGTATTTTGAGAAGTCAGCAGTTACAGCAAAGTTATATTCAGCAAACAACTTCACTTTAGTCAAGATCAGTCTCAGTTGCACTCTCCAAGCTGTTAAATAGCTATAACTTCTATTTTAAAGCGTTCTGCAGAGAGCAGTCAACATGAAGTGTTTGTATAGCAGTGTTCAATAAAATTAGTGTAAGTTGTGTTTATTCTATATGCAGAAAAAACAATGAGAGTTAAAATCATAGTCTGCATAATGTCACCCCCTAGATACTTGTGACTCATCCACTCCCAACCCTTGACTGATCTCTGCATGGATTTTGAAGTGCTTGGCAGCACTGTGTGGTGATACTAAGAATCCTGTTCTGGGCACTCATATTCTGTGTGACACCTGTATTTTGCACTGCATACACCACTGCACTGGTTTGATGTTTCAGAGAAAAGGATCATATCTGCTCTGGCCCATTGAGGACACTTGGGACATCAGGAAAATGCTAAATTAACTCACAGGAGGCCAAGTGCCGGGTCCTGCACTTTGGCCACAACAACCCCCTGCAGCGCTACAGGCTGGGCACAGAGTGGCTGGA
>JAYRBT010000001.1:99898385-99910719 GCA_036023395.1 Myiotriccus ornatus
ATTGGAGTTGGATCAGGGGTTGGACTCGATGATCTTGGAGGTCTTTTCCAACCCAATCTATTCTATGATTCTATGAGGCTTTGCATTCTCTCCAAGACCCCCATTTGTGGTACCTGATTCCCACAAACTCATTTTAGGCCGTCAGCCAGCTCAGAATATTAGCATCTCCTGAAAGCTTATTTTAGCAAAGTGATAGAAAGTGGTTTTATTTAAGGTTTGTGTACTTTTTTTCTGCATTAATTGCCTCCTTCTCTTTTTAATATTTTCAGTGCATCTCAGCCATATGAGATGGATTCAGAAGGTGATATAATTCAACTGTAATGTTGATCCACGGCATTGAACCTAGAATATATTGGTCAGGAAGGTAAAGGCATTGTAAAGATTTTTTTTTTTTTTTTTTTTTTACCTGCTCCGGAAAACACTCCCAGTTGCCTAATAAGGTTGTAGAGCTGTGCTCTGAATTGTGGTGCCAGTGCATTTAGCCAGAAATAGTTACAAAGCAGATTACTACATATTTTTTAAATATGAGAAGATTTTAGAATGTGTTGCAGAATTTGACAAGAAAGCCACTTGGAATTCTGGGGAGGACATCTGTGCAAATTCACAAATTACCTTTCTTCCCCTTTCTTTGCTACTCCTGTTCAAAGAGCAACAAATTACATAAGAAATTTCTCAGTCTTTCAAAATATCTGTTTTCCTGTCTTTGTTTGTCTTTACAGTGCCAGAAGTGTTACACTTATGTAGACAATTAGTTCCTCTTGGTTTCAGCTATTGACCTAGTTTTAATTGTAAATGTGGATGAGGACAGAGTGTCTGCTAGAAAGCACTTCTTTGCTGTAGGGCACCAAGAAATAGAGAAAGTTCAAGCTATTGCATTGCTCCATTTGTGTAGGTGTTCTAGGAACGATTACTAGCCACTCCATTTTGGCAACAATTAGCTGGCAGGATGAGTTGGCCCATCCAAAAGCCCTTACCTGCTTATGCAAGCCAAGGGAAGTATCTGTGAAAACAGCACATTTATTTGCAACACCACCTCCCACACCAGCTGCCTTACTCAGGAGTTTCCAAAATCAGCTGTTCCTGGTGTGGCCATAGTGCTGAGGGACAGAGCACTGAGTCAACAACCTCCTGCACCCTCATGACCCCACACACCACTTTGTGTTATATTAGGAGTTATGACTACCATGTCCATCATGTAAATAATCAGAAGAAATCTGTAGCACTTTTATGGCACAGTCTAGCTTAGCAGAATGGTAGAAAATGTTACATTCTACAGCTCTGTGTGCATTCTGTGCTTTAATTTGATGACTTCAATTTTATTTTACAATCTATTGTTGGGATTTAAGAGGATTTGGACTTCAGTAGCAGCATTGTCTTTCCATGTGACAGATTAACAGAGGTGGGAGCAGAGAGATGTTTATCATGACTGATGCAGCTGTTTACTTATTAAACTCTGACCTCACACAATCGTATTTATTACCCCAAGTCCTATCAGAATAACACTGGTATTGACAAGGTGGGGATTTTCCCTTGCAAGTTAATGTCAATCTGCACAGGGACATTTTCCTTGAAAACTAGTTCTTGCATTGGCAAAACTTCACACTATCTGTTCTAACTTCCCTGACTTTCCAGAAGCAAAAAATATACCTCAAAATATACCTCGTATACCTCAAAGTAAATTTTCGACATTTAAAACAAACCAAAACATTGAAGGATAATCAGTGCAGAAATGCTAAATGAAAGAGAGAACATATCTAAAAAAACCTGGGGGTTTGACAGCTGTTAGCTACTGTAGGCAGAGGGGATACAGTACTACAATGACTAAACTTTGTTATACTGCACAATGTTAGTGGGGCACAGTGACTTCCCAAATTGTGGCTGTATGCTATGTAAATCCAGCAAACTGGAAAAATTTGTATTCCCATGGGCATGATTACAATAATAACAGTGGTTTCAGAGGCCAAAAAATTGCAGCTTTTCGTGGGAGAAGCAGCCATTCTCATTACGGCTGAACCCAATGTCTTTGGCTTATCATTAGCTGCTCGCTTTTCACCCTTCCTTTTCTTTCCTTCTTGCCCTTATTCCTGCCTCTCCATCCAGCCCCACTCCCCTTCCTTGCAGGGTCTTTTAATTAAATAGGCTCCGATTTTTCTCATCCTTTGGGATTGTTTCCTAACACTTTCTTAACTGCATCACTCACTCCCCTCTTTCTCATTCCCTCCCAATCTTCAAATTCAGTCTGAGGATCTAGCCCTGGCTTTCCATTACCTTTTCTTTCCTGTTGTATCTAAAGTACTTGGTTTGAATAACAAATAACAAAATCTACTAAATAAATAATAAAGCCTAATGTGGGTACTTTGTTATGCAACTAACACAGCTATTGTGAAAACCCCACTGATCATAACGCTTACAGAAAGAATGATTTACAGTTTAATGACACAAAATTAGTTGCTTTTTCACTTCATAAGGTATTTAAAGCAAAGGAGAGATACAGACATTATATCTGAGCATGTACTGCCTTACTTCTTCCTCTCATGCCATGCACATCTCCAGCTGACACTTAAGAGCCCTGGAGGTGAGGTAAATACAAACACAAGAGGAGAGCTGCATAGACTGAAGGACCGTGCTGCTAGGAGAACAAATGGCTCTGAACTGGTGATAAGTAAGCTTAGAGAGAAAGTTATAAAGTTTACAGCCATACACACCTTGAATTCCTAGAACAATATTCCAACAGGCACGGGGACACCCACACACTAGATACCATTAAACAAACTTCAATAATTTTGAAGGCGATGAGATGATGTGACTGTGGAGGGTAGCAGATGATCAGATTTTATGGCCCAAGATGTCACTTCTATACCCCTATATTCCCATGTCTCAAATAAAAAAGAAGACTTTGTTCTAAGTACAAAAGTGAAAAATGCTGCTGGAGACCAATCTGTACATGTGAAGTTGTTCTTGGCTGTCAGGATCAAAAAATATTGGCAGGTGGTTACTTCTGGGTGCCAATGGGACAGTTGCATAGCCAAGCACATGTCTGTACTGGATGGGTATTGGCAATGCCTGTCCTTGGTTGCTGGTGATCAGTCACTTCATTTACCCATTGAACTTGCACTGGAGCAGTTAAAGGTTAGGTGTAAAATAATGCAGGTGCAGGAACTCTTTCTATATGGTACAAAAAAGCATGTTTTCCTAAAATATGATTCCAGGGCTGAAGGTCTTTTGCCAATTGAATTGCAGTATATGGCTTAGAACAGAGATGTTACAATGCCAGGAAGAAAGAAAAACCATACTAAACACACACTGCAGGAAAACTAGATAGAAAATGACAGAGGAGAAAGGAGAGGTGAAATACTGTTCTTCATGGAAAGGAACAGGTGGTTACAGAATTTAACTGTTACATGTAATCATACTTGAGTTTAATTTCATAGATTTGTTTGAACAATAATTGGAAAATCATTTGCTGGCAGCTCATGTGCTGGCTTTGTGTATCTGCAGACAGTGATTGCATTACAATGAGAAGTGGGATGTCTGTAATGAGAAATCCACCACCCTGCTCCCTGCCAGCTCCTGTGTTGTTAAGCAGTACATGAAGCAAAGCAAAGCAAAGCACTGGAGGGAGGGGGACCGTGGCCGGAAACAGCGGTGCATGAAACTCCAGTCTGTAGCTCAAATTTAGCCATAGCAGAGAAGGCTCCATGTCTCCTCTAAGCTCGACTTCAGCCAATTCACATCTGACAGAAATGAAGCTGCAGAACATGACAAATATTAAAGAGGAATTCCAGGACTCCTCAAAAATAAGGGGAAAAGCAGTCAGTTTGACTGTTCTATTTAACAGGACAAAGCCTGTAGACTGTGAAAATTACCAGAATTGACATTCAAAATGATGAGTCAGGTCCCTGAAAAAATAATGAGATGGACTACAAAATGAAAAGCCCTTTAAAAGTATACCACTGGGAATTTTATTTTTTTTTTACCTTCTGATATATGAACAGTGTGTGTGCCCTTCTCTCAGGCACAGATCACCCAAGAGAGGGGGCTGGGAAGAAGATAAGGAGATTTTAGATTCTTCTTCCTGCTTCAGTGCCACTAGCCTGAATGGCATTTGCTCCTGTGTCATGCAATGCTGTCATGGTTGCTGTGCAACTTCATCTCCCCTGCCAGTTTAGTGGGGAACTTTGTCTGCTTTTGCTTAGGTAATATTTTTATGGGTTTTTTCCAGCAGCTACAAGGATCAGGGATTTAATCTTTCAAAGAAAAAATGTACCACTAAAAATACTTTTATCTCTATTGTCAGCTTGGAGCTTTAAGAAAAATACCAGAAATCTTGCAATTTATGATCGCATCTTTAGATTTAGCAATAATGGGGAAAAAAAATCCTACTTGTCTCACTAAATCCAACACTGAGGGGTTTGCACAGGTATAAGTCTTTTCATAAAAATGGCACACAGCCAATGCCAGCAGTTATCATGCGTGTGCTATTTATGTTCTGGTATTTGCAGCATAATGTCCTAGATTGTGAAGTCTCCTGTCCCAGCAGCTGAGGTGCAGATGGGCGTAGTGTGGAAGAATGAAGGGATAAGAATAGAAACAAAATGTTATTTTTGACACCATGCCTACTCATGGTGAGGCATTTGTTGCTTTTCATGCTAGTAAGGAGATAATCATGGAGGTTTTTTTGTGGAGAAAAGGGATTTTTACCCTTATTTCTAGGACTATTTAAATTCCCAACAGTATTTCTATACTTAATAGCACTGATCCTAGTTATTTATCATTAGAAAAAACTCGATGAGAAGGCTGGTGTTCTGTAGCCCACGCACAGACAACCACTCTTGCAGGATAACTAATGAAAAGGATATTCCCCTGTCATCAGATAGCTTGTATTGTGATCTACAGGGCATTTCTCATGTGGGATCGGTGTCCTCCTCTGAGGTGAGAAGTCACTTAGATTAAGGGAAGTTTTGTGTGTGTTGCAGCACATCAGGCTATGATGTGATAGCTGTTTGTAAAGAAATGGATTAGAATACAGTCTAACAGTTGCTGCAGACTGGGCAATATGTCAAGTCTCAGTTAAAATTACATATTCTCTTAAATTTATAAAAAAATGTATTCTTGGATTATGTCATGTGTAAACCCAATTCCGTAAGACTTGAACACAGTACTAGCAGTTCACTACTTCAGATTTGTGTTGTGGACCATTCACAAGCAATGTGGCTGTGTAATGCTCTGAAGCATTTTTGTAGCATTGTGAGATTATCAGAGAAGTGGTGTGATGGTTTTGAGCCCCAGCCTTCAAAACCCACGAGTGAAAGAATGAGACTGGAAATCATCTTGAGAATAGTCTATTTACAAACATTTTTTTCCTATTGATTTTTTTTTCCCCTATGCAAAATCCTTACCCTCTACTGCTTTGGAAGTTGTCAAAGGGCAGTCTGGCCTTGAGACTTAATGCCCTGAAGAGAGGTAGGAGTGGCATTTGACAGGAACTGGGCAAAAGGAAAAATAGGGGGAAAGGGTACAAGGACAGACCAGGATGCAAGGGAAAGAGTCTGGGCTCTGTGTCATGTAGGTGACCCTGGGAGAGGTGAAGGGTAGATGGACAGACATTGGAGCAGGTGGGAAAACATGTCCAGGCCAGAGAAAGAATAGGACAAAGGCAGGAATGGGCAAAGGATGAACAGGAGACACAGTATCTCAGCCCCACTACTGAGTTCAGGACTTGACTGCACCGCACATAAATACCTCTGAGCCCCCTTGGCTGCATGTGTGTGTCACACCCCTCACTGCCTTTTTCTCAGAGGATGATGGCTGGCTACAGCAGCTACATTTGGGGCAGCAGCAGTGCCTGTGCTGAGCTCTGCTGCTGGCCCATCTGAGGCCATGGCTGCTCACGCCAGGAAAAGACGCTTATGTTTCAAAACAAAATGTTCAGGTGTTAAAGATCACCAGCATGAGGGTTTCTGATTAATAACATGTTGTCAGGCTATTTATTTTCTTTCCCCATGGGATGCCTTATTTTGGCTTCTGTGACAAAGCAAGCTACAGCCTGCAGAGCTTTTATCTTCCTGTCGGCAGAAAGTAGGGAATGCAGACCTCTGAGTGATGCTGTCAGAGGGTTCCTGGGACAACCAGAAATTAACGATTTTGAGCTGAGGTGAGAAGAGACACAGGCCCACAACCGAAGTCTGAGTGATTTCTCCGGACATTATAGTGAAACCAGGGAATGAAAGAGGGGAGTTTGAATGAAATGCTGAGTGAAGAAGTCCCAGCAGTGCTTGCTGCACTTTGAAGGCCTCTAAAGTCTCAGCAGATGCTGCTGATAAGGACTTAGCTGGTGTATGAGGGAATCCTCAGGAAGGGGGTCCAAAGCTTAAGACAGACAATGCTGCCCTGGAGTACTTGGATCACAGCCCGGTCTCTGCTACAGTGTTACTCAGTAATATTATTGATTGATTTATTTATTATTTTTGTCACAGTGACGGCTAATTGTTCATTCTTTGTTTTCTGGCTCTGATTCTGCATTTTGTTCTGTTCATACTCTATTTGCTCTATTCCAGGGCTTGATTCTTCCTTGGCTGTGGGGTAGGGAGGGAAAGAAGAGAGCAGCTTTTCCTCTCCTCAGAGGCAGCTTGCTGTCCCTGGCATTGTGCCTGGCGTGCTGAGGCGCTGGAGACGTGACTCTCTCCTGTTCCCTCATGAGCCCTCTCTGCTCAGCGGAAAACATAATGTACCCAACCCCAGAGCTTTCTGTGAGCCAGCTGTGCCACCTGAGTCTGGCTAGCAGGGAGTAAGGGGTGCTCAGGGTGCTCAGGTAGCTGAAGTCAAAATGAAGTCCATGATCAGCTTCTTCTTTCAGTTTTACAGATGGTTCATAAAGCACTTCTCATCAGTGTTTTATGGTTCTATGCCACCAAATCTGTTGTTTATGTATCTCAAGTGACTTGGTGGTGGGGCGCCTGAAAAATAAAATAATTGTTCTATAGCAGTTTATTCCATTTTAATAATGATTAAAGTATTCATCAGTGTAGTTCCCCATTAAATTTGCTCTTTGCACCAAATCTCCAGGGGCCCTTCTTGAATTTGCCAAGTGTGAGACATTCATTTTGCTGAAACATTTTCTGTCAATGACACTTGTTATTGGCAGTGTAGGTACCTATATCTACCTAACACTTTCCATTTCTGATCCTGTGTCCTTATTTATGTAAATATATAAGTAGTGACATGGAACCAGGGTTTCGAAACACTTGCAGTATCCTATTTTTACTGAAAAGTAGTCAACTGGTATAAATTGATCCGCCACCATGGACTTATGGATCTATTTCGGATTCCAGCAGCTGAACATTTAGCATGGAGTAATCTGGTTGAAAATCAATGGATCTGTGAATGATACCAGGCTATAAGCATTTGTTTCAATACTTGCATTACTCCTAGTTAAAGAGATTACAGAAACAAAGATGTTAACTATGAATGGTTGCTCTGCTGAGATGAACAACAGGTAGAGGTAAAGCTATAAGGGCATGATCTCTTGAGCTAACCTCATTAACACAGTGAACAGAAATTATTTTTCATTTGTCAAGGTGAGAAGTGATTAGGAAGTAAAACTAGGACTTTGGGCTTTGTATGGACCTACATACTGAACATTTCCTCATCTCAGCTCCAGAAAAAAATACCAGAAGATATATCTACCTAGTATCAATTTTTCTCAGTGAGGCTTAAAAACTGCAATTGGATGTATTTTTTTTTTCTCATGAGTTTGATATTAAAATAACAAGAGATCTTCCTGCCCATGTATGTAGTCAAATCCCAAACCATCTGAATTTTTTTGGAGTAGAAGGGGAGTAAGGGGAAAGGAAACAAAGTCAGTGTGCAGTCCTAACACCTGATAGTCAGTAAAATCCGAGGGGTGGATATGCCATGCCTGCTTCAATGAATGCAACAAATGACATATTTACATGAAGGCATGTTTGAAAGGAACTTAAAACAGCTAAACCATATTTAGAAGATGACTGAAAAGAGGGAAGAGAGTTTCATATAGCAGTGTTTCAGAAAATAAGACAAAAACAATATTTCGTTAATACTGGGGATTAGCAATTTAATTAGCTCAATCTTTAATGCAGGAAATTACCTAGTAAAAATGAGACGAGTTAACATTTGCAGGGCACCTACAGTATTTAAATGAGGAAAGGACAGATTTTCAATGACATTTATATGTCTACTAGATATACTTTTTTCTCTAGATGACAATTTTTTTTAAGCTTATGCTATTTGCTCCCAAAGGTTAAATGGGAGCTTATTTACTATGATGATATTGAGAGGAATACTTTTGTTCATCTCAGTGCCCTTCACTAATTCATACAACTGATCTCTAATTTTCTGATACTGTCATCTTGTTCACTGAAGACTGTGTCAAGATGAAAATAATGTGGCTTTCTATGTGATGTTGAATGTGATCTGTGATCTGGCTGAGACAATTTTGATCTCAGTTACCTAAATATCATCTTTTTGTCATAGTGATTTTATGACAGTAGTTCTAGAAGCTCAGTCAGGCCATCCCCAAAAATTGACATGGTGAAGAAATAGACTGAAAGAGCTTGAATCAGCTATATGTGGTAAGAACTACAAAATCGCAATGGGAGACAGAACTCAGTCAAGTATTTCTCCATAGAGATCACATTTGTCCATGAGAAAACATAGTTTCAAGGTTATATTTTCAAATAGCTGGCCCGTGGGTTCACTGACATAATTAAAAATTTATTCTCATTGCACTGTGTTAATGTTTCAGTTTCCCTTCGGATCAGACAATCTTGTTATCGTCCTTAATGATAAATAGGCACAGAGGGGTATTTTTATTTGCTTTCTTTGTGTCAAAGTGGTTTTTTATGCTGAAGGTAATCTGAAATAAAAACGTACTTTTAAAATATGATTCAAACCAAAATCTTAACACTTCTTCTGTTTTTCAAAGCAGCTAGTTGTCTGTAATTATGCCATCCTACTGGTTTGCTAAAAATGGTTTCTGCTCCTCAAACAAAAAAATAAAAGAAATAAAGCAGAAGTCTTGAAGTAGATTTCACTTAAACGTGGAAAGCTAAAATCAAATAAAAACAAGAAGAAAAAAAAAAACATTCAAAGTATTCCCATTCAAGTAAAGTTATGCTTTATCTGGGACAATAACAACTGAAAAATTAAAAGACAAATATATTTTGTATGATTTTTTTTTCCTTTAGGCTTACTTTCTTCTATCTGCACTCCTTTAATGTGATGTGATTTTAGCTTTTACTGTCTGATGGATTTTTCTTTCTTTTAGTGGCTCAGCAGTAAGAATGTAGGGTTGGAAATGGGACTTGTGCACAACAAAAGCACTCTGTTGAAAAAACCCGATGGTTGTTGTTTTCTTCTTTTGCTTTTCCAAAATAAAGCTTAAAAACTTGTGTCCCATGATCAGTCATTACAACTTTTGTATTATTTGGTTCCATATTGCACATAAAACATTCACTGGTACGTTAGTGGAGAACATGTCTTGCCATCCTGATGTTGTCTCCTCTGTGCTCAGCTCAGCCAGCGCAGGCTGAGAGTGCCCAGTTTGCTCACAAACTCGCTCTTCACAGGTCTTATGTGCTGAAAAGCTCCCAGGGGAGATGAGCCCAGGCTCTGAGGTGCTAAGATTTGGTATTGATCCTTTTAAACTCTAAATATGGGACTTTAGATAAAACCTATAGATGTCTAACATTTTCTTCTTTATTTTTTCCCCACTCCAATTATAGGCTTACTTTAACCTTATCCTGTCCCATGGACCTGAAGAATTTTCCTATGGATGTGCAGACATGTACAATGCAGCTGGAGAGCTGTGAGTGTCCAGTTGCTTTATCTATCAAATAACATGATTTTATCTAACATTCAGAGGTTAGATAGTGTCTATGTTGTCACATTTATGTGATAAGACTCAATATTCCTAATTTGTACGGAAAAATAATGGAGGAACAGTGCTTTAACTGTTTATCACCATAACGTGTGGGTCCCCTGTTTCTGTGCTTTTCCTGGTCCCTTCCCTTTCCCTCTCCTGGGTCACATCACCTCACCCATCAGGGCTGCATCCCTTCCAGGGGTAACCACCGCAGTGCTGCATGGGGGAAATTTTTAAATATCAGTAAAGTGAGAGCAATTCTTGCATAGCCAGGGATTCACTATGACCCAACTAAACAGTGGTCCTATTAATATACTTAATGTGGTAAGCTGAACACAGCCAAGGCATGGACTGGAGTATCAGCATACACGACAGAACCATTTCAATTGAACCAGGTAACAGTCAGGCAAAACCAGGAGTGGCTCAGATAATGGCATATACAAGTGATCATTCCAAATATTCAGTAGGTAGCAGTCCACCTTGAGGGTTTTTTTTGTAGTGAGGGGAGAAGGGGTTTAGCTGTATAAGTATGGACTGTGGGCTGCCACGTGCCTTTGTGCCCAGAAAATCACAGAATCATAGAAAGGTTTAGGTTGTAAAAAGTCCTTAAAGATTATCTAGCTCCATTCCCCCTGCATTAGGCAGGGGCACCTTTCACTGGACCAGATTGCTCAAACCCCATCTAACCTGGCTTTGAATACTTCCAGGGATGGGGCATCCACAGCTTCGCTGGGCAACCCGTTCCAGTGTTTCACCACCCTCACAGTAAAGGATTTCTTCGTATAATGTCTAATCTAAACCTACCGTCTTTCAAGTTTGAAGCCATTACCCCTTGTTCTGTCACTGCAAAAAGGCCCCTGTCAAAAGTCCTTCTCCAGCTCTCTTGCAGCCCCATTTAGGTATTAGTAGGCTGCTCTGAGATCTCCCCAGAGCCCCAGATCTTCTCCAGGCTGAACAACCCCAGCTCTCAGCCTGTCTTCATGGATGAGGTGCTCCAGACGTCTGATCATTTTTGCTCCACTCCTCTAGACTCACTTTAATGGGGCTATGTGCTTCTTATGCTGGGGGCCCCAGAGCTGGATGCAGCACTCCACGTGGGGTGGAGTAGAGGGGGGCAGTCACCTCCCTTGACTTTCTGGTCATGCTAGTTTTGGTGCAGCCCAATATACAATTGGCCTTCTGGGCTGCAAGTACACACTGCTGGGTCATGTCCAGCCTCTCATCCACCAGCACCCCCAAGTCCTTCTCCCCAGGGCTGCTCCCAGTCCACTCTCCAACCAGAGTTGTATTTGTGCTTGGGATTGCCCCGACCCATCTGCAGAACCTCAGACTTGACCTTGTTGAACTTCATGAGGTCGTCACAGCTTATTTAATTTGTCCATCAAGATGTAGCAGTCCAGTGAAAAAGACACTTCAGTGAGTCAATACCTCTCTTCTGCCTCCACACCTCTCAGTGATAGGTTCACAGGTTTACAAAAGTTGCCATTTTCTTTTCAATAAGGGACCAGCATTTTGCAGTCTACAGATCCTTGTGTTGTTGGGGCACACCAACTCCATCATCAAATAATGATGAAAGTAAAGTAGAATGCAGGCTCATACGTAGACACAGAGAAACTTCAATTCAGGCATAAACACCATCTTGTATGGGCCAGCAAAATTACTTTTTAGTGGCAAACCAGGGCAGTATTTCAGAAAATAACGGTGTTTACTTGTTAGTTTAAATGAAGTAATAGTGCAGTAATAAAACTGGCAACTAACAGGAATAGTGCTGTTGTTAATCAGACAGTTAGAAAATATAACTGAGATAATATATTTTGTAATAGAAGACATGCTTCTCAGGCATAATAACGTTGGCTTTTTATGCTTTCCGGTCAGCTGTCATCTGATAAACACTAATTTCTTTTTTGCAGTTGGATATACTATGAATGACCTGATATTTGAGTGGCTAAGTGATGGACCAGTTCAAGTTGCGGAGGGTTTAACCTTGCCACAGTTTATTTTGAAAGAAGATAAAGAACTTGGTTATTGCACAAAGCATTACAACACTGGTGAGCATTATTCTGGTTTTTTCTATCAATTGCTCCAGTGGTATCTCTTGTCGATTTTTGAAGGGAAAATAAGGGTGAAATGAAAAAAACAAATTGAAATTAAATTTAATTCAGCCACGCATTTTTAAATTTGAGAAGAAAGAAATTTTCTCCTTTTAATTTTAGTTTGAAAGGTTTTGTTTCCAAATTTTCTTTGATTTCATTAAAGGTATTCTAATATCCTTAAAATCATTAAAAGATTGTCGGGGTTTGACTCGGCCACTGCCTTTCTGGGCACTCTTTGCCTGAATTTTTCACCAAAAAACGTCGTGGTTTTGCCTTGGGTTAATTTGCTTTTACACCCCCCACACAATTACTTTAAGTTGAGAGAAGGTTTATGCAGACA
>JAYRBT010000001.1:99910819-99936080 GCA_036023395.1 Myiotriccus ornatus
GGGGGGCTTCAGTGCCACACCTGCCCCCGACCTAGGCCGGGGGAGGAGGGGGCTTGGCCCTCCTTGGGCCCGCTGCCGCCTCTCTTACATGGCTGCTTAATTTTAACCGCGCAATCCACCTTTTCTTCCGTTTTTTTTCTTAAATATGTAATTAGCAAAGGCGTCACTAAGAGTTTTGATTGGGTTTTGTCCAGAAATTTACTTGGATAAAACCATTCACAGCCCCAGAGACGGGCTGGTGGGCAAAACCACGACAAAGATTTAAAATGTTGTGTTGATATCCTTAAAATGAATTTTTTTAACAAACTAACTCTTTCAGCAAATATTGATGAATCACTTTTAAAGTACTGATTTTTCTGAACCTGATTTATTTCTCCAGCATATCAAATTGCCAGTGATGAAAAATATAAAATTTTCACCAGCTTTTATGTGTGGTCTAATTTATGAGATGTAGTATGTGAAAGGATGGGTTTTCATTGCTGATCTGAATAGTGTACAGATATGAAATGTTGGGAGATTAAATTTTTGTTTAGTAGTCTTGTTTTTTCTTGCACTTGCTGTTAAGAAGTTTCTAATTCTGTGTTTTCTATCTTTAGCTTTACAGAGAAGAGAGGACTCTGTTAAAATTTTGATTTAGCTGCTGGGAGTTTATTTAATATGGACAGCATTTAGAGAACAGTTTTCTAGGTGCTTTCTGAGATTAAATATAATCCTTCTCATCTAAAATAGCTTTTTCATCATTTCAGCGTAAGAGCTGATCTGGTTGCATCAAATACATTTGTTTCACTCTGTGAAATAATACAATATGAAAGGTTCTACCTCTACTAAAAATAAAGTCGCATTTATTTCTTATGAAAAGAAAGCTATTGTTTTTAATTTTTATAAATGTGGCTTCTCATTTTAGAGCCCAAAGTACCAAGGAAGGAAAACTTTGTGATTGGCACTCCCATTACTGTCTTCTCTGTAGTATGCTCCTTCAGGTTTAGTGTGAAATTAAAATGTGGATAAAATCTATTATTCAGCCTTCTCCTAAACTCACTGTCCAGGCTGTGTTACAAGAGTCTGGAGAGCCTTTCACATACTGGGTTACTCTCATGCCATTGCTGTCACACGTGGCCACCACACTCCTTTTCCAGACTCCTTCTGTGTGGGCAGGCTGGTCAGGAACAGCCACTACCAAGGTCTCAGCATCTGCCTTTTGAGTCACAGGTCCAGTCACTCATTTTAGAACTTCTGGTCCTGTCAAAAGATATTATTCAGTTTGTCTGCACTCCTCTCTTCGTCCAACAGCCTCTGCATTCTCCTTTGTGCCAACTCTTGCGCCCCACTGTTCAGCACTGTAGACTAGCAGGAAAATACAGGTACATCAAAAAAAGAGAAAACAATCTAATTTCCCCTGAAAGGGTGAAGGAGGAACAAAGCATCTTAGTGCATTTGACCAACCAACACAAAAAAAGGATCCTTTGAAACCATTAGTATGACGCTTCAGGAATGACAGGCTCTTATAGTCACCCTGGAGAGCGAGAACCCTCACAGTGTCTAAACCACAGTAATTCTGAGAGCAGCACAGAGTGACTGCATTAGTAACTGATGAGCTGTTGCTACTCGGGGCTCAGCATCCTGTGCTGCACAACTAGCTCTGCTGTCAGGCTGTCCCAAACTTCTGCCCTCCACAACCGCTGTGGAGCAGCTGTCTGTTTTTTGAAGAATCACTTACCTCCCACGAGAGATTGTTTCAGGTTTTCTGAAGTCAGGATTTTAGAAAAATTCAAAGTAGAGTTTGAGTTGATTCTGCTGTGAGATGTAATCCACAGACACAGGCAAATGACATGAGCAGAATGAGAAGTGTGATCTACCATAGGACTGTAAGACTAGTAGTTCTACAATTTGTTCAAATATGGTTGCTTGATCTGCTGTCATTAAAAGACAAAAATGCTGTCCCCTTTTAATACTAAACATAATGGTTGACTAAAGTAAAAGCTTACTAAATTTTGAGAAAAGTAACATTATGTTACATTGTCTGGAGGTACAACAATTGTACTAATATTAATTTTCTCAGTTAATATGAAGAACTGGGCAGAAATTGCTTCAGTTGTGCCCTATTTTCCCCAAATTAGCATGCAACAAGTGGCTGTCTAGCATTTGTGTATCAGGACCTGCTTATAGTGTTAGCTTAGGAAACAGGCCATGCATCTAATTTATGTTCAGAAAACAAGAAAAAAAAATGTGCAAAAAGCATTTATGAAAGTAATTTCGTGTTCTAGGAAAGTTTACATGCATTGAAGTCAAGTTTCATTTGGAGCGTCAGATGGGATACTATTTAATCCAGATGTACATTCCTAGCCTGCTGATTGTCATTTTATCCTGGGTTTCTTTCTGGATCAACATGGATGCTGCTCCAGCCAGAGTTGCACTGGGTATCACCACAGTTTTGACAATGACCACACAAAGCTCAGGATCAAGAGCTTCCCTCCCAAAAGTAAGGAAATAATTTTGTACCACAAATTTGTTATTAATGAGAAATATTTGTGCTACTTTTTTAAGTTTCTGAAAGGTCTGTGTAAATATGCATCTCATAAGGATACATGAGAATGGGGTAACAGCGTGATGTTAAATTGTTGCAATACCCTTGCATTTGTATTAACAGAAGTTGCTGCTGTTTTGTGGGATGGCTGGACAGTTCAGCAGTATGAATTTTTAATGAGCTTACACTAGTTTTGACGCTTAGTTTTCAGTATTTAGAAAACAGATTTTCTGAAGTATTTAGATACCTGACTGGATTTCTCTCAGACTGGGGACTTTAAGAACATTGTCTGATTTTCTGTGGACTGTTAGACTCTCACATATCTTGATGTTTCTAAATATGGCCCTTAGTCCAATGAATATATAAATATACCCCCAAAAAATATGTATCAAATACATATATATAGCATGCATATACCTAGAAGATTTCTCCGGAGAACCTTTTCAGTGCAGAACTGTTGATGTCTTTGTTTCACGGCAGAATTTATCCTTGCGCTGTTTCAAGTGTCATCTGAAGATCTTCATCCTGTCTATGCACAAAAATATCCTCTCATTCAAATTTTGTGGTCTTTTTAATCCTGGCCAGATGCTGTACATGGATTTACCGATTACAGACTGTGTTTTTTGTTTAGTCAGGCTGACAGCTCTTTTTGGCAAAGGCACAGCTCAAATGCTTCTGATGATAGCATTCCCAGCAGAATTTCATGTGCATGCTCATGTTTTGTACAATTTTCTGGAAGAGAGCTCAGTTGTAGGTCAGTTTGCAATAGTCTAAGGAGTTATGAGATATACTCCCTGAAGAGTACTTCTAGAGCATGTAGAAGTGGGAGTGGGGTCATAGCATCAATGAAAAGCACAAATTTTGAGTGTTTGTGTATATCATGATCCATTTCAAGAAATCATGCTGTTACCCTCAGTATCACATTTAGTCTCATTCCAAATACCGCAATTTGTTCAAGTGCAGTACACATAGGGCAACTTCAAAAAGAACACAGATTGTGTTACTCTTGTTAGTAATGGGAAAGTATCACTTAAAAATCTGGTGACTCCAACATTTGGTTCAGCTTCACTTGTTTATTTGGAAATATGTATAATTTTCCATGCAAATTGAAAGCGTCTCACATATTAACTCAGAATTTCAAATGGAAAATTTATTAAATATTTATTCAGACAATTCAGTCAATATTATCAGTGAACATTCTGAAAAGAAAGTTTAAAAAGCTATAATCTTGGCAAGGAGCATACAGGCTCTGTAGATAACAAGTTTGGAGTCACTGAAGACTATGTCTAGATCCCACAGTATGGCTCCATGTGATATATTCCAAGTTTCTTACAGATTAACTGGCTTAAGAATTCTGTACAGTAAAATCACTGTAGCAGAGATTTCCACCCACATTTCCTACTGTACAAGCTTACCCTGAAAAGAGGCTCTACAGTGTTAGCATGCCCCAAGTACTAATGCTTTAGAAAGAGTTTTTATCATAGCCTTTAATCCAGCTGAAATGTTTTCCCTTTTGCATTCTGTCTTCTTTGAGTAGAAAAGTATTTGCTGAGTGGAAGAAATGGGAAGATCCAAAGTATGTTGACTGTGGCTATTTGATTATCAGAGTGGTTCTTCTCCAGCCTCAGGATTAATCAGCAGTAATCAGAGAACAGTGATGCTCTGCCCATACTCCATCTTCTCCTATTCTGCTGTGTTCCTTTGCCAACATAGGCACTAGGAGGAAGTATCTCATCAGAAAGCCCAGCACACTTATTTCAGTCAGGCTGCACTTGGCTGTTGCAATTTCATTGTGTGATTCAGCTGAACTGTACTTTGTAGCTTTGATCTCTGTATCTTAGTTAATCCTTGTGGGGACTTTTGAAGGTGCGTCAGTTGACTTAAAAATGTGGTTCTAAGTAAATACTACCATATCTGCCAGCTGACTCCCACCTCGGATGACTCAGGCACTTGAAGAAACATGGGCACCATACAGGTCCCATATCACCAGTACCTGATTCCTTACACGCAGAAGCAAGCTTTTCTTGCTATTGCTGTTGCAGGCACTTAGCTGTTTTGAAACCTCATTTGTCACTTAATACCAAAATTGTATATTATAATTTATATAATAAAATCTGTCCAGCTGAAATCCATTTAGAAATAAAAATAAGAAAAGAATTGAATCAAATCAGTGTCAAATCTGAAATCTCAAAATGCCTCTTTAAAAGTAATGTTTTTTAAAGTCCTGTCTACATATTGCCAAGACATAGGAAGTAAAGCTGCCAATAAAATATCCATTTAAAAATTGCTCCAAGCATGAATATCTAGCAGAACAAGATAGGTCAAGAAAAATATTTTTGCAAAAATACTGAAAAAAAGAGATGCAACTTTGCTTTGTGAAAGCAGCCTACATTTGAATACAAGAGTTATAATTTCCTCATCCTTCATGTCCTGTTCTTATTAACCCAGATTCATGCAGTTTAACTTTACCTTTAATTTATCCAGTCTCATACCAAGACTTTCATTCTATTCTTTTCTATTTTAATAGACTTTTATCACAAAAAAACAAAAAAGCATCAAAACTCACCAGCTTTAAAGGGAATAATTCCTTTGCCTAAAGAAAAGCAAAGAATTGTGATAAGATTCCTTAGGGGGTTTTGTCTGTTTCCAAGTTACTATCTAAATGACTAAGTGTTACTGTTTAAAAGTAATTACCTGCATATTGTTCTCAACCCTGTTATAAGATAGCATGACAATATTCTGTTTGTTTAAAACTGCTTTTTTCCATATTAATAACCAACTTTCATTTTGATACAGAGATTTCATAATAGTAGGTCATGGCAACACGGACATTAGGAATTGCGTTGTTGAAAATTAAACAAAAGATTGAGAGTCCTGAAAAGACAATGTAAGAATAAAATTAATTCCATCTGAGGCTTGTATTTGCTGCACATAAGAGAAACATCTAAAAAGCCTCTTCTAAGTCAAATATAATTGTACATTTTGTAGTATTTCTGTGGCATTACTATATTTTTAGAATTTTGAAATTCTGGCTGAGAATATAGGGTCAAATTCCAATATCAGCAGCATAGTAATAAAGAAATCAATATGCTTTTTAAAAATTATTATTCTGTGAAGTAAATTTCTTCCTTACCAAAGGCAGGAATAAACCATGAGACAGTTTACATGACAGGAAAGCTGCTGTTCTAGGAAGGATGACCTGCTGTGCCTGTTTCAGAATGCAGAAAGGTTCTCTTCCTCCACATTTTTAGCATAAATTGAGCAATAGTGCACCCTGCCTCCTTCATGGACATGAAATAATGATTTTCTGTGTAGGGAGTATCGTCGAGAAATATTCACTGTGGTGCCAGTCTCTTTTAAAGTGATGAAATTACTTTGTTACAGAGGCATCCTGTAATCAGATTTACCCTAGCTGGCTGTGTTAGGGAGTGGTATGGAAGTCACCCACAAAGCTGAGATGGATTACTCTTCCTCCAGTTTGGCTGATCCATCTCTGGGATTCCCAGGAACTGTGATCCAAAATAGCAAGGTTCCTATGATCAGTTCCCCTTCCCACAATTTCATGTGTATAAGTCTTACCCTAGTCTGACACTCTGTGTCTGAATTCCTCTGATTGTGTCATCACTTTCCACTCGGAAACTTTGGCTGTGTAAATGTTTGTTTACCCAGCTGCACCAGTGGCTCTTGCCCATCAGCCAGCTAAGCAGAAATCCTGGTTTCCAGCTGGGTCACTGGTGTGACCACACATCTGTAGTTAATAGTTCTAGTGAATCTGTAGTGAAATCCTCAAGAAACCCTGAGCTTTCTGTGTGAGTCTTGTGCACGAGCCAGGGAGACCCCTTGCACCCAGGGTTTGCTGGACTTCATCTCTGCAGAGAAACTCTACGTCACCCAAATTAGGAATCTGATGTAACAATCCATACATCCATGCAATGCTCAGAACACTCTTGCTTGCTGGAAGTATGAGACCCATGGACCGAAACAGCAGAATGTATTCATCAAAATATGAACTGAGGATTGTCTGGGCATCATAAGGGACACCTAGACATCAAAGATGTCTTTATGTATTTTATGGTCCCAGCTATGTGTAAGCTGAAAGTGTAAAAGGGGAGGGTGTCAAGGTCCAGTAGTGCAGAATTGTTGAGGTGTTACAAAACAATTCTTCAAAGCACTGAGGGACCATTTTCATGCTATTCTGTTTATTTGTAAATGGCTCTCCTTCAGCTGAATCAACAGAATAAAAAGTTTTAAAGCATTTTCAAAAGAAGCATTTGAAAGAATAATAAGTCCTCTGCTGTGCTAGTTGTGCATTTTTTAGGTTGTTTTCTTCTTAAAACACTTGTATAAATCAAACCTTAGCAACAAAAGTCCAAGAAAATGAATTACTTTTAATGCCATAAAGAAAAACATTTGAAGATATTTTAAGTCAAGTGAGTAATAGCGACTGTATTTTATTCAGTTGCAAAGCATTCATACTGTGTTACCTTAATGCACAGTGCCTAATGAATGCATGTTTTTTCCCCAGGGAACAATCTGTGCAGAAAAACAGTCTCATTCAAAGCTCACCAAAACCTCTAGAAGTCCTTCCATTCACTTCATTTTGTTTTGAATCACTAAATGCATTACCAAATGTAGTAAAAGCATTATATTCTTTATAAAAACATTAATAAGTGCAGAGACTTGCAAAACCAAAGTCAATGAATTCTATCCCCTTTGGCAGTAGATGACTACTTTTATGTGTCATCTATATCTCCAGCATATTTGGAGACTTTTAAAGATTCTTGGGCTTTTGGCAGACCTGTCTTTCCTTTTTTGAATGCCAGAAGTTATCAAGTAAAGAAAATCCAAGAATATGGCACTTTTTTTTTTAAATTATTTTGAATTAAGGTTAAAATTATACCATCATAAAATTAAAAAAAAAAAAAAAAAGGAAATGAGGAACTATAGCAATAAGGACAAAGGAAAAAATGCTTTTATCTGTGATGATTTTGTTCTGTGTTCATTTGTTTTCATAGGAAGTAGAGCACCTAAGGGGATAGTTTACTCTTTCATTAGGAAAGCACAGAGATTATACAATTTAGTGCAGCATTATGGTAAAAAACCAATAATGAAGTAACTTGGAATGGAAGCAATTTTTTTTACAAATTACTTTTACTCTAGTCTCAGGATCTGAAGAGGAAATATAGGAGGAATTTGGCAATCATGAGGTTTATTAATTGGCACTGGGCTTATGTGGGTGTTTGAGCATTTTACACGCTGCTTAAATGGTTAAGACAACTCCATTTTTATTAGATATTTACAAACTCCTATTGGAGACATAATGGTACAAAAACATTACCTTGATAATGAAGTGTGTCTGCTGTACATCACATATTTATGTGTCCTGATAGGAGTACTGCAAACAAATGCACACTTTTTAAAAATTTGTTCAGGGATCTTAAATTGATTTAAAAAGAAATATTCTATCAATTGTCAGTTTTCTAAAAGAGGGTATTCTGTTCAAACTCTTGGGAAGTCAGGCTACATGGTCAGGGAGCTGTAAGGAACTGTTCTTCAGTCCTGTGCTTGCATGGAAATGTTAGCACTCACTTGATTTGTTAATTTCCAGCACTCTTGTATAACTTTCTTTTCCCTTGACATTGTAGTTTTAATATACAACATATATTCCTTCTTTTACTTATATTAAAAGATCATTAAACCTGCTTGAACTCTTCTTTTGGGGGATTGACAACTAACTATTGTATAAAGACAATGTTTTCAATATCCATTTCATGCAGTATTTGAATCTGGATATAGAGATCTGTTCTATACTACATAACAGAGGAAATCACATAGGCTGAACCTACTTTTCAACAAAAAAGTTCCAAAATAAAAAAAGAGTTTTAAGTAAGTGAGTTTTTCTTCACATACTGAAGAGATTAACTGAGTACAAACTGATTGTGACTAAATATATACTTTTGTGTGTAAAATAAACAGTCCCACAAAGTACTATAAAAAATTCCTGTCAAGAAATTTATAACCACCTGCTCATAAAGTACAGTTCAGAAAATGTGGTTTCTGATTCTGGTCTACAGTTTTTTCATATTCCTTTCCTCTATTCTTACTTCTCCTCTCTTTAATTATGTTTTCTCATGAATGGTTTTGAGGCAGGATATTAATGTGTTTGTGCTTGATGGCAGGAGAGTGTTGGAACTGCAGTGGGAGTTGTGGTACATGTATCAGATGATACATGAAGTACCAGAGAGAACTTCCTATCCACTTCAAATATTAATAGCACTGTGGCCATATTGATACCAGCTTGAAAATACATGCTTGGCCCTGATTGAAAGACTGTGTGGTGCCCATAAACTTCTCTGCTGTTTCCAACTACAGCAGCTGGTCTTGTAAAAGACACTTTCCTTTCTTGCAAATTTTGCACCTCTGAGACTCAAGTAGATACTTACAGAGCTAGCCTGTGCAGTTACAGCTTCACTGGGAGCAGAAATCTCAATTAGAACAATGTTCAATGAGCTTTGGCACAGTTATATGTGCTGTTATCATGCATCCATAATAGGAAGAATTTTTTTTTCCATTCTGCAACCATTTCCAGTTCTATAAAACTGAAGTCTTCAGTATGCTGCACAAGTAAAAAGATGAAAACCAGCATGACCCATGCTTCTTGTGAAAATAGCAGGAGGAAGAAGGTTGTAGATGTTAAACAGAGCACCTAAATCTGTTGCTAGAAATTGTCACATTATTCTGTTTGGCTTGGCCACAGATATGTGGTGCCCTAGACAATCTTTAGGTCTTACAGTAGTTATATATGGATTCTAGTGATTCCCTCTACCCTTCATTCTGTGCAAAGCTGACTGATGAGATACTGACTGGTATGTTGTCTGATTAAGACTGATAAAAACTAATACATTAGGATGTATAGCAGATTCTACTCTATGAAAGTAAAAAATAAATGACTGATTAAATTGGTCACTTTTCCCATTGTACTCACCTAAACTTTAAAGTTTACTTTTCTCTATAGTGAAGAGAGTGGTATTTACTGTACAACAAAAAAAGTAGTTTGCTGTTGTGTGTGACAGCTAAAAGTATGCAGTAAGATGTGTCTGAATACCTCTGGGATGTGGTTTGAGTACTCCTGGCACTTCCTCAGAAGGTTTTATAATGCAGTCATCTGGGAGGGCAGGCATTCAGCAGAGCCTATTTCAACATCAGAGAAGAGTTGAAGTTGCTGTGCACACCAGTCTGCCAGTTGTTTCATAACCCTGGCATGGTACTGGAGCTCTTCGGCTTCGTTGTCACACCCTCTAGGACTTTCTGGTGGCTTTTAGTGTCTCTCTGAGGAGTGCTCAGTGCTGCTCTTTCACAGACATAAGCACTGCAAACCCTCTCTGAAGCAATGACGTACGCTGTTGTGGCTCGGTCGTTTCAAGTAATTGCAAGCCTTGACTCTATTAGATCATCTAGAACTATTACTTATGAATATCTTCTGTTAATATTTCATTTGAAATAATCTTGATGGGACCCCCTGGAGTCTGGGAAAACCACTTTCATTTGCAGTTTACCTTAAGGCTGCCTCCTTCCAGTCTGAACATCAGCACATACAGCGCGTGGCTGCTGAGCCAGCTGGGCCATTAACGTCTTACTCCCAGAAGTTGTCTATGAGTGACAGTGGAACCTTTTGAATTCTGTTACATGAATGACAGATCCTTTTTTTTTTTTTTTTCCTTTGGGAAACATTTTCATGAAAAAAAAAAATCATATTGATACCTAGAATTATTAACCCCTTCCTCTCCCTCTCCCCTGCGAGGAAAACAGAGAGAGACAAGTTACTTTTTTCATGGATGCATCAAACAAACTTCTACAGGAGGAAGTGTCTCACTGTGTCTTGGTTTTACATATAATATCTGTATTATGACATAACTATGACTTTAATTTGCCAGTAGTGTGGCAAAACTGTCTTTGTTGTACTCATATCAGATTTGGAAATGAAACACTTCTAAACCAGGCGTTGGCAAGAAAACAATATAATTTGTTTTTTAAGGCATGGAAATATAGTCATGCATTCTAGAACGTGTCATTATTCACAGATCCTTAAACTAAAGTTTCAAACTCTGATGAAATAATCTCTTTTTCTCCTTATTTCTTCTTCTTAGAAGCTTGGAGTTAACTGAGATATCTTGTCTCAAAATGAAGGGAGCATGAGAGTAAAAAGCTTTGATCCTCAGTAGCTTCTGTCTGGCGTTAGGCCTTCCTGCCTGTGAGAAACAGACATAGTGTGCTATCTTTCCTCATTTTACCAAAGGTTAAGGCTCAGGAGAACTGGAGTCTGAACTCTCAGTATGTCTAGAGAGAAATGTAAGTGACTAAATCACAGCAGAAAATCATCATGTCATGGCTAGGCTTTGCGAACAAAGATTTGAGAAAATATAGCAGAAACTATAAGTTACCAAAAAGGGAAGAACACATAACAAATGCTCCTCGGTACACTGATTCATAGAAAAAATGATACGATTATGTTACAAATAATTATCAGTAATGACACTATTATAAGGAGAACATATCAATATTTGTCACATGTGGAAGAAACTCTTCCTGCTATAAGGTTGTCTACTGAGGAACTAAAAATTGCCCTAAATTATTTCATCAATATAAATTATTGTATTTTCTCTTTTCTGCAGAAGGGCATTTTCCTCTGTGTATGTAATAGCAATTGAAACATTTTACTGATTGATTCATACTAAACTTTCATTAACAGTGCTACTTTTAAAATTTATCTGTGGTCAGAAGGCATTGATGTCCATCAGTTTATAGGGTATGATCAGCTTGAAAACATGACTTAATTTCCAAGGGAAACATAGAGATGGTCACAGACAGCAATGAGAGCACCACCCTCTTGGAGCACACCATTCAATGCTTGAGCGTGCTCTGCTCCTAAAAAAACTGACTTAAAACCACTTTAAATTTGCATAGAACTGACAAAGACAAAATGAAAAATTAAGAAAGTGAAGCAGCCCAAATGTCAGAATTATAATAAAAGCTCTTTACAGTTAGACAGTGTGTTCTGTTGCTTTTTCTAATTCAAACAACCAAGCTACTCGCTTGCTTTTTTTAAGGAAGCCGTACTTGTCTGACAGGATCTATTTTATGAGTTTGTTGGCTGCATTTTGCTGTCTCCTGAACCTTCTAGCACAAACAGAATCTGCTCAGAATGAAAACAAAATCCTGTCACCAGGAATGACGTGAACTAAAGCATTCAGATGCTCAGGCTTTGCTGATGCCTTTATTTCTTACCAGAGCTCCCCAAAGCCAAGGA
Organism: Myiotriccus ornatus; assembly: GCA_036023395.1. Classification (NCBI taxonomy): domain Eukaryota; kingdom Metazoa; phylum Chordata; class Aves; order Passeriformes; family Tyrannidae; genus Myiotriccus; species Myiotriccus ornatus. Next base: position 99,922,651 of record JAYRBT010000001.1, read on the forward strand.
TAACTGAGCTGTGCTACAAAGATAGTGCAGAACAATTCAGTTACGCATATATCTATCCCTGGATATGGAAAAGAACACCCTAACATTGCTATTCTGTATCTCAAAAAGGCTAACATACTACTTTAGGAAGCAACGTGATCTTTTTTAATATGTCTTGTTTTCTTTGTCTGTCCCATCTAGTGAGTGGGAAGAAAAACACATAATTATTCTCTTAATTGGTTAATTATTGTCTCTGAACTTGGTTCATTTTTCATGTTTTAGTAATGGTGTAGTGTTGATTCTAACTGGGTAGTGGCTGGGGTTTCTTGGTTAGTAAGAAATGAGAATTTATTTTTTGTTTTTTACAGTTTTCTAATGCCCTAATTTTAGAATCAGGATAAACACTACACTGCTCACACTAGAAGTGCTAAGTGTGTACCACACAGCTGCATATAGAAGTCACTTCTTATTGTTTCCTACACTGATGGGAACAGGAGACTGATGTTTCATGAGTTAAAAATGTGTGTACTACACATCCTTCCAGGCAAGACTTGTAGCTTGGCAAATTATTTCATGGTGAATTGTTTAAAGGTAGAACTCTCTCAGTGAGTGCAGCTATAAGAGTTGATTAGCTTCTTACATTAATGAGGTTTCAGTAAAAGCTTTTCCCAAATTGAAAGGCATATCTAATTAAAAGACTGTGGATTGCCTGAGTATGGGAACTGCACTTCACAGCAAGTTCATCTGGCCAGTTTCATTCATGATTTCCACGATTACTCTGACTTCCTCCAGATGTGCTTCCCTCTTACTTGAGGAAAGGCAGACTCAAGAGCAGCTGTTGACCACAGCAGAGTTCAAAATCATCTTACCCGGCTCCTCTGTCTGCCATCTGTGAAAGAGATTTTTAAAATAAATCCTTGGCACTGGTAGCTGTTGTTCTCATTGTGATTCTTTTTTTTTTTTTTTTAATTTATACTCTTTTGAGATGCTCTTCTGAAAGGCAAGTGAAAATCACCCTGAAAAGAGAATGAAAATGAATTTTCAGATATGCTGTCTTCAACTAAAAACAAATTCTGGTGTTTTCAGCTAAAATCGAATAAATAGTTCTTCCTAGCTCCTCTTTGTCTGTGTAGTACACATTGCATTAGATCTGTGCTCCAGCAGTGATATACACTTTAGGTGGGGTCAAACATTTTCTGTGAGGAACTGCTTTTTGTAAAAAAAAAAAAAGTCCCTTTGTTGAAGCTATGCAAAAGGCATTTTAGAATAATATTTTAATTTATTGGAAAATTTTCCCAAATAGTTTCTGTTCACTTCCAAACACCACTGTCTGATTTCTCCAATACACTTTTTTGTTTGTTTTTTTTTGTTTGTTTGTTTTTTGTTTGTTTGATTTTTTTTGTTTGTTTGTTTTTTATTTGTTTTGTTGGGGTTTTTTGAAACTGCCTTGATACATGGAAATCAGAAGTTAATCAGTCTAAAATATCTAAAAATTTTGACATGAAAATGGAAATTAGATATATTATTCAATTGACATTTTTAAAAAATGAAATTGTGATTTGTGACTTTTTTTTTTTACATATTCTTTTTTGATTCTAATTAAGAAGACATTTCTGAAGTGCCAAAAATCCCCAGGGATGGGAAAAATGATATCCCACTCAGATCTAACATTTACTGAGATACTGGTAGGCACTTTTCAAGAGTGAATAAAATTAAGAGTTCAGAGAAAATTGCTCTGATTAAAACCTTACTACATAAGATCAAGCTCAGGCACTGAAAGACTGAGAAGAGAATAAAATCAAGCTCCCTCCTAGTGAGCTCCAGCCATGCTCTCTTTGTAGCATATGAAGCTTCAAGCCATTGGAACATAGTTTAACCTGTTGTTTCAGTTCTGATGTGGCTTAGTGACTTGTAGAAATAATTTTCCAAGTCCAGAAGGGACAATGTGACCTTCCAGGATAACAGTATTTTTTTGCATCCAATTTCTATTACAGTTGTGTTCTATAAATACTCTATGTTTGGCTTAAACGTGTCTTAAAAGTGTGCAGTCTTGTTTTGAAAATTAAATTTGGAAGTTTATTTCAATAACTACACAGGCACAGTCTTAAAGGGAAGTGTTTTTTAGAGATGAGATTCAGTTCTTCTCTGGTCTACAAATGCTGTCCAGACCCAGTGTCTTTTTTCATTCAAGAAATCCTACGATGAAATCAATCAATCTTTTGATTTTTTTTCTTTTTCGTAAACTTCACAGAATGAGCTTCTTTTGTCTCTCATTGTCTTCTTCAATCTTGTATCTTTCTCACTGTGCCAATACAGTCTTTTAAAATGTAGCAACCACAACTACGCTACAGTGGAAACTCTTAATGTAGCTTTCTTCTTCCTTCTCCTCCTCCTCTGTTCTGTTTATAGACTCGGTAGTAAAATTCCCCTTTTCCCCACAGCTTTGCAGAGCTGATGCTCCGTTGCTGTCCCTTTCCGTACCCCTTGTGGTGCCTCTTGGTTGGTCCTCGTTTTCCTCTGGTTTTACCTTTTTTTAAAAGTATTTCCTTTTTTTTTTTTTTTTTTATTTTCCCCCCCATAGTAATACCTATTTCTGCTTCTCCTGTAACAACAGGAAGGGCTTTAAAACCCAGATTTAGCCTATTTGATGGCGCTTACTAAAATTTTTAAGTCTTGCACAGTTGTAACATACTCAGTAAATAGGAAAATATGTGCAACAGTCCACGCTTTTGCCACGTAAACCAGGACAAGTTATTGCTTTCTGAGAGCCCAGCTGATTGTAAAGGGGAGGAAACTTACTGAGAAAGCTGTAGCTGAAGAAATATCACTGTGTAAATAAGGGCAGAAAGGCAGACTGAGTTTCCATGACTTCTTTTTATCATTTATGGAATAAGAGAACTTAATTGAAATAAAAATGGAAAACTTCAATCAAAATGAGTAGTGACTTAGAAGGAGTATCAGAAAGTGTTGTGAAAAACAGCAGTATGTGTTCATTTAGGCAGTTATATAGCAGTAGAGTCTAGGGCAGCTGGGAAAGGTGTGCTTGCCTGAGAGCTTCATGGGTCCCAGCCAGCCAAACAACTGATGGTTTGGGAGTATGGGGGAGGTGAAATCAATAGCATCTAATAGGAACAATCTGGATCAGTATGGAACTTGTAAAAGAGAAGTTTATGAGGTTCATAAATTATAAGACAGCAGAGTTCCAGTGACAGCATTAGTCAGAGAGGAGAAAAAGCAGATAGGCAATAATTTTTAGTATCAATTACAGGGAATAAAGACAACGTTAAAAATAGTGGAAATTTTAAAATGTAGAACTGCTTTTGGATTTGAGGAACTGTACTAATGTAATGGATCATTTGTCTATCCATCTAAGACGAAAAATGTACAGGAAAAAGAAAAAACTGCTTAACATGTGGGGCAGAGTGAAAAGAGAGGAGGAAATAAATAACAAGACCCTCAACAGTTATAGCTTAAAATTAACTAGTGATGTACATCCCTAGTGATGTTGAGGCCACAACTCAATTCCTGTGTTCAGTTTTAGGCCTCTCACTGCTAGAAGGATATTTTGGTGCTGAAGCGAGTCCAGAGAAAGGCAACAGAGCTGGTGAAGGATCTGGAGCACAAGTCTTATGAGGAGTGGCTGAGGAATCTGGGGGTGTTAAGCCTGGAGAAAAGGAGGCTCAGAGGAGACCTTATCACTCTACAACTGCCTGAAAGGAGGTTGTAGTGAGGCGGAAGTTGGTCTCTTCTCCCAGATGACAAGTGACAGGACAAGAGGAAATGGCCACAAGATGCACACAGGGATTAGATACTAGGAAATTTTTTTTTCATGGGAAGGGCTGCAAAACATAGGAACAGACTATCCAGGAAGTGGTAGAGTCAGCACCTCTGGAAGTGTTCAAAAAATGATGGATGTGGCACTTGGAAACATGCTTTAATAGCAGACATGGTGGTAGTGCTAGGTTGACGTTTGGACTTGATGATATTAAAGATCTTTTCCAACCTTAAAAATTTTATGATTCTATGATTCTATATATGCATTCATATGTATCTGTATGTGAAGCATATGAATAGAGGGCTATTTTTCAGCTGTGGTTTGTAATAACAGATTGAGGAAAGAGTAAAATAGCCCATAATGGAAAGAAATTGTGTTCCATTTGCATTTCTGAAGTTGTCCAGAGAAAGCCAGAGCAATTCTTTCTACTTTTATTAATGATGGCTACTTTATTATATGCATCTGTATTTCACCACTTATTTTAAATCAAAAAGTAAATAACAGACTTGTAAACATACACTGAGATCCAGCTGTCAAAACCGAGGTGGCTGAAAGCTGTTGTCGACTGTCTTTCTCTGAGAGAAAGAGGCACTTGCACTGCCAATTTCCTGTGACACTCAGATAGGTATGTGGGGTAGATCAGATGAACTGCGTGTTTCAAGTACCAACAAGGGAAGTCAGGCTGACCACTCTGACAGTCAGATCCTGAAGCGGTTTGAGGTAAATCCAAACCCAAACATGCAATATGAAAAATAGTAAAAATTGTATCATAATACAGAAATATCTAAAACGTTACAGTTTGTTTTTTTTTTTGTTCCAGACAGGTGACTGTACAAGAATCTTCTTACCTACACCTACTGTTTGTGTGTGATTAAGGTCAAACCTGTTGTATTTAGGAAAATTAATTTTTTCCTTCTTGTTCTTTTTCACATGCAAGGCCAACAGGGATTAGAACGAGTGAATTGTAGATGAGGTTGTATCCAAAACCTTGTTTCATTACAGTCTGTTACACATTTTTTAATCTTTAAGACAAATAGGTTACAGGAGGTAACTCTTTAGACCCTGCATAGAGAGAGTGGGGCTTCCCACAGGGGATAATTCAGTCTCCAGTTCCAGTTTTTTAGGCAAAGAATTGCACTGTCACAAAGACTCAGTTTGAATCTTGGAGCTGTAAATTAGAAAAGAAAATTGAATACATACAAAGTAAAAATAATTGAAACCTGACTTCACAGTGGATTAAAAAATCAATTCTCAACATAAACGGGCATTCTAGGAGGAAATCAGAGAAAAGGGCTGATGTTAGTTAGTCATTTCTTCAATGCAACCATTTCTAGATAAAAATGACTTAAGCCTTTCGAGAATGGATAGTCTTCTACTAACCTTATCAAATCCTCCTGCTTGTAAAATGGTTGCATTTCATACTGACTGGAGCCAATATTGGTTTTCTTACACCATTTTGAGTGATATACCAATGGCATTTTTCCATTTATGCATAAGGCTGCCACACACAGTGCGTTTATACAATATTCTGTGAGAGCTCTGGGTTGCATTTATTCACATGGTGGATTTTCAGGCCTTTGTGGATGTCACTGTGATTATGCATGTTTGAAGGAGGGAGAGGTAAATGCAAGTCTCTGATGCAGAAGGTATCTCTCTATGCAGAAGACCAATGTTTGAGTCTAGATTATAATGTCAGGGTTTCTTACTCATTGAGGTCATGTTTGGTTTGCTGTTTTTTTCTGTAATTGCATTTAGAGTTCAGTACGTGAACAAGGTTACAAGTGTGTCTCAGAATCAAATATAAAGTATTTAATTGAGTCCTTTGCTCTAGTGTGCCCAACAGGCTACGTGGGGAGATTCTACAACCTTAGAGAAAATAAAAAGCTGAGCTTTACTGGTTAACTTCTGCAGTATTATCAGTTCGGTGGAACTTTCATACGTATGGAGCAAGCACACACCATAAAACCGAGGTCTGCTTTTCAGAGTGGAGGCTAAATCTTCGTTCCTTTAAACTGACACAAAACCTCTGGCTAATTTACCAATGGGAGACCTTGTTTGAGTACATTTTTTTTTAATTAAAGATTTTTTTTTTTAATTAAATCAACATTCTGTAGATAAGTATCTTCTTTTAATGCAAAATTTAGAGATTTTTTTTCAGATTATTGAGAATGGAAACATCTAAGAAACTTTTGAAGTCTTTCCATTTGGATACACTATTGAAATTACATCAGGAAGGTTGAGAATCACTTGTGTCATAGTCTTCCATGTCCTTCCCTGACATTTCACATGCTTTATTGTTTTCCATAATGCACAACTGGCTTCTTCCAAGAAAATGTACTGCAGGACATGTAGTCTGAGCTGAAAGAAAAACCTGTAGAGGTCCCAGGAGAACTAAAAGCTAAACCATACCCCAGAAAACATGTGGTAGCCCTTCTTTATTAAATGAGTTTTGGTTTGTTCGAGATTTGAAAGCTGACATGTGTGTTGTTGTGTGTGCTCTTGCTGGTTCCAGTGCTTCATTAGATGGAATCCGCAATTAATATTTCAACACTGTTCACATAATCATTTATGTGATTCACCATCTCCCTGTGTTGTCTCTTGGCCATTTCTACAATCCAGGATCCTAAAACAGCAGGAAGTTTTTCTGATTAAGGAAAGCAGTTCTGTGAAACCATAGAGCCAGTTCCCAGTACATTCATCTTGTGAAAATGTTTGCTTTTATTTTATTCTACTAGATAATCTCCAGTGCAAAAGTTTAGCTTTAAAACTAGCAGTGGTCACATGACACATGATTTTTCATATGCAAATATTTAGATTTTTCAGATGTCATTGTTTATACATGAATTTGGTCATAAAAGCAGAATATTTTGTAATTCGGACTCTCAAAAATGGGTAGAAGTGCAAGAATTCTGCGACAACATTAAACCAGAAATGAAATTACATTTTATCTGACAAACAAGCACATACTTTTCCAACTGCAGAAAGCATTCCTCTCCTCTGAGAATTTTATCAAGGCTATTGTACATGTTCAACAATTCTGCTTACCACTACATCACAAAAAGCCTTTAACTATTTCACCGGTGCTACCAATGCCCAGCAATAACGGTAGATAAGAGTAGTGCAATTGGGATTTCAGTGTTAGAATGGAACTGCAGGAAAAGTAATAATCTTGCATCCTTTTTGCTTTTAACTGTCATTTCTGATTGTATGAACTTGGCTGAAAATCTGCAAATTGGTGGTTTCATACAAAACCAAAGCTGCTGTGGGAAAAAAATAAAAAAAAAAGAGCTCAGAGTAATCTGTTCTTGTACCTTAAATGTCACTTGTAGAAAGGAACCTGAAATGAACATATTTATACAAATATTTTCAAACAGCCTCACATCATTCCCCCTCCTAACTCACCTCCCTCCCACATAAGCACACTCCATCCAGAGTTGCCAGGATACAGTGAGAAAGGTTTGTTTTGCAGGGCCCCCAGCTGTGACCAGGTACAGAACTGTGACTGCTTTGGGGAGGGTTTATCTTCATGGGGTTTTCATGTCGTGTTGGCAGGAGATGTGCATAAGGGACATCTCCATTATCACTCCCTGGGTGAGGCACATCAATACACGAGAATGCACTGGAGCATGTGCTTCTGGAGATCTGCTCCTTCCAGTGTGTCTTTCACATTTGTTTCAGTTAAGCTTTGCTGACCTTGGGATTACCAGGAATTTATGGCTCTTGGAGGAAATGCAAGAAGGTTTTGATATCAACTACTCTTTACTCTCCAGCAGTGCACAGAGGTCAAAGTGCTGCTCTGGACTCATATTCGTGGAGCCAAGCACCCGGGTTGTCTGGTGGAGAATATGCATTTTGACCTTACTGGGGGATTTTTTTAGCACAATCTTTTTGTTTGTTTCTTTCTTTGTTTGTACAACCTGATTTGTCCAATTCAGGAAGGTTTCCCAGGGACAGGATGCTATTTTATGGTCCGAGGATAACTAGCAGACTGCAGGACAAAACCATGAAATAGAGATTGACCAGTCTGATTTTACTCCAAGTATTTCCAAGACAAAATTTGTATTTTCAGAATATTACACATGCATGCTCATACTTCAGAAAACAATCAGTAAATTCCAGTGGGCAAGCAATTACACAAGGACTACAGACAGATGCCATGCAAAAGGGACTAACTTGTTCTAAGGGAAAGTCAGCTGGGAATGGGAATAGAAAGCTAACTTTATGCCTTTATATAGCATTTTATGACCAACACTTGTATAATGCCTTTTTTATGTGACCAGGCAAAATAGAACAACCTACTTCAAAAAACACAGAATTGTACTTTTTTGTGTAATGGTCTTGAAAGCGGTTTTATTCTCATCTGATTTTTGCTGAGATTACTGGCCTCTCCTTGCCTTTTTTTCACATTCTGTGTGGAAACCCTTTGACATTGTCCTGCCATCTTTTACAATAAAGCTCTGTGTGGCCTGATAAATTCATGCAGGTAGCTGCAATCAGTAAACATGCACATAACTTATACAGACAATGACAGTCTAGGCAGTGACAAAAGTTATAAGGACATTTTTCAGAGTTTCCTCCCTTTTTCTTTTGTCCTAAGATGTGATCCAGAGCTGAAATTCAGGTAGATAAATTACTTTACAAGAATTTCACTTCTCTTTTCTCTATTTTGTCTTTGATAAGTGACAGTAAATTCTCAACCAAAACTAATTAGGACAACATCTGTTTGCTTAGCTGTCTCCAGAGTGCTGGTTTCAGATGGAATAGAGTTATTTTTCCTCCTAATATCTGTTACAATGCTGTGTTTGGGGCTTAGTATGAGAATAATGTTGATAACACAGTGATGGTTTAGTTGTTAGTAAAGTAGTGCTTACCCTAAGTCAAGGACTTTTTAATTTCCCATAGTCTGACAGAGAACAGGTGCAAAAGAAGCTGGGAGGGAGCATGGCCAGGACAGCTGACCCAAACTGAACAAAGGGATATTCCATACCTAGAATTTCATGTCCAATATATAAACTGGAGGGAGTAGGCTGGAAGGCACTGATTGCTGCTCAGAATCTCGTTGGGCGTCACTCAGTGGGTGGGGAGCCACTGTAGTGATCATCACTTATCTTTCTTGGGGTTTATTCTCCTCTTTCTTCCCTTCCTTACCACTACTACTGTGATTATTATTAGCAGTATTTTACTTTCTTTCTATTATTAAGCTGTTCTTATCTCAACCCACAGGTTTTACCTTTTCCTGATTCTCCTCTACATCCCACTGTGGAGGGGGCAGTGAATGAACAGCTGTATGGTACTTAGCTGCCAGCTGGGGTTAAAGCACATCTGTTGATCCATATTAGGCTCTGTATCACAGAAGGTTATTTGTGAACTCCAGACCCATTCAAGTGAAATAACAGTCACAAGCTGACAGACAGAGGTGAGCCAATGCTGCTCTCTGTTCTGCTCTGGACAGCCTGCTATGTCCACCTTGGTGGACTTGGTCCACTTAAGGTGCTCATGGCCACCTTAAAAAAAAAAAAAAAAGGGTATTGTTGCTACTAGCATGTTTTGGTGTCCTAAGGTTTCAGAGACACCTTGTCCCACAGAGAACAGCTGGTGGCTCCTCAGTTCTGCAACAACTGGTTTGTAAAGTCATCTGCAATACTCCTTGGTGAAGTGTGGGTTAATCCTCCCCAGCGAGATGCAGTCTCCTGTAGCCTATGTTTGAGGAAGCCCTGACAGACATCTCTTGGCATCCTCTGAGTTCATGCAGAAGCAGGAGAAGAAGTCTGGAGCACTCCCTGCTGTCTCCTGTGTGCTAGGACTCAGTCCTGCTTGAAAGGACCTAAAACTGGGATGAGGTTCTTTGCATCCACTTAGGAGCCAGACAAACAGGACCTGTATGGAGAAGTTAGCTGGTAGATAAAGTGTCACAGTTCTCTGGAGCCAGTAATTCGTTTCACTGTATGTATGTGCTTATGTGCTCTGCAGTTGGTGGCCATGATATCTGCATATTCACAGACATGGTTTAATTAATCCTCTTACGGACAGAACCTACCATGGCATTAAGAGAGCAAATATTTTTAGCCTGTATGAGGAATCAGTCCTGCCCACTCACATTAAATACTTTAGAAGGGAACTTATCTACTGCAGGTAGCTAGGATGACAAAGGAAACTGAGGCTTAGATTATAGTAATTAAAGCTTATCATGCAAAGGAAACACTGTGTGAAGGGACAAGAATAATTGGTGACTTCACCTTTTAGAGAAAAAGAACAACTATTTTGCAATGTGCAGGTCCCTCTCCCTGCCCTCAGGAAGAGGTCCTACTGTTTTTGATTGTGACTTTTACAAAGGTGTTAAAATAAGCCACGTTAACTGCTGAGTTCCCAGGGCTGAGCCTGATAGAACAAATCACAAGGATTGAGGCAGAAAACACCTTGAGAGAGGCAAGATTTTAAGTAAGTGTTATGAGCAGCATCACTCACCTCTGTTTGTGAGACAGATTTGTGCCTCTTTGAACCATTAAGACAATAGCACACATGAATTTTTAATAACTGTGCAAGCCCTAGGAAATACTGAAAAGAAAAAGTGAGTTGCCCTTTGCCTCCACTCAAAGAAATTACAAACTGAGACAGAATGTCTGCTAGTGATTAGCCTTTATGTTCATGATTTAAGTATAGGATAGCCCTATAAGGACACCTGAGTATTTGTTCCTGCCTACAAATAATATTTTTAACAATACTGCACAACTTTTCTTACACACTTAGAAGTTAAAGAAATTCTTACCCTTAAGTTCATATTTTGCTCTCCCCAAATCAACAAAGTTCTACCTTCTGGAAGAAAGAGCTCCAGTGTTGCATGTGTGTGAGTACAGGGGAAGTGCCTAGTAGGATGGACAATGGAAAGGACAGCCTTACCTGTGGAAACACTGAGCTGTGGCAGCTACTGTGCTGAAAGTCTGTTGGAGGAAAAGTATTCAGAAACTCATAAATTTGGGATCTTTTTAACCCTTCCCATGGTGAGAAACTTTCTTTAAATCCTTTTTATGACCAATTCCTTATTTAGGGCATATACACAGCTCTTACTGAGATAATTGTTTTCTGAACATATATTATTTCCTTGGGATAGAAATTCAAGCAAATACTGGGGGGGTTGGACAGACTAAACTCCTGCTTTTGTAAGAAAAAGATATCAGTACCAAAATTTAAGCCGTGTCCCTCTGTCAAGGAAGTAGCTGTTACTTTTTTTGCATATTTACCTTTTTGATATTATTATTAAATGTATGAAAACTAATTTTTTGTATGCCTGATCAGGATAAAGTCAATTTTTGACTAAAAGCTATGTGCTGTGAACTACCAACTTAAGCTCTTTGAAGGAGGACAAAACTTAATTTCCAATGTGAGGGCAGACAAGAAGACAAAAAGAGAACCATTTTTCTTTGAAGCTGATTATATATTTCCAGTTGAAAGTAAAAGGCAGCTTATTCTGACTAAGATGTGTAAACATATGCATCAATCTACACAGCAGCCAGTCCTCAAGAGCCTTTTGAAGCCCTCTTTGTCTTTGCCATACAATCCACTGCCACAGAACTTTTCCCCCTCTCTCCATCCTTGCTCCAACTGAGATGATAATCAGAGGAAAAGTCAGAGAAAAAGTGTAACTGCATCTAGAGTTCTCTTTTGCCTCACTGAAGGTGCTTTCCAGTTCTCTTCTTGACAACCTACAGTTCCACCTTAGAAGCTTCTCTGGACCAGTGTTGCCCCTGCATCTTGCCGCCCTGTGCTGTCCTTTTACAGTATGCTCTCAACCAAGCTAAAGTAGAAACGATGGAGGATTATTGGCTCTGTTGCCATCAGAGGGTTAGACCAGCACTTTAAGAAAACAAGACTGAGGAAAGACACAGACGCCTGTACCACAGTGCATCTTTCCATCTGGTTCTTACCTGCCCTGAGGACCTCCTCCCCACCTCCTCCTTCATGAACATTGATCAGCTGAGAGTTGAGTTGGTAAGGCAGCCTCTGAGACAGGGACCAGAGCCCTTCTAGGTCAGACCTATGGGATGACAGAGGTAAGAGCAGAGAATCACCTCAGGGAAAGGAAGAACAGCTAAACAGGCACCTTTATTGTACGTGTGCTGGTTTGTTGGGTTGTGATGCTCACTGTGCTTTTAAAGGGTCTCTCATCCCCAAACCAATCTGCTCTTCTCAGGAATATCATCTGCTCTAGTAAGAGAGAACTCATCTCCTCCAACCCAGTTCCTTTTGAATCTGTAGCCCATCACGGCAGCAGCAACTCCTCTGCTGTTATTTATTTGCATTCTGCTGAATTGCAGTAGATTTCAAGTCTCAGCTGCTAAAAACAGTGCTAGGAAACTCAGTGATACAGTTATGTCCTTCCTCAGCATTGATGGGATTCCTTCTGGATGGTCCTGAAGTGTCTCTGACCAAAGATCTACCACCATTATGTTCAGCAGGTTTTGTATTAAAACCCTGTGCAGCCAAGGCAACCCTTCTGTAGGCTGCATGGTCAGTTTAGCAACATTTTTCTCAGAAAGAGAAAATCCGTGTTTCAGTACAAATTTTGAACAGCCTCTGTGAAATATTTATTTTAATTGTGTTGAATATCAACTAAGTAATAAAATACATAAGAAAAAAGACTTTGAAAGTGTCAGGGATTCACTAATGGAAATTAAAACCATATGTATCTCAAGTCAGTGATGAGTGAAACATCAAACATCTGCTGCAGGTTATTATAGAGGGGAAGCCAAATGAGAATGGCAAATATGTAGCCTCAGGAGCACGGGCTGGAAGGAGACTGCAGGTAAATGCCATTTGCAGGAATCCCTGATCGCTTCACATTGCTCCTTGGAAAGCTAGGAGCTTTTGTGCTGGACTCTTCAGCTCCTGAACAGAGTCTTGCAGAGGAGGGAATCAGCAAATGGGCTGGACAGACAGGGGAAGGGGCCTGGCTGTGGGGAGAAGAGAAAAAGGCGCCATAGGTTGTTCGTTCCATGTGCTGGGATCAGATGGGGAGGTAAGAGGAATCCTAGATTGATTCAATTTGCTCTCCAGTATGGGAGTTAATTAGTGTATTGGGAGAGAAAAAAGGCTCAGTAGAGGTGCTTCAACACAGGGCAGGCAGTGAGGAACAGATGCTTCCTAAAGAATGGCTCTGAGCCTAGCAGTCTGTAATCTGGGCACTGAGGAGTACTTACAGTGCATCCTCATCAAAATCAATTTCTTTTCCTGATGATTGTTGTTCCAGGCTGAGGATTTAGATCCTGCTGTTTAGATCCTACAACTAACTAAGTGGTATCTTCAGAGTGAGATACTCTGGAAACAGAATAGGTACAGATACAGGCACATATGTGGAATTCCAGGCTTCCTTGGGCTAAGTGTTCTCGGATTCAGGGTCTACTTCCAACTTCATTGAGGTTGTAGAGCATGGCTCAGGTCCAAAAGCACACAGATTATGAGATTGTCTAGACTTGATAGAGCCAACACACACTTCAGACACAGAGCTTCCTCATTTGCTATTTTATTTTTTCTCATGGCAGGCACCAATACATGCAGTCCTATAGAGAGATAGTAACTATGGAGATAGAAGCAATGGGAGATAACTTCATCCCTGGAGGTGCAGCAGGACCAGGCAGTGTGTTAAACTGCTTGGAAAATCCCCTTCCAGCCCAGGTCTACT
>JAYRBT010000001.1:99958139-99974906 GCA_036023395.1 Myiotriccus ornatus
CGTCTCCTGTGCTCTCTGCCAGGGCCATGGGACCCACATGGTGGGGGGGAGGGGGAGAGCACGCTCCCCCCCGGAGCTAGAGGTAAAGGGAAAGCCTCTGGCCTGGGGTTCCCTCTCCCTATCCAACTTCAAGTTCGTCAGTTTAGCATCTCATGACTTGGCAGAACTAGCGATAGAAATAGAGCAAAAAATTTTGGATGAATAGTTTATTCACTAAAAAAAGGCAATTTTTGGTGGCTGGAGCAACTTGTGAATCCCTGCTGAATTAGGTGGATACTTTCAGATGGAATCTGAGTAATAGAGGGAGGGTGGTTGAGTTTTGAGTTCGTTTCAGCATTTTTAAATTAAATATTTCTTGCTTGTTTCTTGTTTTGTTTTGAAAATTGCCCACATTTCACTTAAAAATAGATGAAGCAGATGTTTCTGGAAAAAAAAAAAAGAAGAAAAATGAAGAAGAAATATAAAAAAGAGTTGGTAAATTAAATAGTCAATTAAAAATAATTCTGTTAGAATAACTGGGAAAAGTGTGTTTCACATTCACCAAATATTGCTATTTTTCATTCATCTGACAAACAAACCAAATCTGTTATATCAGCATCTCGAACAGGCATTTTATTCTGAGGGTGGTCACTTGTTTCCTAATTGGGGCATTTGGGACTTAATTTTAACCCTATTGCACCTGAAAAGGAAAGAAGGTCACCAGCCAGGTTGGTTGTCTTCCCAAGCTGTGCAGCAATGCAGTGTGTGAGCTGATAACAACGCCTAAAATGTCCACAGGACTCATTCACCAATGGCACATCTTCTGCCAAAATCTGCCCTATACTATGAGCGCTTTTTTTCCAGCAACAGAATAGCAGCTCTGATAGCTTAACCTTTTTCATTGTAAAGCACATGGAAAATTGTGGACATCAAGGTCTTGAAGAGGCAGCCAAACATTTACCACAGTCATGAAAGACAAAAGTTTTCAGTCTCGTTGCCTCCTCTGCATAAGCATCCCACTTGGAGAACAGGGCCCAGAGCCAGCTGTGAATAGCAGCTGCTTTACTTGTTGTCTCCTCAACATAGGATGAAGTTTTCTCTACCATGTGATCAATCCCATTAATTTAAAACTTGATGGAATCTAAAACATTCTGTTTTATGCCATATTGTCCACTAAGTTAAAATGTCTTGTTGATCTGACCAATCAAGGCATTGCACATTAATGATGACCCTTTAAAATTGCACACTATGAAGGATAATTTTCTGGAAAATGTTGCAACAGGAGAATAATGTAAAGTGAGGGTTTAGGACTGGGGAAGAAATTTGCATTTTCTGATATGAATTTGGTTTAGACGTATGATATTTCACGGAGTGAAACACTTCAGTGAAAAAAAATCCAGAATAAGAGAGGAACAAAAAGGAAATACTTTAGTTGTAAAAACAACTAACAGCATGTTCTTCATTCAGGAACCGCTCTGTCTGGAAATTGTGATGGTGCTTTCAGCTTCAGCTATATAAATTTGCCTAGAATGTGGTGTTGTGTAAAAGCAGAGATTTTGGACTTCATATCACAAGTCAAAGATATTTTTTCGTGTGATTCTATCAACCAAAATAAATGAATGTATGTTCTTTAGCACAAACTGAATACCTTTCACTGCATATTGAAGTTACTTTCACAATGCAGAACTCTGGGAGAGGACAGACGTGTCTTTATTTCCATTATACATTCATTCAACAGGATCAGAGAGTCAAAGCAGTGGTCTGGGGTCTCGTGAGGCTGGCCTTGTAGCAGAAACAGAGCGCATATTTGGGTTGACTCACAAATGTCAGCAAATGACAGCTGCTCAGCTGCAGGACCCATGACCATGTTTTCCCCTGGCTTCTCTCCGCCAAACCCTGCTTCGTTCTGGTGGTGACACATGGCAGTAACTGAAAGGTGCCCAGAACCTGTGAGAGAGTCACAGTGCTAAAATAAAAAGAGCTTCAAAAGTTGAAGGTTTAATCCTTGCAAGTCCTTCACAAACAGTGCCATCCTCCTTGTACTTCCATTTCCAGGAACTTCACTGGGATAATTGTCGCTACAGCAGTGCTTTACAGAGCGCAAACTGGTCTTTTTTTTACATAGTGGGTATGGCCAAGTAACAAATGAGGAAAATTATGAAGGGAAAGGAGTTGCTTTGTCACATTTACTATACTTAGCCTTATTATACTTGGCTCTTGATGCAGACAGCTCTAATTCTGAAAAAGCTCCCTCATTAGCTGGCCCTAAAACATTTACAAAGCATCTGAATAATTGATATAATTTATGGTTTTATTGGTGGGAGCCATTAAATCCCCTCCTCCCAAACAGCATGAAGGAGGAAGCTCTACAACATGCAGTAAAAAATGGAGAACTATTTAAAGAAGGAAAAGGGCAAGAAAATCTTATTGTGCTTTCTGAACGTGATAACCCTGAATGAGGCAGAGTTTCCAAATATCCACTTCGGATAGTGTTGAAAAGCAAATGGAGCCAGTGTGCTCTTAGAGTTACAGACTTTTCAGAGGAACTTTTACCAGATCTACCTTTGAAAAAAAAGTCACTAAATTTTCATTTTATACATGGTAGCTTGATAATGTCAACCTCGATTTTGTAGTGTTACTGCATTCTAAAATGAAGTGAAATTATGGGAAAGGTGGCAAACACTCCAGTAACAGTCTCTGTTACACAGGCTCATGTGGGGTAACTTCTGTTACTCAGCTTTGTTCTACTTAGGATTACATCAAGATACTTGCTAACAGAGGTGATTCATAGGCTTTATGTAACCAAAGTTTACATATGTCAAGCAGACATATATACCTGAAAGAGCCATCCAAAACTCCAACCTTGGTCAATAAATGGGTGACTGGCATTTTTAGGGTACAGTTTGTTCGGCTAAAATATAGATATTTACATTCCACTTGGTATAATTTTGTCCTAAAGTTGCTTGTTTCTTAGCATTAATTAAGATGAAACCCCACGTGTGCATAATGTTTTGATTTAGGTGAGAAGAAACCTCAAAAAAATCAGTGTATATTGTTCTACATGTATACGGTAGAGACTATGGAGCATGAAAGTTAAGGAAGCTGGAGATGCGCTACTGTTTGATGAGTCAACATTGTTTTTTAGTTTGGTGGAAGGACTTTCCCAAAGCAGTGGATGTGTCTATGATATCATGATGTACTCAGTTTTGCAGACTGCAGCCTCTGTGAAGGTGTCAGAAAATTGCACAGGTTTTTAGGCTTTTAGCAGCATAATTCTGTACATACTGGACATTCATAGGTAAACTACATAAACTGATTTGAAAGCAAAGGTGCCAGCTTTTACTCATGGCAGCACTTTACCATTTATTAATTTTTAATGTGGTGTTGGAAGCAACTGTTTTCTGTTTTCTCATTTAAAGCTGTGCCATAGTGTGGCACTGGCTAAACAATAGAAACAAGCCTTGTATCTGCCAAGTAAATAGTGATTCTCTGATTCCAGCCCAGGAGGCTGGTGTTAAAATAATCCAACTGGCTCAGCAACTGTGTGGATGCCATTTGTGGTAGCACTGTGTAAGTGGCAGGAAGGCTAACTCAGGGCTTCCTTTATTATTTTGCCTTCCCTGCCCACCAGGATAGGATTTGCACAGTCAAAAATGCTGATTCTTATGACTTCAGCTCACTGCATTGTGCTGTCTTTGGCAGCACAGTCCAGCTGTTTATGCATGTCTAATACATCTCCTAAGGGCATTTGTAAAGGAAAACAAACTACCCCTTCAAGGAAGGTAACAAACAATCTAAACTCAGCTGCATTTTACACAAATTATTGTGACTTGATTCCTACTGTGCCTCAGCCTGTGGCACAGAGTGTCTGGGACATTGTTGAGTTTTCACTGGGTTTCACAGCTGCTCAGTAAAGATGTAACTTGTAAAATGTTTTTGTATGTGGGAGAGAGAAGTGCATACCTGCTGTGTATCTAATTGAAAGGCACAGATTCACAGTGTCACCTCAGTCTGCTACATCTCAGCCTATGCACGTTGTATTGTGGGAGCGCACATTACAGTGTGGAGCTGCACTATAGGTACTGAAAGGTACCTTCCATGTGATGAAGGCTACATGAAAGGGCTTGACTCCTCTAAAATGTCTGGCTCAGCGTTCAGGTTCTGTGGGATGGAGCTCTGTATCCTTTCTGTCATGCTTTAAATGCCAGTTCCTCTGCTCGTATTGCTTGCTGAAGCACATAGTGCAGTATATTCCATTTGGCGTTAACAAAAGATGTTCTACAGACTTTGAAAATTATGCAATTCCAGCACATGGCAAATAGGAGCAAACCCCACTAATACAGGTATGCTCCCTTCCATCATGAAGTGGTTGCCCATCCATAAGAACAAATTTTTTTTGAGTAGTGTATGCAAAGGGCAGAGGTGGAGTTTTCCAAGATGAAGATTGGGTCTCCTAAATATGAGTATGTGCAAAATACATCCTTTTCTGCTCCTTTTTCAGACCACCATATATTTTGACTGCACTGAAATGTTTGACCTGTAGGATATTATTCAGATGTTAAATGTATTTGATTACAAGTTTTCAGGGTTTAGGTACTAATCATTTTTCTTGTTTTGATTCAGTTGTATGGGGTTTCCATGGGTCTCTGTCAAACTGACGTGACCTTGGGTATCTGAGACATCTCCAGGGGACTAGTTACTATGACATACTGAAGATTTGTGCTCTGCTGAACTAGCAAATGAACACTATGTACCTAACATGGCAGTTTGTGATGCTATTATTTAGACAATTGAATAAATCCCCATATGTCTATGCATTCAAAGGTATTCTAAGCTCCTCTTTATACTCATGATGAAGAAACTCTGTTTGAGTGTTACTAATTTCATTGTAGAGAAGACATGTAAAACAGTTCAAATGCATTGCATCCTAGAAATGCCCAGTATTCTTCATTCCTTGATTTATTTATATCAAATTAATTTATGCAACCAGCTCACATGTATGTTGTAGACATTGAAAGTCAGACGATTTTAATTCTACCCTGGATGTAATACCTGATAAACAACAGAGACAACCTGCTGTTGCCTAATCATAAGATCTCTGTTTAAGAACTGCAAGACTACAAAGAAAGGCAGAGACCAAATATACCTGTGGAGAATGTACCTTTGATATGCATAGTGTGTAGCTCATTAATTTGCTACTGTTTGGGCCAGTGTGGGTAACATGATAAAAATCTTGTGACATTGCAGAGCTGTAATATATCTGATTTTATTTTGGACCAGTCAATTCAAATCAGAATAGACTTTTACTAGAACAGAGGCAGCTGGTATTTGGGTATTTTTACTAGATAATATCTTTAAAGATTTATTTTTCCTATAGAGTTTTTAGATAAAGGTCAAGAAACTAGGATTGAATATTTAATTGGTAAAGTTGTGTCAGCCCATAAAACAGAATACCCTGAGTTTACTTTGAGGTTGTGGATACCAAATGCAGCTAATTAATCAATATGGTAATTGGTTCATAAAAAATTAAAAAGGTGAAACCTATAAACTCTCTACAGTTGTTTTTCAATAGGTATTTTATCACACCCTGTATTTGTATTCCTTCTTCCAGACTTTCATTCGGACCATAAGAGTGCTTGTGTTTTGTTAGAGTAGTCCTGATTCTTTTCCTAAAGGCAGTAGTTCACAATTTGTGTATTCTTTGTGAACATGAATTTTCATTAATAGTTGGATTATTTATTTGTTATGAGCCAAGAAATCAAACACAGAACAAGAAAAACTCCACCTCATTGAACAACTGGAACTCATGATGTGCAAAAATGTTTTTATTTTTTTCATTTCAATGTCTTCAGCTTATGAAGTTTGAGATTAACATGCTGTGTCCTGCTTCTTTCTAGGTCTCTTATGTAAAAGCTATTGACATTTGGATGGCTGTGTGTCTTCTCTTTGTCTTTGCTGCTTTGCTGGAATATGCAGCGGTCAACTTTGTTTCACGGCAGCACAAAGAGTTTCTGAGGCTTCGAAGAAGGCAAAGGAGACAAAACAAGGTAAAACTGCTCTTTACCTGGGGTCACTGAGTCTGCCCTAACAGCACACTTATGTGCAGCTGATTTCTCACCTCAGTTCTTCTTGCCCTTGCAGGAGACTCCCATTCTAAAGTTACCTTTTGAGTGATATCCTCCTTGATAAAGAGCTGATGACTGGCTGCTGGGTTTATTTGCAGTTAATGAAGTTATCAATAAATGTCAGTAGATTGGTCACTGATTTCAAGAATTTTCTTCTTTTTGTGCAAAAGCTGGACTGTTAGAAATACTCTGCTACTATGTGGCACCCACCAGTGGATAAAGAACTGTTGGACACAATGACAGATAGAGAAATGATATTATACAGATGTGCTGACGTCAGAACATGCCTGAGACCTGTCTCTTCTAGAGCTACCCTAGCTAGTTATGCTAAAATGGGAGATTCCTTAGTGTAGCCCATTGCAGTGATTGGCAGTGATTCTGCCCTCACTTTTAAACCACCAGCAACTCATGTCTTTCCCAGCTGAAAGCAAGAAACATGGACATTTTAAATAATGAGAAGGATTAGGAGAATTTCCCCTTGAGATTCTACCATTTCACAATTTATTACTAATATAAACTTCAAATTTTTAACAAAAGGCCTATTTGTGAGTGTCATTATCACATTATTTTATGCCAGTGACTGAAATGTAGACAAGAAAATTGTTTGTAACATAGACGTCAGTCTAGAAATAATTTTAGGAAGTCTATCCATCTTTCCTGTTCTTTTTTTTTCCTTCAGTAAATGGAAAGACAACAGTAGACATTAAATTGAATTTTAGTCCAGTTATGATTATTCCCACATCTAGGGAATGTGGGAATTATAAAGGCTTCATCCTTCCTCTATCTGTGTCACTGGTTTTCAGTATCAGCAGAAGCATTTAGGTTTACACTGTATATATATATTTGCTAGGTGAAATAAATATTGGCTTGAGCTGCACAAATGCTTCAAGCCACAAATAATGGTTTCCTTTACAAGAGGGATGACAACAATGGCACAGGGCATTTGTGTTTTGACAGGTCTGTCTAATAAACGTTCTGTAGCTAATGTAATATTTGATGGATGCTCTGGGAAGCAATCCAGTACTGTTCTCTGGTTTAATATTATTGTCAGGTGAATTGAGATTCCAGTGAAGATTAGATTACAGGAGAGAGCAGAGATGCTTGCCTGTCTGCAGGTGCACAGGCCACATGCACTGCCACTGGAAGTCTTTGTTTCCAAAATCAGCATGGCAGCAGCAGAAGCTTCTGGATGGGGTCTATAATTTCAGTTTTGGATGCAAGGTCTTTTTTAGAGGTGAACAAGTAGGCAATAAGCCACCCTTGGTAAGTAACAGTATCCCGTGGCATTACTCAAAATTATGAGGTTTTGGTTCATGGAAGTGGCCATTCATCTGCTTTGGAAATGATTTTTCTGGTGATTATTAAAAAAATTTTATTTAAAACCAAATATTCAAAAGACTTGTGTTGGTCCTAAGCCAGCTGGTACATGGATTCTTTGCAAAATGGGTAATGCCCTAATTAAAGACAAGAAATATTCTGCTGAATAAGAGGCACCTATCCATTTGCACAGCCTTGCATTCACTTTTCCTATGAATCTGGTTGCATGAATTTCAAAATAGGGAACAATGTTACAGAGACCGTCTCTTTAGGAGGTGTTTTCTGCATCTGTATGCTTGATTTTGTCTCTCACGATTTTCTCCGTTTATTTTGCCTTGAAAGTGATTCACGCTGTTGTGCATGACGGTCTTCTCTAACCAAGCCATTCTTCTCTTTGCGTGTTGTGTGTGTGTGTCGTCGTGTTACCGCTGTGGTATTCTCATTCTTGCTGCTGCTGTCTATGCTGACACTCTGGGGACAGGCACAGGCTGTGACTGTTGGGAATGAAAGCGTTGAGTCCGTGCGGCGCATGAATGGCTTGCGGAGCAAAGAGTCATCAGCTTACGGGACAGTGAATCAGATCGGCAATTCAAGTTTGAGGGTAAAACTGCAGCGGGAAAGAGAAAGCAAGAGAGTTTTAGTACGTACAATGATGCCATAAATCAGCAAAATGAACAATTTTGATGGCATCACTAGTAGTCTCTTGCATTCTCTTTTCTAAATGTCCCCACAAAATCCACACTACTGTCCTCAGCATGAACAGCAGCTTCATGTTGCACATTCTTGTGGCCCATCCTTATGCTTGCATTTTACTGAGGTTGGCTTGTGCCACCCCTGTGCCAAACCTCTCAAGGAAATTGCATGTATATTCAGTAGCTTGGTCCTGTAAAAATACAGTGTGAATGGGGCAGGGGGATGGGACAACAGGAAATGCCTTGAGATAGTAAATCCCACATTGTGTCATCTTTCAGATGAGTGCATTCCAGCAAAATCTGGTATGTATAACAAAATGTATTTTTATTGGTGTGGTATTTATTCCTGAACTCACAACCGGCAGTGTTCCTCATCATGATGTCTTGATCCCTGCTTAGTGGAGTATGAATAGCTATGAATGAAAAAATGCATTTCATTGGTTTCTTTTTATTTGCTTGGAGAAGAACCATGAGGCTGAAGTCTTTTACACAATGTAACATGTAGCAGATTAGAAGCAATATGATATCAGGTGATAAATCCAGATTATGGGTGAGTTGTGGAGGTAATAAAACCAGTGATGGAGAGAGAAATGAGTTTGCTTGCTGCTAGTGGTTGAGAAATGAAATGTGTTCATTTAAAGAAAATGAGACTGGGATTTTAATCTTTCAGGACCTGATTTCCCAGAACAAAAATGTTACCGGAGCTACTTCTGATTTGTAATGGGCCTCTGACTTTGATCAAGCTCTGTGAAGTCATGTGATTTTAAGATGCTGATGATTTCAATGGATTTTATACACTGTAAAAGGAATTAGTAGTTTCCAAAATCAAAAGCCATCAGCAAAAACCACAGCTCATGTTACACAGCAAAATTAAGACAGAAGGTTTGCAATGCAATACATTGTTCACTTTCAGAGCTACAATATCAAGCAGTAGAAGAGAGCCTTAATTTATGGATACTTCCTATTGTAGAAATAATCGTATTTACACATATACAGAAACTGAATACAAAAAGAAAAGAATCAGGGTCTCTGTAGAAGATATGACCAGTATTACTATGCTGTCACTGAAAAGCTAATGCCTTACAACTACAAAAGCAGTCCAAGTAAGTACTCAGCTCTGCATGTCTTATCAGTCACAAAGTGCTGGTAGTCCAGCTAAAGTTCATGTCAGTCCCTGTTATCCTCTATTTAAGGGAAGCTTGCAGAAACCTCCCTTGTACTTTTGAATATTGTGTATTACATAGACATCCAGGACAGTACACAGAGGCGCCATGTCACTGCAGAGCTTTTGCTGCAGAACCCTAAGAGCTGGAGGTGCACTGGCACAGGTTTCCCCTGGAGAACTCCCATCACATAAGTGATGCACACTTGAGAGGTCAACAGAGGAGACATAACAAGGCAGAGGTTTCTGGAGCAATGCTACCATGGCTGCAGCTTGGTACTTTTCTGCTCAAGAGAAGGATGTTTATGTGCAGAAGAGAACATATCAACATAGCCTCTGGTGCTGCAAGGAGCCTCGCAAGCAGGGAGCTTTACTTGCTGAGGTATTGCTCACTGTACCAAGGTAATGCAAATCTAAAAGTCGTAGTCAAGAGAAGACAGTGCAAGCGTGTGGTTTTACATCTATACTGCATCACTCAGTGCTGATCTAAGGAGAGAAGAAAAAAGGTGCCAAATCACACCTGACCAGGATTCCTGGGTTTAGCAGCTTGTTCTACAAGACAAGAAGAAGTTCTCAGTTTTGTAAGCCTGTATCTCTGGTTCTGCTTTCATTATTGCTTCTACTGGGTCTTGTTCTTAGTGCTGCAACCCTCAGAGCATTGCATGAAAGCACAAGACACCTTAAGGGACCATCAGATCTATTAAGTCAAAGGTCAGACTGGTTAATGTTTTTCTAGGAAATGTCTGGATTGTGTTATTGATGGTCCAGAAATTCTATTTGAAGATGAACCATTGACCTGTCATTGCATTAGAAAAGACTGCATTATCAGGACCTGTTGGCATCTTCCACACAGACTAAATCCCTGCTTTCAGGTTATCAGTGCTGCAGCCTGTCTGTCTGCCCTGTGCTGTTTCTCTTGGAGGAAATGTTCAAAGCTTGTCCTAAAGATTCATGTAGTCTTTCTCCCCAAGTTAAATACACCCATCAGTAGCAATACCTAACTGCTGAGAGAAATGCTTCCCTATTTGTTTTATATCATGATACATAGAGAGAGCACATGGTGCAGAAGCTATGAGTCTAATGGTACTGAGGATATAGTGCAGTTTCTTTATATTCAAATCTAATTTTTCATGGCACCAGATCAGTTGAAAGAAAATAACTCCTTTTTAAAATATGATTTTTAATAACCAAACAAGATTTGCTTATTTTTCAAAATTATGGGTTTCCAGGGAAGCAGAACTGTTTACATATGTTCAATCATCCCTTTTTGAAAACAATAATTATTATGTTATATGATCAGTAGTCAAAATGAGTCACGGTACACTAGTATTCATACCATCATTTCAAAGATGACTTCCTAAATTATACGTATGATGGTTACCACTGTGACCAAGAATAGGGGTTAAGTTTGAGACCATTAGTATTAAAAGCAATACTTTATAGCTTGAATGAAAAACTGTGCAGCTGGAAGCAGTGACAGATTTAATCCCATGTGCAGGGAACACAGAGCAATACAAATAACAATGCTGCAGACAAGGGGGTTCACATGCATGCAGATCAGCAAAGGGAGGCACAAATGGTGTTTTCAAATGAAAGAGCTGGGACTGGGACTAAGTGATTACAGAAGCAAAGGATAACTCCACTGAGCAAAGATGGCAGCACCTGGTCAAGTGCTTCAGAGAATTGTTTGTCTTTGAATGGAGCTGCCAGTGTTGAGGCAGGTACCACAAGTGCCCAAAGTTACTGAGACTCTCAAAATAATACAGTATTTTCATCTTTAAAAAGGAGAAGAGACATACTTTGAGTAACAGCAGCTTTAATAGGCCATGTCTATAATTTTAATCATACCGAAATCCCTCTGTCAGTTCCCCCAAATAATTTTCTAAGATTTTCTAGACTTGCCCATTGAAAAAAAAAAAAATCAGTGCCTTCAGCCTGAGTTTGCCTTTAAAACACTTGGCACTGCTGTCCCCAGTGGGAATGTTTGCCTGCTCGCATCCATGTGCACGGCGTTCGGCGGGCGGCTGTGTACGCTGCGCGTTATGTAAGGTGCCGCATCATGTGAATAATGGAAGTGCTCAAGGAAAGCCCTTTTGCTGAGCTATTTTTGGTACTCACTGAGCGAGCTCAAACATGAGTTTCATTGTGAAAATAGGAATAAGAGTCTGAATGGCTTTTTCTCTCTCTCATCTTGCTTACTTAACGGATTAAAGAGCATGTAGCTTCTGCTGTAAATAAACACCCTCAAGATACTGTGGTTACTTTTATTTCTCCAGGGCAATTGCATTAGCACTTCATTGTAACTTCATTGTGCAGAAAAAAATCCACTAGAAATAAATACACTGAAATGGTCATTTAGCTTGAAGTTATAGTCCTGCATACAGCTGCAGCAAATATTTAAATGCAGTTAAACAATAGGCAGAATTCACTGCAACATGTTGTCATGTCACTTTGTGGCTTCAATGGAATGTCCTTGTCTGTCTTTTTATTGTGAGCATGAATAGGCTAGGAATGGCCCTAGTTAACATCCGTCAGTGTATCTGTATTGTTTATTAAATGGACATACAACATTTACTTTAGGCATTTAAACAAAAGCGTGATCTCAAACTTGAGAAGCATCCTGATATAAATCCTTAGTCTAGCTCTAAGCACAGTCTAAGGAGAGACATGAGTGCAAAAAGAAAGAGCAACCTGCAGGAAAAGAAGCAGTTCAGCCATGAGGGTGGTATCCAAGTAATGGATCAAAAAATTCTGGTAAGAGCAGCCTGTCCATATGGACAGGCTAAGCTTACTGCAAAGGTAGATTTTTCAGTGAAAAGCAATCATGGACAAAGAACAGTGGAAGAGAGAAAATAGTTCTTATGGGGGCCTGTTTCCAAGTGTCATGGAAAGTGAATTGGACGCTTTTTCCTCTCTTATTAGAGGAGGGAACATTAAAACCTGTAAACGAGTATCTGTATTTCATGTGTTTTACAGACACACACAAGATGATGGACTATGTGGGGTAGATTTTTCATCCCACACCAAGAAACAGAAAAGAAAAAGGGTAGTTGCATTTCAAGGGAGAAAATTCTGAAAATCAAACAAAATCCAGGGGACATTAAACATTCTGTAATCAAAAGCAGACTAATATATGGAACATGCAATGCCAGTTCCTGAGAGAGACCTCCAAATATCAAGTCCCAAATATCTAAACAATAATTAAAGCTGCTAGAATGCAAGTGCATAAGCTGGAGCAAGGGAATTGAGGTGCCAGGGTAGAGGCAAAGCCAAGAGAACAAAAACAGAAGAAAAAATTGTAATTTCTGTGGGGTAAAAAACACCCAACTAAACAACAACAAACCAAACAAAAGATGCCACAGACAAACAAACAAACAAACAAAAAGAATAAACAAAACCACACAAAAATTGAGAATAGAGAAACCATGTCTGTCTAGAGGTGGTGGAAAACAGTAAGCACTCTGTGGGACAGGGAACAGATATTCAAACTGTGGGAAGCGTGCATGGCACCAAAGCAGCAAGCAGGACATGATACACTGTAATGACTCACATTGGCCTGCTTGCAAATATTTAAACAAATTATTCCTTTAGATTAAATAAGATAAGAACAGGATATAAGCTACAGAACAGCAATACTGCCATATTTCTGATCTGGGATGATGAAGTGACTATCTGCTGGATCACTCAGGACGGGCAGGACTGGAAAAGTAAGAATGAATATTTGAGAAAGTTTTTTTTCTTTGCTTGGTAGTGGAACTTTGCTTTAGAAACTTTGAGTCCTCTCTTGTACCTACCCAGCACACAGTCGCTGAAGATTACCTCTGAACTGACAAGCCTTAGGGACTGAAGTTTGCACTTCACTCGAGTGAGTTTGTCCTGGTAGTTACTCATGAACAGCAGGAGACACGCCAGAAATGAACTCTGCAGTTTTCCAGCTCATGAAAGGTGTTCTCCAGCTGGGTGCAAATGTCTCATTTCTTATTATACCTAGGGGAGAGTGCAACCTGAAAATAGGGCAGAGGAAGTTAGAAAGAGACAGGAAATGGTGTTCTTATTTTTGATGCTTGAAAGTAACAAGAAGTAGCTTTTCAAGAACCATCTGCCACAGGCACAAGCTTTTGTTTTCCAGATCATTTTAGAAAATGGTGGTTCTTTCACTGAATATGTTCTAGCCCACCTCATTTCATGGGGAAAAAAAAAGAAACAAGTGAAAAAAATTGTCAGATATGTATTTAATATGTATTTAGTGATACATATTATATTTAATACAGATATGTATTTAATGATAAAAAATTATTTTAAAAAATGCAGAATGGAGACTTCAGGAGGAGTATGTTTAAATTAAACTGCCCCTACCCAAAACTCCAGAAAGAGAGTGAAAAGCCATCACAATTCCAGGATATAGGGTTAGGCTGCTCAAGAGGTCAAGGAAACAACGTTGACTCTTTCAAATTGGCTCCTTCATTCTTTCATTGTAGGTAGCTTACCTTTACTCTTTCCCTGCCCAGAGTCAGGACCCAATAAAGCCCTGGTCTCAGGGATTCTCTCTGCTGTGTTGACCAGGTCCTCTCTCCAATAGAGGAGGAGAAGACACCTGGAGAACAGCTTCTGATTCACTGTTGCCAGGGGTCTGTCATAATTCTTCATATCAGTTCTGAGTTAGGTCCCAAGCCTTATTTTCAACAGCAAAGTATTTCAGTGTTAGTAAATATAAATTAGTATTTCTGCAAGTGAATGAAAGGCTCAAGCAGTTAGAGCCAAGCATAATGCAGGCTGAGAATACCAGCACTCCTGTATCCATGTATTTCTACCCTGACTGGCAACTGTGCTCACTCTGTGGGTCTCCAGAGCATACTACACCAATTGTATCAAATTACGTGGTAAATTGGTGAGATGGGCAAGTGTTCAGTAGGATCCATGAAATGCATATTTACATCTGACCCAATTAATCCCGTTCTCCACGGGGGATAGAAGCTGCTATTTGAATGTAATTAATTGTGAAGCATTCTGTAATGATGTTGTCCAAATGACATTGTGAAAAAACAAATTGACTGTTGAAACCTCATGCTGTCCCAAGGTCTGAAAAACTTCATGCGTTCCAGTAAAATCCAGTTTTTATAGTACTTCTGAGAAGGTGGTGTTGAAGCCATTTGTTTCTCTATTTATTCCTGAGGGAAAACAACACTGTTTATAGTCATTCCTGTTCAAGCTGACAGCCGTTGCTTATGGCTGATTCTGACACATTTGGCTTGATTTGATGATCAGACACATTTATTTCTCTTGATCCACTGCTAAAGAAAGATGCTATTTACTCTAAATATGATAACCCATAGTTGGGTATTTCTCTAGAGGCCTGATATTTTAATTCTTTTGTTTTGTTTGGACTTTTTGCTTAGCTTTTTTTAATTTGTTTTTGCAATAATAGAAATTACACTGGAAGGAACAAGCAGCTTGAAACTCTACATATTTTGAGCACTTGTTGCTGAGTGTTCTCAGAGTCTTCACAAAGACTCATTTCAAGTTGGGAGCTCCTGAGAACTCCATGCTAAGCCCAGCCATGGGTTACTAAAAATTTACCCACTTCCACTCTGTCGATGGACTGTCCTATGACATCTCAGAGCTGGCACAGGCCTGGCTCATCCCACACTAAACTTCTTCACTGTATCAATGTCAAGAAGGACTTACTATTGAAAAGCTTGGTTTTCCAGGGGCTGGTTGAAGATATCTGAGTATGTCAGAGTGTTTTTAGCTCCTGGAAGAACTGATTGGAAAGATCAGAAAAGGCTTCTGTGTTTGCCAAAACATGTGAAGTGCCAGAAGTCCAGAATCCTACCTGTGAATTTCTTCATTGAGCCTGAAACTTCCCCCTGAGCAAGAGCATAACTCTTCCAGTAATTTAGTTTCTAACTTGTATATGCAATTTCTCATACAGATACTGTTTGTACACACACATTTATAATTCACTTGCATAAGTGCAAGTTGTTTAACCAATGGTCCAAGCTTTTAGTTTCTCTGTAATATCATGGCAGGACTCCTAAGAGACATGACACTTTTGCTTTCATACTTCAACTCACTCTCTTCAAGTGGTTCTCAGTGTAGTTTTCTGAGATAACTCTTTCTGCTAGTCATATGGAAGTGCTCTGCCCTTGACTGACTCATTCATTTTTGTATTAAGCCTTCCCAATCCTGCTGGTGGTAGAGACTTGCCATCAGGTGCTCTGTAATCTTCATCTGTCAAAAGAATAACTAAGAAAGGAGATCACAAACTCTGTTCATTAGAGATTATCTTATTTGCATAAATCTTGCACACCATTCTAGGAAAGAAAGTTGTGTATTTCGTCTTCAGAGTGTAAAGTCTTACAAGTATCTGCGTGTAGCAGCCCCGACACTCCAGCACAAATTTGCAAGAAATTCATCTGTCTCTTGCTGTTAACTTATGCCAGCTTTCTTTTTCACTCCCATGATGGGGCACTTCTTTTAATATGGTTTTTTTCTGGTTTTAAATTGACAGGAAAGAGTTGTGCAACAGATATTTATGAAAAAAAAAAATGGGTTTTACCACATTCACAGCCTTCAGGTTTTGCAAAGCTCAGTGTAGAACCAGGCACCAAGTATACTCATATGCCCATCTGCAGAATTTTCATTTTATAGGCTTTTGTCTGTACTGGTCATGGCAGACAAGAGAAATTCTAGCAAGTCTAATCAAGTGTGATGCCACTGCAGGCTGGTGAGATAGAGAGAACTTGTGCATCACAAGTTGCTCTTTTAGAGTCCTTGGTAGCTTCTGTCTGGAAGACATGCAAGTTCCTAATGCTTTTTTTTCCACCATTACATGTATTTGTCTGGCCCCAAGTGTTTCGTTGCATGTCCAGAATGGATGTGTATACTGCATGAGTAGTCTGTTCCAACTTTGAAAGGTTTGTGACCCTGCCACTGTCATGGGACTTACCATGTAAAATTTGGGAGACATTCTTATGTTAGTAGATATTTACACCAATGACTGGATAATCAAACCTTTTGAAAATCACAATGTGCTCTTGCTCAATAGTTTTCCAGCCCTTTGGGGACTGGGAGTGTGTATGGCCACTGGAGCCAACAGGGATGAACACCGGGAGCGAAAAGGGCATTAGAAGTGGAAGAAGATCTTGTGTGAGGTGAATCCAGAAATAGAAATAACCAAACCTGTGTATTAGATGAAAGCAAGCAGGATGACTAATGCTTTTGCCAATTGTAATGCATATTCGCAGTGCTCTGTATGTTGTGAGCAAAGTAATACTGAGTTCAGTGACTGTGCCTGCAAGGAGGGCAGGGTTGAAAGAGAAAGGAGAAGAGCTAGTTGTGCTGGTTTCCTTATCTATTTGTGCTTGCACAATTAAATGATCAGGGGCAAGAACAAATTCAGTACATTGAATAAAACAACTTCATACTGCCACTTCAGATTTCTCAGATGGTGGTTGTGGGGGCAACTGGTGGTCCTTAGCCCATGCAAGCA
>JAYRBT010000001.1:99975006-100092732 GCA_036023395.1 Myiotriccus ornatus
ACAACTTCATACTGCCACTTCAGATTTCTCAGATGGTGGTTGTGGGGGCAACTGGTGGTCCTTAGCCCATGCAAGCAAAGAAGCAAAATCAATGGGGAAAACAAGATCGTTTGCTTTTATAATTAAAAATAATAGTAAAAAGGGAATCGTGAAACACTAAGTGCTGCTGTTCCAAATCTTCACCTTCACCTTGATTCAAGTTTTATGTAAAAGCAATTGATTAGCTAGCTGTTGCAGTTCTTTTTTAAGATGTTTTTGAGTACTGCCATTTTGTTCCTTATTTTGGAAATGTCCTAGATTTGTCTGTCATGAACTCCGGTGGAGCTGGTTACGTATTTTTTGCTAATGGGTTAGATTTTTATTATTCTACCCTTACTGTTCAAGCAGTTCTGCTGAATGTTCATGCAGTGGAGATACAAACTGTAATTTTTACATAGAGACCAAACAGGAGTATGAAGAAAGAGTAATAAAAAGTCCAGAGAGGACTGTGCAGGCACAGAATATGTTGTCTTGCTCCCTGGATGTATATACTCTTTTTTCAAAGTTTGCACAAAGGATGTTTTTGCACAAATACATGACAGCTCTTTTAAGATTCTCTGGTGATGTATGCTGCTGTTCTTCTATTACTTCCAGATACTGTGGATGCCTGCTTATGTTGCCTGTCTCTTATTTGCTCTTTGATCTTTGATCACTTTCCCTTGAGGCTTATATTGTGTTATTTTGTTGTAAAAATAATCTATTTGAATTTTACTTTTGATGCATGAGGACTGATGATTTTGTCACACCTTTTACTGTCACTGCTTTCCTCTTTGTTTGGTGAGTTCTCTTGTGGGTATTTGTGTAGTTGGGGTTGAATATCAGACTTATATCACAACAACAGATCTTTTTCATCAGACATTGTGTTTGAATTTAACACCTACTATTTCATGAATATTTTCTGAACCTCGTGTGAGGTTTAGAGATGGTTTTACTGCATGTGGCATCCCTGCCAGTGTTCTCAGTCTCACTTTTTATCCCTACCACTGTTTCCTACTTTGCTGCCACACCTGACTCTTTTGAGTCTGTCAAATATTTGTCTCCTTCAGTGATGAAACAAGAACCTAGCTCTCCTGCATGAGGTCTTACTCACCTAAGGTGAGAGAGGAAAGTGTTTAGACCAAAGCGCTACCCAGGGGTACAGGGGTGCCCGAAGGGTAATCGGTGTGCTACGGCGAGACATTAATTTTGACCTTTCTTTTACCCTAAGGTTTCTCCTCTTGCCTTCCCTATTAGAGTCTTCTTAGAAACTGGTACCCAATTTATATGAATCTGGGGATCTTTTTCTGCTGGCAGCTTTTGAACCTTCTGAAGCAAAGAGGCTTAGACTTTAGCCTCTTTGCATGTTTAAAGCATTACAATTTAGAGAAAGCTGTTTGGCCTGGATGGTTATTGATTTCTGTTCTGTTCTTCAAACTACAAACACAGAATCGTAGGATGGCAGGGAACAGGACCAGAAGAGCCCTTGAGAGCCAGCTGGCAGAGCCACCAGACAGGACACTGGAAATTTACAATTGCTGAAAATATTAATCAGTGCTGTTAAACAGTTTCTTCTGTAATGTGCCCAATATATCAGGAGTGAGTTTAAGAGAGATTTGTCAGGGATTGCTCTTCAGGGAGACTGTGAGATGAATTATATCTCTTTGTGTATATGCTGACCCACAGTTGAGTATTTCTGATTTACACCCTGTAATTCTGTTTGACTTGCAAGTACTCCTGGAACAAAGGTCAGTAAAAAAGTCTTCTAACAATTATTTACCATTCTGGACAGGAATAGCGATAGGCTCTTTCTATCCTAAGAGTCTTCGGTTCCCCCTTCCTTCTGCAGCAGCGCAGGTTACAGCTGTAGATATGCTGCTGAAATACAGCTACACAAGTTTGTATTTTGTAACTCATGCCAATCTTCTATTGAGCTGTTTGCTTTCTGACTCTTAGCTGCCCTTCACCCTTTAGCCTGTTTTAGAGTTTGCTCCTAATTTTAACTTCTGTCTGGACTCAGGAAACAATTTCTCAACATGTAGATGAGGAATAAAGATTAATCCAATAGTTATTATGACAGTGATATAAAACCCATAAATGCATTATACAGTCTAAAAACAACCTGCCTGAGCAATTAGCTCAGTAATCAGACATTTAAAAACAGTGCAGAAAAGCAGAGGTACGAATTATGATGCATGATGATTTACTTTATTTAATAGAAAAGCATGCAGAATTTTAATTACTATCAGGGGAGTCTATGTTTGCTGCAAGTACTCGTATGGGTTGCTAATGTGACGACTGTGCTTTGACAAGGAAGGACTGCACAAGGCGAGACTTAAGTACTGGCAGATAGGAATACAGTGACTATTTTGTTTCAGACCGTGCAAGAGAACACATATCTGAAATGAATATGTGACAAGAGGTAAGTATTGGATTTCTGTGTGAGGAGCTGACAAGTCAGACAAACAGCAGCCATATATTATCTGTGATAGTGAAAAGATCACATCACTTATAACCTTTGAAGCAACAGGAAAACTGAAAGCAACATCATTTTATAATGATCTAAGAGAGAATGGTCTCTTTTTTTTTCCTCTTCCTGCTTATATATAGCTGTTAGAGAGAGCCCTGCTGAGCAGAAAATGGAGCATATGATCAAGGGCAGTCCAGTGAGTCAATTTACTGACTAATACTGTAGATTTTCATGTCAAATACATAGCATCAGCAATATGAACAATAATGAAGCCTAGTTTATTTCTTTCCTGTAAATTGAAATGAAGATGTGATTAGACTTGTCACACCTTGGATATATGATATATGATTCTCTCAATCATCCAAAACAAATTGCCTTATTCTTTATAGTGACATTTATTTTAGGAGCCATCCCACAACTGGCAACCTGAAACCATCTACTCAAATGTGTCAAACAGCTTTAAAATGTCCTCTAGACAGCTGTCCCCTCAGGTTGAATGGTCTCACACTTTGAAATACCTGCTCCCCTCAGACCCAGAGAAGAGATAGCTCAGCCTTTCATCCTGTGGGGAGAAATTATTCAGTACAGCATCATATGGAGACTCTCCAAATGAACTCCAGTATCATCAGTAAAACATCCAGCCATGAAGCCAACAGGGCAAAAGACTCATAGAAACCCCAGATGGCCATTAAAAAGAGCCTTTCCTTGCCTGGTTTTCTGTCTTCCTATGACTCAGAGTGTCAGTGAGCAATCATGAGGGGAATATTGCCAGTATTCTGCAGACTCCTTGTGTCAAACTGAACACTGCCTGAAGAGATGGTACAGTTAGCAATCTGATAAAATTTCCACTCCATACAGAAGGAGTTAATTTAATTTAGGTGTACGATACTAGGCTTCTTGTGTTTTACTGGTGTCCAACCTCTAGGTGAAAGTCAGATCACCTTTTGGTCCATCAAAATTCTAGCATGACCAAAAACTTAGGGAAATAACATTTGAATTGCAAATCTCTGCCATTCCTTTGGGGTTAAGAATCATAATCAATGCTATTGATTTCTAAAGTCCTTTGTCAAAGAATAGAGATGAGAGTAATGGAAGAGACATTTACTCACTGTTTGTCAACAATAAATCACAGAGCCCGAATATTGCATGTCTGTTAAATACAATTTCCTGAAGGTGGTGTGTAAACTTTTATAGAAATTAGCACAGTGTTATAAATTTAGCACAAATAAGGAAAAGCAGATGGCACTGCTGTGACTGGACATGTCATTGGAGTATTCTGTTGCATGCCAAATCTTTAATCTATTACAATTTGCGTATACTACCACATTACTCAGTTTTCAGTAGGCTAGAAGAGCATATACTATGCACAAACAACAACTCTTTTTGATGAGCTTTAAACAGAATAAAATTCAGATCCCATTTGCTGGTTTTGCAGCACTCACTGTGATCATTTCCCAAAGCCTCCAAATGGTTCATGTTACATGTTCTGGGCGGCGAGAACGAAATCACAGATTGCTACATGGGCCCCTGCACTTGGTGATCTTCAGCTTTCCATGCCAGCAATGGGACATGCTGCATGTAAGGAAGAGAGATCAAATTAGAAGCATTACATTTCAAAGTGCTTTGTGGTACTGAAAATTCTTTGAGCAATTAGCAGCTCTCTTGATATCGAAAATGGAATGTTTTAATTAAAAACAAAACAACACAATTTCTATTTCCTGGTTATTCTTAAAGAGTAGAATAACACCTTTCAGTTCAGAGGTGATCTTGGCAAGGTGCAGCTCTACCTTTACAATTTGTCTTTACTTTGTAGGAAGATAATTATTTAGCTGCAAAGAGCAGAAAGGAGCCAGTGCAGATATGACTTGAGGAAGGAACTGAATTTTGCAAGCAGAAGGTGTAGGTACTCCTGCCTGGTACTCATGAGGCTCTTGGATGTTCACTGAAGTAGAAACCTGTGTTGCTGGGCCTCCCTTTGTCTAGGGGAGCTCCCTGCACTGCTCCATTCTCTGGCTTATTGGCATATTTTCTGAATAGAATTGTTCCGCTGGTGTTGTCCCTTCTCAAAAGTGGAACCTCCAGGTCAGGAGGTCGTAAGCCCTCTCCGTGAGTCCTGACTCTTCCATATGCTTAACAACAGGCTTCTCCAGAGCTCTGGCACTGCAGACACTGATTTAGAATTACTCTAGGACACATAAAAGATGAAACATACAACATGCACATTTCAGGAAGGCTCCCAAGATAGCAACCCTTTATTCTTATGCTCTCTCCTTTAGGTAAGTTAACTGGACATTTTTTCTCTCTTTTTCCTTGATATTCTTGAACAAAACTTGAGTTCATATGAGCATCTGAGATCTTCTCCCAAGAATACGTCTTCTACTACTCTAGCCCTGCATCCACATTTCTGCTTGTACCTCTCAGTACTGAGTGTTCTTATATGCTGCTAAATTTATTGTTTCAGGTTATCCCTTAATCAGTTTTGCCAAGTAATAAAAGGCCATCATCAGGAAATCTGTTGCTTAGCTACTGGCGTGGGCAGATGGTCGTCCTGGAGAAATGCCAGCACCCCACCAAAGAGCCTGGGTTTGGGCAGAGAGGACTGGGCAGGTTTAATGACCCATGCCCATGTGTTCTGTATCCCTGCTTCTCAGAGCTACTGAGGGGGAAAAGCTACCATAAAAGATAGCATTTCAAAAAGTTATTAAAAATGGACTTTGCAGTTTGATAAATGCTCTGGAGTGTGCTCCTAATATTAAAATGGAATAAAAACATTCTCACTGGGTGATCTTCCCACTTACAAATGCCTTCAGGGAATACATTAGATGACTAGATTAGGTAGGTGCCCACATCGATATGTGTGTCCATATATCTCTGTGGGCAGGTGCATACAGGCTGTGAGTGTGTGTACTTGTGTGACACTCTGTGTGTGTGTAATACAGTAATAGGAATACTATCAAACCCATTATAAATGAAATATTATTTAATTTCCACTATATGCATACTTCCAATGACCTTGTAAGACTTAGGGATTTATTACTTATCAGATGAGAAAAAAACACCCCAACAATTCCGTTGCACTATCAAGTTGCTATAGCACTGAGTGCCATTGATTTTTACCTCATGATGAATGTTTATTTTGCTGAGAATAAATAATATTAGAGTTTTATAGAGCAACCCTCGAAGAAGCAAATAAAAATGAAAAGAGAAGTCTATTTGTGTAGTAAATTTCTCATACATTCAAACAGTCAAGATGTTTCTAAGATGCAACAATTCAATTTTGGAAACAAGTTTAAAGTGCAGATAGCTGGAAAATATTTTGTTTAACCCAATCATGCTTTGAAGCTATGCAAAAATAGCTAGAGAAATCCAGATTGAGATCCTGACTAACAATGAGAATTAAACGATATGCAAAGTCAGAAAGTATAATTTGTGTAATAGGAGATAAGAAAAGAAAACCAACTCCAGAACATTATTTTTTGGAAGCCTGGCATTAAGAACTGATAACTGGAAAAGTAAGGTTTGTCTCCTCAGGAATGAAAAAAGAAAAAAAAAAAACAACACACAAAACTTATAAAATTTGCATGTGAACAATTTAAGATTATTCAAATATTCTTGACTATTTTTAACTAGAGAATATAAATTATTAATGTAATTTGCAATATTTAATTCATTTTGTGCAATATTTGCATAAATTAAATGCAAGAATGTCTGAGAAAGCTCTGGTAAACTCTTGTCTGCATTTGCTGGGGTTTGTCCTGGGTGTTTGTTGTAGCAAACGGCTTGAAGGAGAGAATCCACCAACAGAGATGCAAAAAGCATTTTCCTTTTCCTTCTCTTTCTCCTTCCCCTCCCTCTTACCCTTCCCCTTCCCAGCACGGAGCAGGAGGCCTCAGCAAGGTGTACAGATGCCACAGGTCCAGCGCTTCCCCCCCAGCCCTGGAGCAGGCAGGGAGCGTGGCGGCCGCTGAGTCTGGCCTGAGGCAGAGTGGGGGAGCTGAGAGAATAAAAACCTGAGCATTAGTAAATCCCCGGTGATACACTGTTTTAGAGGCTAATCTACATGAGTCAAGTCATGAATACTGTTTGTGGGCCCTGTGTGCACATATACACTTCTTCTTTTTTTTTTAATTTTGAGTAGTAAGGTACTCTGAGATGCCACAGTCAGGGCACAGGAATGGTCTAAAAAAAATCATCTAGGGTAGTGGTGACCAGTGACAGGACCCAAGGGAATGGCCTGTCAAGGGAGGTTTAGATTGGATATTAGAAAATGGTTCTTCACCCATCTGAGCGGTTGGGCACTGGAACAGGCTCCCCAGGGAAGTGGTCACAGCACCAAGCCTGACAGAGTTCAAGAAGCATTTGGATGATACCCTCAGGCACATGGTGTGACTCTTGGGAATGGCCCTGTGCAGGGCTAAGAGTTGGACTCAGTGAGCCTGATGGGTCACTTCCAACTCAGCATATTCTGTGATTCTGTGATTACAGTTAAGGCAGAGGCCAATGAGAAATGTCCTAAAGATGCAAAAAAAATCATCTTCCACAAAATATTTGAATCTGCTCCAAGAAAAGGATCACAGAAGCTGATGGGAAAAATCCTGGGGAGATGGGTGCTCAGATATTCCTCTCTGTACTGCAGTCTTTGAGCTTGGGTGCCCCAAGAGTTGCATTGGCAATTCCCCCAAGCCTGTCACGCCCCTGGGGACACCATGTGCCCTTGTACTGTGACAAGATTTGCTGGGTGGTGTTGGCCCTACAGCAGGTTCCAGGGCAGGAGAGCACTGAAGTCTGAGGCTTGAACACTACAAAAAGGAGGCAGGTGAGACTCTGCTTGTCTCTCCTGGGGCACATGTTTTGCAGAAAGTAGGAGAAAATAGATAAGTGAATTTTGGATAAGTTTCCATTGGTGTTTTAGGTTTATCAAATGTAGTCTTGCTTTACATAGTTTAGCTTTAATGTGCCCATTAACATCTATTTTATGTTCCAGATGACATAGTCATACGTTTAAACACCAACTTTGCTGTTTGCTCAGCCTTGCATGGAGACAAAATGAGCAGAAGTCTGTTACCCTGTATCCAACAGATTTCTGGTCAGAGCAGATTATCCTTCAAATATAGGTCATTAACATGTGTTTGTCTGATGTAAAACACTAATGGGCCATTCTCACTGATAAACTGGCCAACCTCTGCTTTCACTGGAGAGAGACTGGCAGAAGTTACCCAAGATCAGTCAAGTCTCCAGACTTCACTGTCCTGAGAGGATTTAATATCCAGTCAAATTATAACTATAAGACATTCACAGACCAGTGTGTCTGGGTATTTTAAGGGATTACTTTCATTTAAAACAAAGGGAAACCAAGATACTTTGTCAGGAATCAATCTGCTGGCTTTTTAGGAGGAATGATGTCATAGCATCTATGATGCTTTGCAAAACAGCAGTTCATCTGGTTCTGCCTCCCCCAAAATGAAAACATTAATTACATTATCTATAAAACATGAAATTGAAGAAGAAATTTTTTTAACTGTGTTTGTAAAATTGAGAAAGGGAAGACTTGGTTTACTTAAGAAAAAGGAATTTTTTTTTTTTTTTGACAACTCAGTCACCCTTACTGACTGTATAATCTTTATTATTAAAGTAATCCTTGAAAAATTTAGATTCCACTTATAGTTTTTTTCAAGCCAGGAAAATATTTTTGCTCGCAACATGTTTAAATTATGTTAGTCTTTCAGTTAGATAATGTTCAGTTCCTACTTGAAAAGGGCGAAACCACATTAACTACCATTTCATTATTGTATTAACAACAGTTCACTTGCTGTTCTTACAGACTGAGTACGTAAATCACTCATGCTTCAGAGAATCTTCTGCTGTTTATCGGAGACAGAAGATATTACTAAACACAGTTTTCGAAAACTAAATTTGTCCATTGGAAACCCTTACCAAAGACAATGCTGACCAGTTTCTCTTCCATTAATTAAAATGCCTGTGTGTTTATAATACAAGGTTTGTTTTACTTACATTTTATAAGGCATGAGGATTCAAATGAGAGCCAAAGCAAAGATCAGTGAGCAGGAAAATCAGTGTTAGGAGTGGCAGAAATGGGTGAACGCCACTGTTACATTCAGAATGGTGGGTCTTGGGGAAGTGGCAGTAGGATTGGTCAGAGACTATCTATTTTTTTGATTCAACATATTGGTGAATATTTAGGGAAAACAATATTTAGACCAATATTTAGATTCTTGGAAGTGTTTCATATCTACTTTGGGCAGGATAGAGCAGAGAAGGTGAAAATTTTACATCACCTTCTATTCCTCTGAAGTTAAGGAGGAGTGGGAATGGCATCTGGCATAGGTGAGCGGAGATCCAGAACTCTTCAGGGTGTAAGACATCAGAGAAGTTTTTTAGTGGCCGTGTTATTGCAAAATGCCACCAGAGCTTGTTCCATCTTTCCTTTTACCCCCAAATAAGAAATTGGAACACATGGGTTTACTGTGTAAGATTTATCTCTTTCTATGTCAGCAGGATTTAACCTCAAGGCAAAACTATGTGTAAGAAAAATATGACATTCAAAATACTAAAAACTATGGAAATTCAAAACATTTCAACATTGGCACCAGCTCCCAGCATATTATCAAGAAGTAAAAGAAGCAACCAAGGATATAATTTCATATGAACTAGGTTGCAATTTCAATAACTGCACATGGACCTATGGATCTGTGTCACTGAGCTATTTTCATCATGTGAAATGTCTCACACAAAGATTTGCACCCAGAAATGAAAGATAACTTCCTTTAAAAAAAAACCTCTCCTGATCTCCTTTATGGTATTACTGTGTTTTATCTTATTTCCCGCATTAGGGGGAAAAAAAAAAAACCAACACTAAAGCCTCTAAAATCATAAACGACTAATTTTCCTTCCATTTATTAATTTTCACTATGATTTTATGATTCTGTGATATCATCCCCCAAACACAGCTTTTCTAAGATGAAGAGATCTCATCTATTTTCTTCCTCCTCGTACAAAAAGGGCTTTTATCATCCTTGCTGCTCTTGTTTGCATTTTATCTAATTCTGCAATGTTTTCACTAGGTTTGAGTGACCAGAAATTCCTCCTGTGTTCAAAAACTGATCACGCTGTGAGTGGATAAAATGACAAAAAGACATTTTCTGTTTTGTTTGCCTTTTGCCTGACTGCTGCTTAGCAGAGAACTAATGTTGTCAGAATCATCTATGTGGTAATTCCCCAAACTGCCACTCAGGAGAAAAAAAAAAACAAACAATTTTGAGCCCATTACTGTCTATGCGTAATTAGGGTTATCTTCTACAATGTGCTTTACCTTGCACTTATCAACCCTGTATTTCATTTTCTGCCATTTTGTTTCTTAGTCACTCAGCTTTTAGAATCCTTCTGGAAAGTCTGGCTCGGTTTTGTCTGCTTTAAACATCCTGTTTCACCTGTGTACCTCCCTCGGGAACCTTTGTCCCAGCTCGTTTATAAATCAGTTCCTTCTTATTGGTTCTCGCACAGATTCTTGGAGATTCCCTCCAGCGAATCCCTCAGTTACGAAATCGATCTTTTAGTACCAAACTCCATCACTGCCTTTTAAACAGTTAATCTATGAAAGGACCTTCCCTCTCATTTCCTAACAGTTTACCCTTGTAAAAGGCTCCTGTGAGGGGCCAAATGGGATTTGAAAGTCCAAACATGCTTCTCAGCTGAACTACCTCTGCCCACATACTCAGTGACTCCTGATAACTGAAACCATGTAAGCACAACAGTCTGCAAAACCACACCATGAATTATGTAAAGTACTGAGAGGTAGGAGGTGTCTCAAAGTTATAAAGATAATTTAGGAATGAAATCTCCAAGTATATTTTAGTGTCTGTTTCCTGTTGATTCCATTTTACATTCAAGTCTGAATTGATTGTGAGTTTCTAACTTTGTGCTTATGAATGCCAAAAGGAAAATTTCTCTGATGTTCTCTATCCTATACCTAAAATTAATCATCCGTGTCCTCGAAATTTAATTAAACCAGATA
This sequence comes from Myiotriccus ornatus, assembly GCA_036023395.1. Taxonomy (NCBI): domain Eukaryota; kingdom Metazoa; phylum Chordata; class Aves; order Passeriformes; family Tyrannidae; genus Myiotriccus; species Myiotriccus ornatus. The sequence goes on from JAYRBT010000001.1 coordinate 99,985,524, forward strand.
GTCTTTTAAATAGTTTTTCCAGCATATGTTGGAAAAAGAGTAGCAAAATTAAAAGAATAAATCACATCAGAGAGTAAATTAAATACACTGTTTGAAGCCAGTCCCTCTCTGATTTTCCTCATTGTTAAAACTGAGTAAATGCTGACAATAAGTGTTTAAAAGTGGTGAGGACAAAGCAGTTTAGAGTGCATTGTACAGAAAGCTGTGCATGGAAGACATTGAATGGGCTAGATTTTCTAAAGTGTTTTCCCATTCCTGACTGCTTTGGTGTGAAGCTGATAGTATGAAATACAATCTAGACCTGATGGAGTAGAAAAAAAAGTTTCACAAAGATGAAATATGAAGAAAGAAAACCATGTCAGAAGCATTATCCCCCCATTTACATGTTTCCATGTAAAGCTACATCATGAGAATCTAATACCATTACTTTGTAAAACACAGAAAATTATTAAATTCATAAAGGGAAATTAAAAGTTGAGAAAAATATGTAAGTCTTGTCTGATGAAAATTGTTTAAAGCCATGCCTAAGCCTGTTCATTATGACACCATAAGATGATACACATAAACCTATGTTGTTTAAAAAGCATCTGTAGAAAGGCTTTGCCCAAATCTCAGGAAATATAATTAGTTTTCAAAGGATAATTATTCTCCATATTCAGGGTGTGGACATCTGAAAGAAAACTATCAAAAGAACACTTTCATCTTGCTATTTGTTCATTTTTTGTTTCTCATCCTAACTTATGACCCTTTTTGCCTATGCCTTAATCAAGGACAGATGGAGTTATGACTACATATTACATAGCACTAACTTCACATTCCTTTAGAATTATAAAGTTAATTACTTCAATGGCAGTGGATTCTGCCACTCCAGTTGATGTCCAGTGGCTTCCAGCTGCTCTTTGATTTTGGTTTTAAAATCTGTAAATACATGAATAGTCTGGGATTTTTGTAAGGTAGATCCTGTCCAGTTTAAAATTAACAAGTTTTAAGTGTAGTCTGATTAAAATAATGATAGAGATGTTTGAAAAGTAATTAGGACTATTTTGCCAGTGACTAAGCTAGTGAACAGCACAGGCTGAAGACTGTCATTAGATTAGTCTTCATGATGGATATGTCAGATGGTATGAGAATGAAAAGTCACTCTGCAACCCAATGAGAAGTACCCTTTGCAGGTCACCCAGTAGATCACCAACCCTCTAGGTTAAAGGAAGACTACTTAAGGAAAGGCACTTGAAGTGAGTTCTTCATCTCACACTTTGGAACATGGTTGAAAAAACAGTTCTCTTTGTCAAAGTATATAAATTTGTTTTTCTTTCTCTGTAACTATTCCCCCGAATCCTTTATATATAACAGGATGCTGGAAGATTATCTGAAATTTCAAGTGGTATTTTTGTCATAAGATTATCATGTTTTACACACAGCTTTTTTTAACTACATTCGTACTGCTAAAGTGAATCACATGAAGGGTTTCATTGTTCCTGAGACCAAGTATCACCACATGACTCACAACATCAGTCCATGGTGGGGCATATTCATCTGAAAGAAAGCTTGTTGGCTTGGTCCATGGCAGAGGGAGCTAACCCACAAACAGAGTGAAGAATGAATTTCCAGCACTTGGGTCAACGCCCAGCTCCCCTCAGCAGTTCTGATGGGACTGTGAGACCTGGCAGTGCTCAGAGTGCAAGCGTGTGCCAGACTGCAAAGCCCCTTCAGCTCCTGAGGGATTTTACTGCTGAAAAACCCATGGTGGTTATGGAGCTGCAGCATCGCCATGGCTGGAGGTGGGGCTGTAAGGACCCTGACTTTCCTCACTTCTGGTGGCACTTAGACAATCACAACAGCTACAGCTTAGGAATCTCCAGTGCTGTGTTTGTGTAAGAGTAATATCAAATGTAGAAACAAGTGGCAAAGTTAAAACACAATGCCATTCTCATAATTACTAGTTTAGTCTTTAAAAAAGATTTTTCTGATAAAGTTTAAAAAAAAACCCTACCTAAACACACATATTTTTTTTGCACCCAGCAAACAGCTCCGTGTTGAGAAAACAGGTAACACACTGATCCAGAGATTTATCAGGGAGAAGGAGATTCAAATCTGATCAAGCAGAGAAGGAAACCAAGCATGTACTCCTCATACCCCAGGTGAATGCTGTACCTCTCGTATCCAGGGTAAACTGCATCTACTGTGGTACTAAAAAAAAATAGCATGAGGACTGGGAATGGTTCTCTCTGGGTTTTGTGAGAAAGAAGTGGCACAGACAATTATTTGGTGGGAAAAGCAGGACTTTAAATCCTGATGGCAAATAAGTGGCTCCTTACAGTTAAAGGTTAGGTGCTGAAATAAATGTGATTTAAATATCCCTGTCCCTAATCTCAGATGGCTTCCCATTCAAGTTGCCACAGTCTAAACTCAAAAGAAGGGCTGTGACACTGAAGATTAATTGCTCAGCCCTATGTGACAAAGCTGTGACACAGCAGGGCACAGTGGAAGTCAGGACTCTCCAAGCCTGCATTGAGCTCAGTACGTGTTTTTTTCCCCACAGATCTCTCAGGAGTAACAGAAATTAAATTTTTTAAAAATGAATGAAGTACATATGGCAACACAGCTGCTGAAAATCTGCTACCCTTTTTAATCACCTCTCATGTCCTGGGCATGCATTGTATCCTTCAAACTGAGTAAAAGGGAAAGCTCTGAGAGGAAGGCATCTCCCTGTACTACTGGGGGCTTTGTAGTGTTACTAAGTCATGCAAGAGAAGCATTGCTTATAAGGCTATCCAGAACTTAGGTCTCAATAGGTTCATCTTCAAAATACTTTACGTACTTACAATCACTAGGACAAGCAGAGTTTTAGCAGAGGTACTGCAAAATGCAAATAAATACAACTGAAAGAGGAGAGGACTATTCTTTTTCTAAGTGATGGTGAGCTTTTGAAATGAAAAGGTTATAAACCCTGGATAAGTGCTCAAAGAGCCTTGCAATGACCCAGTTTTCTACCTGCTTATGGGTACACTTAGAGCAGTCCTCAGGCTGAAGTGGTGGGAGCTCCAAAGCACTGTTTACTCTCTGTCCTCCTTCCATAAGCATTCAATGCCATAAGCAGTCAGAGTGACTATTTCTCATTTGGTAGCCTTGGATCACACTACTGGTTATTCACATTTGCATGTCAGCTCCAAGATAAGGAGAGCAAGTCAGATGATATATTTAATTCCAATGCTGCAGCTGGGGAGACAGAAAAATACAATTATTGAAAAAGGTGCTTCTGTGAAGGAGCAGTGATTTACATCTGAATAGGTACAAATTATCCTCCCTTCCCATCCCCAAGTTCAGCCAATATACTTCTTATTCAACACCTTGCTGCTGTGATGCTTTTTTTGTTGCAGTCTCTGATTCTCTGTTAAGTTCAGAAGGCTGTAGTTTATTAAGAGATATGAGGGGCTATTCTCTATGAGGGAGTGGGCTCCTTGTGAGCCCAAAAGTGGTCATTTTCAGTCAACAATGAAGTGTCTGTTGGTCAAAGAGAGGGCCTTTAACTAGGGCAAGCTGCTGAATCTACAGTTCATCCCCTCTGGAATGAAAAAGAATAGAGCTGCTTTGTCTGTTGGTTTTGAATCCTTCATGGAGGGCTGCCAGCAACTGTAAACTTGTGTATTATTGTGCTATCAGACAGGAGAAATGTCAGTGAGAATTTACCAGCACAGCCACAAGCCTTTCATCACACAGTTATCATAGCAATAAAGTTCAGTGGTAGTTACTCACCTCTCCAAAAACAAATATCACCCACTCAGACATGAGAGAGAATGGATTTCTGTGAGATGGTGCTACATTAGCTCACGCTATTGCACCCAACTCCCAGGTGCCATTAAATCCGAGTGCACAGTGCACTTTGAAGTATTGATTGTCAGAGCACTCCTTCTTCTTGTTTTGTAGATTGGAGATGGAGCTGCAATGCTGCCGTTAGGCTGAGCAATGAAAACACATTGCCGTGAGCTTGGGCCCCTGGATATCTGGGTCGTTCTATTCAAACTGCAACAGACTCCCTGATACCAACATGACCATGTTTCCTCCCCACAGAAAGCCCAAGGAGAGCAATGAGAAACCTGTGGAATCAGATCTCTTCCCTGTGGGGCTGGAATACAGCTTGCCGTTCAGGGCACTTGATTTAGTAATAGCTAGGAAAATTAAAGCTCTGATTCACAAACACTGGAAATCACCTGATTTCCACGTATTTTTATGTGAGTTTTAACTGCTTGTCTTTGAAACCTGGACTTTGTATCATAGCTTAACCAGCTGATTGCTGAGGTGCTTTGGAGGGTGCACCTTAACTACTCAAGTACATGGCATGTCCAATAGACAGGTTATTGTGTGTCTTATCTGTCTTCTTTATCCCCCAGGAGGATGAAGTTGCTCGTGACAGTCGATTTAATTTCAGTGGCTATGGCATGGGTCACTGCCTCCAAGTCAAAGATGGCACAGCAGTCAAGGCTACTCCACCCAACCCACCTCCAGCACCACCAAAGGATTCAGATTCCATCAAAAAGAAGTTTGTTGACCGTGCAAAAAGGATTGATACTATTTCCCGTGCTGCATTCCCACTCGCCTTCCTCATTTTCAACATCTTTTACTGGATTACATACAAAATTATACGGCACGAGGACATTCACAAGAAATAGGCAACTCTGGTTTGCCAGGACTTCTCAGCCAAAGTGATCCACATGTAAATAAACAGTGAAATGTCTTTCTGTCATTTGGACTAAGGATTTCTTTCCTACTCCCCCAGAACACTGGAGAAAAAAATAGCAAAGAAGAAAAGAAGTATAGAAGGAAAAGTGATTGCATGACAAAATATGCTGTGACACCAGTCAGTGAGGTTCCCCCTATGTACTTGCAGTGTGTTCTTCCAGATTCAGCATTGACCAGACATCTGTAATTGGGGCCAAATTTTACCCAGCTTTATCACGAAGATATTATATTTCAGAACAAAGAGAATCAGGAAACAAACAATTCTCCTAAAACATCTACCAAGAGACTGTGGTGGCTACAGTACAGTGAGTTATAAGAGGACCAAACCTTTTCAGGATAATGTTGCCTTTCTATTTGAAACAAGTCTACTGAGCTACATTCCATGACCATGTCTGTAGGTAGTGGTTTCACCAAGGAGTCCTTTTGTGGGTTGTAAATTATTTCTACTGAGAGGGGAGAGGAGAAAAAAAAAAAAGAAAAAAATATTTATACTTTACTATCCTTGTGGGTGTGCATTTTAATATTATCTTGCTTTACTAGAATTGCAATTTCCGGGTTGAACTTGTGTGTTGTGTGATTTATTTGATTGTTGACACTCCAAAACCAGTGAAACTGCCTGGTTTATTTTTGTTGAGCGACAGTGCACTTACTTTATTTTATTTCTGCTGATTTTACATGCAACTTGAGGTGCCAAACTGTATTTTACCTATTGTGCTACCCTGTACCACACTACTTAGTAAGAACTTGTTTCCTCAAAGGTGTAGCTCAGTTTAGCATTGAGTTTCTATTACCGCTCTCATTGTAGCTGCAGTCAATAGCTCTATAGGTAAACACAACTTGTTTACAGACCTCTAATTTATATCTTTACTCAAAGTGGCTATCATTTTAAATATCATTAATATCATTAATTAACCTAAGAATTTTAAAACTGTACTGTGATTTTCAGAACCTGTTACCTTTTGGTGCCAGATCTGCATTATTCAAATCCTTGCTACATGTTTTAAAGTAGAAAATTTAAAAAAAAAAAAAAAAAAAAAAGAAAAGAAAAAAAAGATGGTATTTTTGCTTACACGAAAGAAGACAACCTGTAACATAAGATGAGTCAAACATTAAAATTTTACACTTGCTGTAAAAGGGTTTATTAAAAAAAGATATTTGTTCAATTTCAATAAAGCTAAATGTGGTACTAACATTTCTGTACTCTTTTCTTCATTTGCAGCAGCAGCAGCAGGGCTGTTCGTGCCACAGCCCAGCTATTCCACTGCTCTGTCAGCAGAAAGAGGGTGAAAAGCAGCCTTCTGCTGACCTGGCTTAGCACACCACATTTTGCTATCTATCCTGCAGCGAAGGGGCTATTGCAGCCCCTGCGAGTATGTCAAGGACTGTGTCAGAAATGTGGCTAAGATATGATGTGAGAATTTGTAGAACATTTGCATGTGCTGAGCCAAGCCCTTGGGAGGAGGCAAACTGCTCCCCCCTCCAGCATCCCTGCATGGCAAGAAGCACACCTCAGCTTCACACATGCTGTGGCTGGCTTGGGGGTATCCTAAACTTTCTCCTGACTTTCTTACAGCTTTACCCTTTGGTGAGCTGAAGGACATGCTGAGATGGCTTGTGGCAGGTGCCTCTTATAGACATGGTAATGATCAATATTTTAAAAACAAATTAAACTGACTTCAGATTTCTGCCCTTCCCTTGTGTGACCAAAACACACGTCCTGTAGAGCTGCCCAGTACAGACATTTTTTTCCCACTCCCCTAGTGAGATGTGGAACAGAGACGTACTGTACCTGCAGCACTTCTCACTCTGCTTTCACTCCTGGAAAAGCTTCTGCTGAGAGGTTGTGGATACAGGTTCCACAGCCTGTCCAAGCCTGTATTTGCGTGTCTAAGTGTCTGTGTCTGTGTCCCCATCTCTTTCCACCTGGCTGCCTGTAACTACCAGGCTTTGTTCCTCTCCTAGGAGAGGAGGGGGAATCTAGAGATCTTGACAACTCTGATTCTCAAATAGTTACATAAATTAATGTGTCTCCTCAGCTTTGCGGTCACTTACACCTATGATGGAACTGGCAACAGTCACTTCCATCTCTATGAGACCGTAGATCCAGATGTAACTGATACCCCCAGAAAGGAGAACTCAAGTCAACTGTCCAAACTATTCTGCTTGGCAAAACAAGTTTCTGATACAAATTTAAGTATCATAGTATTTGCAGTTTTTATAGTATCAGATTTGCTTTAATTTCTTTTTAAAATGAAACAGTATTTGATTAATGGATAATATAGCAGAGGAAAACCCAAGAACAATCCTAGTCCCATGAGTTTCAGCAGGGTGAGGATAGCCAGCTGTAATCTGTGTTTGTGTGGAAAGTCAGGAGCCTTCAGTGGTACATAAACATTCAGAGCTCACTTTTAGCAGTCCCTCATTCCAAAAACTCACTTTTAAATGAAGGTGTAATGCCAGGATTAATGCTAATCCTCAGTGTCCAGATGTCAGAATGTCAGAGCCTATTGCTCATAGCTCCCCCACATGACCGCAGACCACTGCAATAGGTGTGCAAAACTATTCTCAGCTGATGGATCTGTATTTCCCTTTCTGTGGTGAAGCTCATGTTGCTCCAGCACCCACGCTACAAATTCAACTGCACGCTTTGCAGTGCTTGGCCGTTAGCACTGACTAAATAGTTCACTAAAATATTCTGCTGATCAGATTTGAGGTTTGCTGACAGCATTCATGGGAAGATTTCTCTGCTGTTGACCTCTATGTAAACTTTGGTCCATTCATGAGAATAATCCGTGCACAAATTCCAAATAGGTCTCTCTCTCTCTCTCTTTCTTTTGAAGACAGAAATTATGACTTTATGGCAATCAGTCAATTAGTCGTGAATCTTGAAATTATCTAACTAAATTTTAGATACAAAAGGTGCATGCAAATGGACAAGGCCCACTGAGCACAGCAATTAGGAATGGCCACATGATACAAAAGAGTTCTCAGCGTGCTGATTAGTGGCCTGTGAACCGTCTCACACCGAGGTGTTTTGATACCGGATGGCTCTCAAAGAACTTTCTCTCAAAGAACTTGTCTGGCACCAGAAACTGGCCAAAAAACTGCCTGCAGATAGAATGTCAAAACCAAGGATAGCAGGACTTACAGACAGAGACCTTCCTAAACAAATTCTCAGTAGGGTTAGCACAGAAATCAGACAAAAAATGGTCACCTTGCACTCAGGGAAGCAGCAAAATTAAAGCTGTTTCATTTCAAGACACCATTGCAAGAAAAAAAGAATGGCTTACAAAATAAGTCCCAGAGAAACAGCACATGTGACGCAGGAGACACGGCAGGATGGAAGGAAAGAGACCCAGGATTAATTCTGAAGAGCTTCCAGACATATTGGAAAACCTACATGTTACAATTCTAGCTGGTAAGATAAAATTAAGCCCTAGGGCATTTAATCTACTTGCATTTAGCTATAAAATAATTATGATGACTTCTAATTTATCAAGAAAGCTTAAAAAGCTTTAAGCATGTCATCAAAGGAAGCAGCATCCAGTCAGGTCATTCACATCCTGTTGTTACAGGCTGGACGTGAGAGGTTCCGTAGTCAAGGAGGAAGGTTTAGCCATCTCTCACCAGATAGATGCTATCAGGGACTGCAGTAAAGCCTAATTGATAAAGCAGATCTTTAAGAAAAACCTTGTTGCCTTAGGAGGCAAGTGAAAAAAAAAAAAAGTGCAATATGAGATGAGAGATCTCTCTTTGTTACTCTTGCTTGGTTTGTTGATTTTTTTTTCCCCTATATTTTTTTTAGGTAGCAGAGCCATCACTTGTCATGTACTGAATCAAATGGAGATGTAGCCATAGAGGTTTTTGGAGTATCTGACATATCAGTATTCATAAACGCTAGAGGACAACTCCAGGTTATACAATGTTTCTGGGGGCAGAGTTTTTCATCTGCTACAGAGATGTGAGGAGTAAGGGCAAACCTCATCCACAGACACTGAGACTTTCTCACTTTGATTCCCTTCTTTCCCAGCACGAGACGCTGAAAGGAAAGAGCTGATGGGAAAATAATGTTCGTCTACTGAAGACTGGACTGCTACAGCTCTTCATCTTTGTGCAAACCTCCCATCGACACTGGTGGCACAGGAGCTGCTGACCAAACCTGAGGCACCAGCCAAAACTTACAGCCTTTCATAGATGACATTACTAAAAACATTGTGGAGGAATCTGTAACTAAGCTTTGAAAAGGCATGGGCATTTAATGGAAAGGGCTCTAACTGGGCTGAATTGGTATCTTTGACTCAGCAACAGGATTCTGCATCTGCACCTGGAAGTCACATTTTATGAACTTTTCAAAAGATATGACTCAGTCCAATTATGGCATTTCTGTATTTAGAAATATATTTTTAAATACAGAAAAAAATATATTTGATGTGTGGGTGTATATATATGGGCACAGCTTTATAATCCTTATTCCTTTGAAATTAGAACACAACAAGGAACAAAGAAACAAAAGCTTTGTACAAAGAATGAACTTCGTATTACACAAAGTAGTATGAAAATAACTTTAATATATTAATTTTCATTATTTATAATAAAGTATTTCATTATCTATAATATAGTATCTGTGGAAAATTATTTTTTTCCAGACTTGAAAGTAGTTTATTCTAATTGTTTTTGGCATAGAAGTTTGTGTCTTACAATGTTGTGGAAAACTAGAAAACCAGAGCCAAGGCTGCCTAGAGGAACTTCTACCTGGGAAAATAATCTGAGCAAGGACATGCTTTCTCCATAAATGCCCCTTACAGATTTTACATTTATTTTACATTATTAAAAATTAATCTTCTCTAATTTAACATGAAGAGGAAAAGAAGACGTTTGTGCCTTTTGAAGATATCTTTGCTACTTTTGCAAGGTAAATGTGAAATGTTGTCACATTTAGGGCTAAGCAGAACAAGAGAAGTTTCACCATTTCCAGACAAATTCATCAAACCAGTTTACTTCCAGATCCAATACACTGAGAGCACTGAAAGCAGAAGGGCAAAAAAAAAAACCTTCAATAGCTTCTAGATCAGTTCCTAATGAAGGATCAGTTTCCAGCACTAAGAACTGCAAATAATCTGGGAGGGAAAATATTCAGAGTGGATTAGCTCTCTTCAATATCCTCTCAGAAGGAGTAGAAACTTGAGTCAAAATAAGCATGTCAGATAATAGTTAGGAAAACTGACTCTGTGAAATGCATACACTCAGTTCTTAAAGTTGCCACTGAAACAAACATGCTAAATTAATACCTTTGTCATGGAGAAATGCTGTGAGGCAATATTCATGAGAAAGCAGTGAATATTGGGGATTCTGACCACATTTTACTTGTGCTAAAAGATGGGATTTTACTGGAAGAAATTATACAAAATCCTCTCTTGTCATCTGAACAGCTGTATAACTGATTCAAAAACAGTTTCTTCAGATTATCACAAGACCTGAATCTGATTTTCAGCGTAGCGGGTTCCTGTTATGGGGATGGTGTACAGTGTGTGCTGTTTCAGGGAGACAGCAGCTGGATTAGTCCTTCTGCTTTCCACAGGAAAAACATCAAGATCGGGGGGAATATATAAACAGGGGGAATATAGTCCTTAGCAGTGTGTAGTGAAAATGGCTTTAGACAGAGGGGTTGAAGGATTCACAGATTTCCACCTTACCTTTGCTTTGACATGAATCCATTTTCCTTAAGGTGATGAAGAGTGCAACCCATGACATCACAGGGTCAGGCCCATGGCTGGACGTGTTTGGAAATCTCGTCTTTATCCCTTGGCTCCTGGTCAAATGCCTTCTGTCAGCTGCAAGTTCTGTTTGCCTGCTGCAAAGGGTCTCTGGAACACAGCAAGCCAGACATGTGCTTGACAAGTAGCTTTGAAGGTCACTACCCAGCGCCCCAAGGCTCCCAAGAAGGTACACGAGAGTAGGATGGAGAGGATGTATCACCAATAATTGATGTGGGAGAAGGACCACGTGTGCAAGGGTGCCAGAACACCTTCTGGGCTCACAGGTTAGGTTTGCAGCACATTCTGAAGCTGACCATGTTGTGGGTGCTGAACCTGATTTCAGTGCAGCTCAAAGAACCCTTTACTGGCACTTTCAGCCTGTTGCACTCCCTGAGATGTTCAATGGGGTTGCAGTTGTGGCTGCAGAAATAGTTTGAGAAACACTGCAGCACTGAAAGAACTTATCTCCTGTTTTCCCTTCAGTCCAAAAAGAGAAAAGAGCTATGCCAACGTGTGAAACAGAAAGTAAATCCAGTGTATTATTGGTATTATTGGTATTTGCAGCGGTGCTAAAGCCCCTTGTGTGGGGATGTGCCCAGTAGCCTGGGAATTGCCTGTTTTTCCCTGACCCAGGTGCCAGAAGAATGCAGTGAGAGATTTGAGAGGCAAAGTGCAAGAAGAAAGGGAGCTCAAGGTTGCTGACAGTGGGGCGATGCAGGAATGACAGCCAACACAGACACCATCTTGGGCTACTCTGCAAGCCTGGCCTGAGGCGAGAGTCTACTGTGCCCAGCACTGCGCCCCTGGGCACGACCAGCCAAGGGGAAGGAGGAAAGGGGACTCCCAGGGGTGGGAAGTGGGCCAGTAATGGCCACAGTAACAGCACAGAGCAGGGCAGTGATGAGGCCAAGAGCAGATCCCACCCCAGATCAGACTAACAGGAAGGGGGACAGCTCATCAAAGATGAGTCAAGTCTAAAATATGTATTGACAGAATATCTTCTGTCTCATCTGCTGGGTGCAATCTCAACGATAAAAATCAAGACCCTTTAGGAAAAGACTTGATAGGGCACATGCTCCAAACAGGAAGAAATCATAATGTTGCATGTTGAACAGGAGACAGTCTTTAGCAGGGTTTTCCAGTGAAAAAATGAGAGCACTAGTCACTTATTCCACACTGGAGACACTGTCTCCTCTCTCAGCATTGTCAGGCAGAGATGTTACGAAAAGGCAGGAGAGTCTGGAAATGAAGAAGCCTGCCACTGTGTGGTTAAAGGTGTCCTCTTAGCCATTGCTTGGCGTTTGAAAGGGACCTGTGTATGGCTGCATTTGGGGGAGATCAGTGAGAACAGCATGGACAAATGTCTATGATGAGCTAATTAACCTTTACAAAAGAAGAGTGAGTGCATTATTCCGCTAATAAGCTAATGAACTCTGTCCTCTGGGAGAGATGAGGGACCTCATCAGTGATGCTTCTAACAAGGGTTACCAAAGATGCTCTTCAGAGGAGGAGTGAAGAGAAGGGCTGTTACTGAGTCATTACCTTAAAAACAAGAGTGGAAAGAGCTGCCTGCTGAAGGAAAATTGGGTTCGCCTTCCATATGTGTTACATTACATGTAATAGGGCTCTGAAAGCATGTTACCTGCTTGGAAGAACATCAGAATAATTTTTCCTTGTAGTAGCTGAAGTCAAACCAAAAGAAACTTTTATGCTGACCTTGGATGTAATCCACACAGTTACAGGTAGAGGATGAAAGTTTCAGTATGGGAAAGGTCTCAGCCTACGTCTTAGCTGTCTGCTGCTGTGGCACATTTGCTTCTCACTTTGGAGCCCAGTGACTTAGTTTCTTTGAATTACCACAATGAGAGGTCTCATCACTGATCCTTCTGATGTTGCAAGCACAGTAAGTGAGGTCAAAAATGAAGAATTTTCCGAAGAACATTTACAATTTCAGTTAATTTTTCCTCCCATCAGAATTCTGTGTGTATAACAGTGTTTCAGAGGCCTTTTCCAAGGGACATTGGTAGAGGCTACAAAGCATTTTAGTGTTTCCTTTGATTTATTAACACTAGCTCAGTTTTTAATCTGCAGAAAAGAACTGCTCCATTAATACACACAGTAACATTTTACATTAAAAATTCTAAATGTGACCTAATCTATTTTTAAAGGAACTAATTCCTTTACATTAGTTGACTTATTCCAGGAATCACCAAGGCTCAAAACATGAGGCCTGTTCCTAACATGCAGCGAGTTTTCCCTTGAACAGCTGTGCTGTTATTCTAGCTGTAGCTTTCTGTAATAATATGAGCAGGCAGGATTTGTTTTATTACAGTAAGGAAACAGAGGAAGGTATTTTAGCATAAAGGAAATTTGCATATTTGCTGCTATAATAGCAGATATAATTTAACTGGAAATTTATAGTTTCTGCAAATTGAAAAGCTTGTATTGCATTTGTGCACACACATACAGACACAAACACACCCCTTTCAATTTGCTTCCCTTAATCTTATTACAGTATTTCTTTGACTGATGCCCCTGAAAATTTCATCTGCTGCACAGTGCTAGCTAGGGTTGTAGCACAGATAAATATCTACCTTCTTTTTCTCTGACCTACATGTGGAAAAGGTCCAAAAGTTATCTTTAGCCTGATTAATCTAAGTCTGATCTGCTAATATGCTGCCATGGATTAAATATATATATATGTCATCTGAAATAGCTGAGGCACAGCTCAGGCATCCTGTAAATGGCAGCACTCAGATGTACCTGCAGTGGGTTTTGCTAGCAGGCACTCTGCCCAGTGCTCTCTGATAAAATTTCTGGGTCACAGCTGAAGACTTTAGCAGAAAATGTCATTGTGGGTACTACTGATAGGCATATTTTCTGCAAATTAAAATTCAAGCTGCTCTTAATAAATCAGGAGGGAAACATTTACTAAAAAGCCTAGGGAGAGCTCCTCAACCTCTCCCTCTGCCTAGTGCTGGCAGAAGAGCCGCAGCAATGCAGAACGACCCCAAAAGCCCCATTTGCAGCTGTAGAGGGTCTTCACAACACTAGTTCCTGGGGAAGCGACCCTAACCTCCCAGACATCCTGCAGGGCATGGGGGTTCTGCCTTGCAGCAACAAGCAGGCTGGGGGACATCCAGACTGCATCATGGAGCAGCGTTGATCCTTGGAGCAGCCCAAGACAGGGCTACTTTACAAGTGGTATATTCCTCTCATAACAGTGTGGTCAAATTGTCTTTTCAAGGTTTCTCAAGCCCTGATGTTCACTCTGGGGTTGTCAAGCTGTGGTTTGATGGCCACGTGGTTACACACTGCTGGCTTTTGCAAGTACCTCATGCACATCGTAACTCTAGTCACTACCTATTGAGTTTTCTAGCTGCCCTCCTGGTTATTTTGCGTACAAAAAAAAAGTGTAACTGAAAAGCAAAGAGAAGCAGGTGTTGGAGACACCTCAAAAAGATCAAAGACTTCAGGGAAGTGCTAACAACAAAAGAAGAACTGAAAACAAAGAATGGAGAAAGAGCCTCCTCTTGGTCATTCCAGTGGTGTTTTGAGGAAGACAAGCTGATCTCCTCCAAGGATATTGTCACCAATTGCTCTTTTTAATGAAAATTTCCTGGCAGATCCCCAGTATTAGCTACTCACTCAGAGGGGCTTTACCATTATTAGGACAGTCAGCTGGGAGAATGGCCAAGGTTTATATTAGCTCCGTTGCCAGCCAGCTTTAATGGGTACCAGAGGGCATCTCCAATTTTTGGAAGTATAAGTGCATCCTTTGGACACTACTTCAATGTTCCTCTGCCTCCTCGAAAGAAAAATTTAAATTCTAGGCTGAAATAATGGAAAATCAAAGTGAATAACCTCAAGAGATCCCACAATCTACTTTGGTCCCAAAGAGGCTGGGATGGAGGTGGTACACTGTGTGTGTGTCCCCACAGGACCTCCTCTTGCTACTGCTCTGTCTCATAGCAAGCTTTTTGTCATGCACAATATTTTCTCACTTATACATCCCCATGAGGAAAAATCAGATTCTCTCCACAAAATCTTGCATCATCATTAGTAACTTTTCCTGTTTCATGGGGTTTTATAAAAGCAATTATTAAATTTTAAAACAACAAAGTCATTCAGCAAAGAAACAGTCTACTGCAGAAAGCACCATTCAATTTCTCAGTGTTCAATAACTAAGCTAAAGAGCATGCTTGGTTAAAGACTTCCTGAAAGCCTGTTGTTCCTGCTAATTCCTGTAGAATTCTTATTTTATAAACTACTACATGCCTATTCCAGGGTAGAGGCTTACTGAGAGATTTTTTTTTCCCCTTTTTAATTATACGTTTCCAATTCTAATAACTGGGCTTCAAGGACACAGGATTTTATTATTATTATTATTTTCATGCATCATTGGAGCACCTAACCAGCCTCCAACAGATTCAGAAAATCAGGCTGCCTGTAGTGAATGAATTCTTCAAAAACAGTGATATTATTAGCTCTTCTGTGTCACTGAACAGACAAGCTAAATGCTAAAACCAGAAATTTCATTAAAGATTAAAGAAATATCATTTCACGTTTCACCTGCTCCATTAATATCAAATATGAATTCTATCTTTCATGACACAACTGAAGTGCAGTGTAAGATTTTAGATATACCATTATTCAATCTCTTTCAGAGAAAGAAAAAAAAATTTTAAAATCCTTGAAGAGGTGTGTCTGAGCATGACAATATGTTTTGTCTGACCATTTTAAGTTACTAAAGAATATCTTGGCTTTGTGAATTTTCAATAGCTCCCTTTCTTCATGCACCACTTGAAATATGTTAATGGAGACATAACTGTTAATGGAGATGCGAAATACCAGGCACTTATTCTCTGAGCACGAGGCCTCCAAAGACTTCTCTGTTGAAATACTCAAGAAGTGACACATTCAAACTCATTAAGTGCTTTTGGAAATCTCAGCTTTAAATATTAGGGTCAAACTACTTCTTTCACCCTGAGTTTTTCCTGGCTATTTACTTGTAGCTCCCTCTTTTGCTTTTTTTCTTCCAATGAGTAGTTTCTGAGCTGACTCCTGACTTTTTCCATGAAGGTCAAAACCCGCAGGAGACATGGTGGGTTGCACCTTGCATCTTACCAGTGGGAAGAAGACTGCAGGAGTTTCCTTAACAGGAAAAAAAGGAAATCCTGGAAAAGATGCCTGTCAGACATTTTTACAAGAGCAGCATCCTAGCAAAAAGGCAATTCCAGAAGGTCGTTTCATCATGTTAACATTCCTTACGTATCTCAGAGCAGAAGATTAAAAAAAGAAACTGAAATCTTCCCAGACAATACATCCCCATTGTTTCTGAATAATTTTCAGTGGAGGCTTTCAGAAAACTATCATTATCCAAAATATTATCATAGAATCAGAGAATATGTTGAGTTGGAGGGGACCTATCAGGATAATCAAGTCCAACTCCTGGCTTTGCACAGGAGAATCCAAGAATCACACCATGTGCCTGAGGGCATTGTTCAAACACTTCTTCAACTCAGAGAGGTTTGTTGCTGTGACAATTTCCCAGGGGAGTTGTTCCAGGGCTCAACCACCCTTTGGGTGAAAAGATTTTTTTTGATATCCAACCTAAACCTCCTCTGACTCAATTTCATGTTGCTTCCTCAAGTTCTGTCACTGGTAACTCTGCCACAAGTGGGGTGTAGATCTCAGTTATGTCCTCTGGCTGGAGCTGTGCATAGATATGTTTGCCACATCAATTACAGCATCCTCTAGGAGGAGCCATTCCATGCTCTACCATGATTCTCCACAGTCATCATTTCTTTTTGGCTTTCCCAGGGTTTCAGACCCCTATTTTTTTCCAGAGGCACATCCTGGTGTGAGCATAGGACAGGCCATGGGGCTCTGCATGGGGGGAGTGTATGAGCTTCACCCCAGCGGAAGAGAAAACATCTTGACAGCACCATCATGCTTGTGAGATGACTGAAGTTTCTCCAGAACCCATCAGGACAATGCAGCCTGGATTGCTCAGCTAGCCTTTCCCTGCAAATATCCTTATCTTGGGTATGGTAGAATTCAGCAACTTTCCAGTCAGTGTGTTTGTGCAAGATGCTGAACCCCTATTTCAGGAAAGAACAACAGTAATTAATAAAAAGGAAAAAATTGGTAAAAGCCTGCATTTTTATGAAGCTACAGCTCCAGGGCAGCTTTACAGAGGTTGAGTCTCTGGAGTGCCAGGACTGGCTTTTAGTCTGCACTGCGCTTTGGGGAGGTGGTTGCCAACCCATGGCTGTATAAGACTTGACAGGTCTATTCCTGCTCCTCCTCACTGCCCTGGCCTGTGGGCACATAATAGGTACTCCCAACATCCCTACTTTTGCTCCAGCCTTGCCTGGGCTAGGGCTGAGCTTATGGAGGCTGTTCCTTATTTCAGTTTTGGCTGTCCTTCTCAAGGTGGGTGCAGAGATGGCTTATCCACAGGCGATCTGCCCTGTCTCCCTCCCCGAGCCTGTGCAGCCCCCAGGGGTAGGGGCAGGCTGTCCCTAAGTGCTCGCAGCTGCCTCGGCCACATGGCTCGCAGATGCTGGCACAGTTCAGGCAGCACTGCCAAACCCACAGTGACAGGTTATTGGGTTCCTACAAACGTTAATGTGATGTTTACTGCTCACGCTGAAGTGCCACATGGGCTGCAAGCTGTTTCCTCTTGGCTGAGAGCTCAGAGGGAGACAACCCCAGCTGCCTGGTGAGCAGGGACATCTTCCCCTGCTGCTGACCAAGCAGGGCAACAGCACGTGTTTGCTTTTGGATTGCAGAGAACTCCCGGCAGAGATGCATCAACTTTATCTCAGCTTCTCACAGGAATCTCGTTCCTGTAGGTACTGTGTGAGGCAAGGGTTTACAGGGGGAAATGCTCTCAAATGTACAGACTTAAAAAAAAAAACCCAAGGAGATCCCAGCTCCCTGACTTTGCAAGGAGAACAGGGACTGTCAGTCAATCCTGAACAGATACGAGCCTTCCTTTAACAGCAAATAACCTCCACAACCTGACATTTGCCCCCAGTCTAATTCTCCTGGCCAGCCTTCAAATCCTTTTACAAAGATTCCTGATCTTCTCACTGCTCTGCAAAGAGATTGCCGGGATTGGTAAAGGTTGGGTGAACTGAGCAGACAACAGAGAGCAAGTGCAGCTGATTTCCTGGCTCATCCCAGCTTACTTCAAGACCTGTTAATTGCTCAGCAGTGCAAACAAGTGGAAAACAAACAGCTTCTGCCAGAGGGAGGGCTGCAAGCATACCTAAATAATTTGGGAAAGAGAATCCCTTCAGAGACCCCTGTTTTCCTGACAAAGCAAGCTGAAGATTTGTAATGAAAGGAAAGCATCCCACTGTGGTTTCTGCACTGAGGCTGCCATCATACAAAAACACGAATTTGAGGTTATTCAGAAATTGTTAAGCAATCCCTCAATTAATCTATTAAATCCTCCTACAAACCTAATATTAACATTCAAGAATGTATCAGCAAAAGATTTGTATTTTATCAGCGGTGAGATATTTTACGACTAATAAATTTAACCTTCAGTAGTACTATGGCATTCATTAAGGACAACTGAATTTATGTTTTGGTAGTCTGAAATTGTTACATTAAAATTTTTGGTTTAAAACTTCTTAACCTTGTTTTTAATCTTGCAAAATTATATCATAGGAAACCCTGTGGATGCAAGCAACCTGGTCAGAACACCCCTCTCAAGGATGTGATTGATTCCCAGTGGTATAACATCTCACGGCGTTGTCTCCTTCTTGGACAACATGCAGGAGCCATTTGAATAACCACAAATTAAACCGAAATCCTCATTTAGGACCTCACTGTGCCGGGGCCTGGGACTCTGTCCTTCTGTATTTTGCGGGTTTGAGGTTGGCAGAGGTGCTTCCAGGAGTGACTCTTTCCTTGAGAGCCTCCTGAAAGACTCCTCCTGTTCTGCTGCAGGAGTTAATCCTGGCATACACAGGAAAAGTAAAACAGCCTCTGAGGGTGATAAATAGACAGTAGGAAGGTATAATTTGTATATAAGGCATTCATACCCATTCATTTCAGCTCAATATCTAATCTGACCTCTTTAACTTAAGAAGCATCACCCAGGTCAGTATTTCAGTGAGATACCATGTTGGAAAGTACCCAGAAGATCACTGACACTTGCTGTCCTCTGGGAAATGGCTAGAAGGACAAACAGGCACTCTGAAATACTATTGGACTTCTTTGGAACCACTCTCAAAGGACACATTTTCATCATTGATCTACGAGACTGAATTCTTTCCTTTACCACTTGAATCCATATAACCCTCTGTAGCTCTGGCCAAATTCATCTTTGGTAATTACATTTTCCAGAAGCAGAGTAGGCTTAAATCAATAATTAAACAAAAATTAGTTAATACTTTTGATTTACATTGCATTTTTGAATGTAGACTTACTGAAAACTGACATCATTTATAGACATCTCCTTCAAGCATGTGCAGCCTAAACTATAATTTAAATGAACAGGGAAAAAAAAATTACTTCTATAAGTTGAATCAATATGTCATGAATTGACATACTGCATTAAGCAGGGCAAATAAAATTGGATAGAGCAATTATACATCCTGGAGTACAAGGTGACTGGTGTGTTCTCTGAACCTCAATATTTGCACCTTAATGAGTGCTGAAGAGTGGAACAGGTCTGGATAACTCAGTGGTCTGCCTTTATTTTCTGAAAGGGAAAAGCATCCTTACTTTGTATCCCTGTGATCTAAGTCTGGATTGCTCTGAGGGACTTCATTTAAAAATACAACACAGTTTCTCTCCAGAAAATATTGCGTTTTCCTGAGTTAGGATGTTTTACCTGTTTTGGTTTCTTTGGTTTGGTTTGGGTTAGGTTTTGTTTGTTTGTTTTTTAATATTCAGTTCAGGTGGTTAGCTCTGACGAGCTTGTTAGAGCAATGGCATAGATTACTCAAATTTTTCACATAGTTGTATCTTTGTGAAATACCTCACTTAGCTGTGCCTGAAGAAATTAAATCACAACTCATCTAATTCATTTGCAGCATTCACAATTGATTTGTCATAGTCATAGTCAGGGACAAATAAATGATACATTTGTCTTAAATCATTTTTCTCTTAAATCATGCAGTTTCTTATACCTGTGACAAAATTCAAGGTGTGCACTGTAGTGCACATATGAGTGAGCTTTAATTTTGTTGAAAGGTATGATAATGCACTGAAACCTATGCCCTGTTATCTTCAAGCTGTCCAAGTCATCTAAGCCCCTGGCTGCCTGGAAAACAGCACGGAAATGAAGTTCTTGTTGTTTTATCTACACTGCTGTTGTTACTGTGATTGAGCTTGTACTGTTATTGAATTGCTTGAACTTGCTATTATCATTGAATTAGTGAGGTTAAGCCTGCTTGGATATGCCAGCATACACAGCAATTACATCTGTGGCTGCACTGTAGACATAAACTTTGTGGGTTCAGGGTCAGTAATCTGTGATGATTTTCTCTCTGAATGATTTACACTTGCTGCCTTCTTGGTCTGATAGTGATGGCCCTTCTAGACTCATCAGTCTGGGCCAGTCCAGGTCCCAGGCTCTGCTCACCATGGGATTTCCACTCTTCATTTCTGTTCTTTTACTAGGCAGCAAAGAAATTTCCCAAAAGCCCAGTGTTAAATGATGACTGTGGTCCACCTGCCACACAGGGTGCCTGCATGTGTAAAGACAGGAGGCAGAAATCCTGATGAAGGTCCGCTAAAATGGAAATCATCAGGTAGGGGCCGATTTCTGTAAAGAGGCTTCTGGGCTCAGTGCACCACGGTCCTGCTGAAAAAGAGCAATGTTATTTGAGAGAACAGCATCAGAGGGTGAGAAAAGAGGTGACTGGAGGTATCTGAAAGCTGTCAGGGGTGTGAACTGAGGGGCGTGAACAAATTCTCACTAGCGTGTACACCCTATGAGCTAGGATAGCAGCCAGAGGGAAGATTTCAGCCCACATCTAACCTCCAAGTCCTGTTCTTGTGTTCAGATTTCAGTTCTGAAGGGGATTTTAAAACAAAATTATTGGAGACTGTTGTATAACATGCATTTTGGATTGCAGACATAACCTAAATGCTGGTATTTTCTAACTTCTGAGTGACTGAATTATCACCCTTCTAAAGCTTTCTTAATATTGTTAGTGAATGTAATTAGATTGCAGAGGCTGAATGAAACATCACAACTGCATAAGTAGAGATGCTCAGCTTTAAGGCCCCTAATTACACATCTCTCTATGTATCAGCCAGGCTTCTTTAATTCAGGTTCCCCCATATGACCCACAGTTGATCCAGTCAGTTTTCCCCAGAGGTAGCTCTGATGTTCTGCTACTGACAGCACAAGTAGCAATGTTAAAATGTTATTGATGGCAACAACAGGAAATGTCACAAGAAAGAGGTGAAGGGCACAAGATAAAATGCAGTTGGGGGAAGAGGAGATGTAGAAACCAGATTCCTCTTGCTCACCCTTGTTGTGTGCTGTACTTGACTAAGCAGGTGGGACAGTACAAAAAAATTCAATGGAGTAAAAACATATAGAAGACATCAGTGGAATGAGGACCACCAGAGAGAGCCACCTTCTTCCCCCAAGACACTTCTGAACTTGACATGCATGAAGTAACTGAGGCTAAGATGGGCCACTTTCGAAGGCTGATCAGCTTCCTCACTGTATCCACTAAGACTGAGGTGAACGTTTTGGGCAAGCACAGTCTGTGATGAAGACACTTGTCACTAGCAGCTGGATGCATTACATATAGGACACAGAACAACCAGGGGGCTGAGCAGGTACCAACCCAGCTACTAGCAGATTCCCCATTCACTTCCATGCCAATAGAGTACTAGCTCCTTTATAGAGGATGCTTGAATAAGATGTTACGTCTTGTCACGCATCTCTGTACCTGTATATATGCAACCAAATGTGGTGGTAAGATACATGTTTAAAATACATGATGTATAAAAAACCAGTATCTCATGCAGAAAAAAAATCAATCCCTTCATTTCCCTGATGAAAATATAGGCAGGTTTCAGGTGTTACACATACTTTTAACAACTGCTTGATAGGTAATTGGAATGTAGCTTGCCCTCAGATGGAGGTATCACAGGGGCCAGACAAGGAAACTAAGATTACTGTAAAGCAGGGAAGGTTTAGGAGCATAAGACTTTATTTCTCCCACTGCCAGTAAAATGAATAACTGATTTTTCTTCTCACAGACTGCTGAAGACTCCTACCAATGGCACCACCTGAAGAGGAAATAATAAAAAAGGAGCCCATCTCAATGCCTGTTCAGCAAAGAGGCAAGCACGCTAAGTAAGCCTGTGTTGTTTTCCCTAAAACCTTGACAACCTCCAATCCCAGGGAAAGAGTCAGTCGATGCTGACAGCCTCTTGTATTCAATACTTTCACAGAAAATTAAAAGGTTAGGGGGAAAGACTGTCAGTAGTTCACTAGTGCGGAAAGCAGCCCTACTGCAGGGATGCAAAGGACATGTGGTATCCCAGATCAGTGTTTCTCTACTACCAGCAAGAGAGCTGCTTTTCGATGGGCTTAAACCCAATGCCTTAGGCTTTCACAACTCTTCCTCTTCCCAGGTGAACTACACAGAAATGGAGAAAAGATGAAGAAGGGAACAAGAGTAATTTAAGGAAGACTAACATTATATGGAGATGTTGCATTACCTTCAAACCATACATTATTTACCGAAGGTGTTTGTAGTTAAGGTTTTATTTCAAAGAAAAGCAACCAATTTCAGGAATGAAAATACACAGCTGGCGCTTGTAAATAGCCTTAAGTCTACCCTGCAGTGACACCTTGAGGGGAAAGCATTAAAAATAAATAACCAGAACATGCATTTCAAATCAATGCTAAAGAAACAGGAACCACAGGATTAGCTGGTTAGACAGTTCCCTGGTTTCCCGGGGGAACTCATGACAATGTGGGGCTTTATGGCACCACTCCTGCCAAACAGCTTTCTGTTTACCTCCTCTCAACTTCTCCTGTACACATTCCATATTTCTACAGTCTCTTTTTCCTTTCCCTTTTTCCTCTTCTCCAGAGGAGATACAAATATTTCATTGGTTCTGACATTATCTCTGTGACTGAAAATTATCTTTTTCAGAACAGGGCTCCTCATATTCCTTATAAATTGCTCCGCCTCCTAGAGAGCAGCAAAAGGCTCCAGGATAACCTGGAGCTGGCATCTCCATGGTAGTCTGGTCTGGCAGATTTGATTGTGGGGTCAGACTGGTTCTTGCAGCCATAGAAGGGCTAATTGGCTGTTGTCCCACTCCTACTCACCAGCCTTTTCTTTCTGTTGCACGCTTAAGACTGGTCATACATACGTACAAGCACTTACAGAAGCTTTTATCCAGACATGACCCAAGAATGGCACCAGAGGTGTGCTCCTGGGAAAGACCCCCATTTAGGGCATTGTGGCCTTCTCTCTTCTTTGCAGAGGCAAACGTTCAGGGAAATGTCCCTGTTTCAGCAAACTACTGTGGCCAGCCATCTCGGGTGTCTGGAAATTGTTGGTTATGGATAAGAGCAGCTGCAAATGACCACTGCTCCTGACAAAGGGCATTTATACAGAAACTAATACTGGCATAAGGCTTCTATAAGTGTGAGGTGCACCTCTGTTGTTTGTGGTCAAATAACAAGTCAGCACTATAAAATGCTTTATAACTCCTCCAGTGGGGCTTTAGTTCAGTAAAACTCAACAAAGGCAAATGCAGGTTTCTGCACCTGGAGAAGAATAACCCCAAGCAATAGCACAGACTGGTGGCCAGTCTGCTGGAAAGCAGCTCTGCAGAGAAGGACCTGGGGGTCCTGGTGGGCAACAAGCTGTCCATGAGCCAGCAGTGTGCCCTTGTGGCCAAGGTCAATGGTATCCTGGGGTGATTGGGAAGAGAATTGGCAGGAAGTCAAGGGAGGTGATCCTGTCCCCCTACTCAGCTCTGGTGAGGACACATCTGGAGTGCTGTGTCCATTTCTGGGTTCCCCAGTTCAACAGAGACATGGAGGGTCCAGTAGAGGGAAAAAAAGAGGTGATTAAGGGACCGGAGCATCTCTCTTATGAGAAAAGGCTGAGGGATCTGGGCCTGTTCAGCCTTGAGAAGAGACAACTGAGAGGACTTCGGTGGTGCTGAGCACTAGGACAAGAGGAAACAGGCAGAAACTGATGGACAGGAAGTTTCACCTGAACATAAGGAAAACTTCTTTACTGTGCAGGTGACCGAGCACTGGAACAGATTGCCCGGAAACATTGTGGAGTCTCCCTCACTGGAGCTATTCAAGAACTGTCTGGACACAACCCTGTGCCATGTGCTCTGGAATGGCCCAGCTTGAGCAGGGTAGATCAGATGACTGTGGTCCTTTCTGATGTGACCCATTCTGTGATTCTGTTTCAGGGACCAGGTTACACAGCAGGGTTTGTGTAGCTGGCAGGCTTCATGTTTTGTGAATAAACACGGTTGGAGTTCATCTTGGAGGAAAGGGGAGAGAGAATGCTTTAGAAATGCTGCTATCATGTACAAAGCAAGAGATAATACTGTGTGCTTTTGCTAGAGAGATAAAGGGCACTGGCACAAAAAAATTGTACATTAGTTGCTATGTGCTCTGGCGTGCTAATGTGAGTTAATTTTAATTTCTCATCAGTATGCTTAATTTCTAAAGCTTTAGAAAATGCAATTGATGTCATTTGGGAAGGGCACATACTAAGAAAATTAGGCTTTTTGAGTACAAAATTCATTTTAACCCTGCATGAGGAGCTGCTCGTAACCTTCATAATTAAACTATCTCAAACATCAAAAAAAAATCTTAAAATACAATTAAAGTGAAGGTTTGTGAGTTCAAATAACATAGTACATTATTTACTGCTGGACATGAAATTCCATGAATTAAATTATATTCAAGACAGATTGTGTCACCACAGCAGTCGTATGTGTCCTGTATATACTGGCACTGGGGAAATGGGAAATAATTTTTCTATTCATTCCAACATTAGTCTCAATTACCTTGAAATTAATCTACCAACAATAACAACAACAACAAAAAAGTCAATCTATTCTTGGTTTGCACTTACAAACCACAACAAATGACTGTAAGGAGTTAATCAATAATTATAGACCATTATGGGATTCAGCAGGTCAAGACATTGCTGACAGGCCTCTCTAGGAAATCCCACATACGTGGAACAAGAACATCAGGCACTGTTCCTGCTTTCATATTCCAGTATCCTTCACTGGTCAGCAAATCAGCCCTCTGGAGAAAATTAAAGGAGGGTATTTGATCTCATCCCAAATTACCCACCCTTTGGCACCAGTGATGCACAAACTGCCTCCATGAGAGGCAGCTCATGTGGAGCCAGGTTTATTAGGTATGTTGTTTCCAAAGCTGCCTTGGGAAACAGATACGCCCCTTCAGCTTGGTGTGAAGCCTGGATCAAAGCACCAAACCCAAGGTTGAGTAAGGGACAGCCAGGGTCTGGTGGCACATGGTCAATACAGCTGAGCAAAGCATCACATCCACAACTTACCCATTTCCAGCTTGCCTGGGAGGCAGCTAGAGTTATTAAACCTGACCAGATGTGTATACTTGGATGGAAATTAGTTGTACAAAACTTGGTGTAAAATATGATGGAGGGGTAGGTCATATTTCTTTACAAACATCTGCAAGAAATTTAATATTACCTCTTCACAACCATTCCCCTGTACATTTTTTTCACCCATTCTCTCATACCACATACTCACCAGCAACCAGATGTCTGTGCTCAGGCCTGAGTTGGACCACTTGTGCATGACGCCAAGGACAAAGAACAAAAGCTGCCAAGTTCTCAGTTTGTCCCTGGAGTTCCTCTTCAGGGTCATGCAAAACATTTGGGACAGATCTCTTATATCTATTAGGAACAATCAGCTCTTATGGAGCAGCCCCTAGTATGAGCATCCTGTTAATTTCAGATCTTTAATTCTTAGGCCAGGTTGCTGTTTGTTGCTTCTTTTTACTTGTTTGGAAAATTGTCCTTGTGGGCTAATGGGAAAAAGCTTATGTGCTATGTTAAATGTCACCTGTTGCCATGTCGATGTCACCCTCCTGTTGTTAGGATGCCGGGTCTGCTGGAGAGTAAGTTGGGTTGGGATCTTCTCATAGTGTAGGCCTTCTGGGCTCGGTGCAACAACCTTTGCCTCCATTTTACTGCTGAAAAAAGGTGTTTTTTGAGGGGAGTATTTATGCTTTTAACTCTTTATTCTGCAAATTCTTCTAACACTCAATCACACTTTGTTCCTACTAATCTTCATGTTTCTATTACGAATCTCCCCATCCTTTGGGCTCTCCCAGATTCTGGGCTGGCTCTCTATTTGAGATGAGGCACGATACATGCACAGAGGTGGATGGTGAGGCTGTGTGTCTGGCTCCTGCCTTGCCCAAATGATGCAGGAAACACTATCTGCTGGTAGTGGCAGCAAATGATACTCCCTTGCCTGTGCATGCCCTTTGACAGCTGATGAGGAGAAGCACTTTGTAATGAAAGAAATTTGAAAGTGCTCACAGGTATTAAGAGCTATGCTGAGACCTCTGGGTTTCTGCAGAGCAGCCTCCAAGTTTTCTTTGAAAGGTGCAGCTCATGAGCCTTGATCACCTCAAATGATCGGAAACAACTGGGCTGTTTCCCTAGAAGCTCTCTCACTGCTGGAAGAAGGTGTCCCTGGGAACCCCTGAGCTATGCTTGCTCCTGGAAACCCTTGTGGCCAGCTGTACTTGGCCAGGGTGGGCCATTTCTGTTCATTTGTACGGCTTGCCTGGGTTCAGCTCTCAGTGGCTCATCTTGGTTTAAGTGCTGATGAAATTCTTCACCATGAGAAAGGGGTTGAAAGACAGCCAGAACATGTTTTGATTTAGTTTGATTTGAAGAGAGGAAAGATATGTTTCTTTATCACCCTATATTTCTGTCCAGTTGGCTTTTATGCACACACATGGTACCTTATAAGCACCAACAAGCTTTAACATCTGTGGTGCCTACAGCACTTCAGCACAGCCTTAACACATTGACAATTGTCACTGTACAACTCAGCTCTGTATTACCAGATGAATGGAGCTCCAGCCTTCAGTAACTATCACTTACAGTTTTATTTCAAGTAAAGACTACTGGGTAGGCCTTTTAAAAAGGGGTGGAAAACAGCTTTGAATTGTACAAATTGCAACAAATAGTGGCTAGTTGTATGTATGCCAGTCTGTGCCACAGGGAAGGTGGATATTACAAATGCTCTGGGATTCCATTTCATCCTTTTATAGTTGCTTTTTCCCCACCACTGCATCCTCTCCAGTAATAGTGTTAAATAATGCATATGTAATTTTGTTGTTTTATGATGAGTTTTGCTTCTAACACCAGACTGGGACTGTCTTTCCCTCCCTACCCTGAAATTCACAGTTGTAGATACAGAAATTCTATCATTTGTTGCTGCAGCATTTGAATAATTAGAAAATATTGTTTGGAGCACATACCGCTTTTTCATCGGCCTCTCTTGACTGAATCAGATGGTCAGACACTGTCATGCCATCTGTAGTGAGCCCTGCAGGTGGATGTGCCATGCCAAGAGATTTTGTTTGACAGCCTTTATTCATCAGATGGGTTTGTAGGCAGCTCATTACAGAATGATGAACCTGCCTGTTTCTGGGTAATTATCAGCTTCACAGTCCATTGGGTAAGATCAGCTCCCTTATAAGTGACTTCTGGTTCCTGTAAAAGGGATATTTTTTTTCTCCTGAGCTTTTTACTGCACCATTTAAAAGTAAACCATCATTTCAGAGACTTTAAGTCACAATTGTCTTTCAGTCTCCTGCATAGACATCTTCACTAAAAAAAAAAAAAAAGTTGCCCAAAATATAGATAAATAGATGTACAGTGTACTAGTCAGCCTTGATAAATCCTTTGTTTCTGCTCCTAGCACATTCACACTATCAAGATGATAGGCTAAATCCTCTCTTCTGTTTCTTCTGTTGCTGGAGACCATCTACTGCATTCTGGCTACTAGTTTATTTTCAGAAGTTATTGGCTTTGTTTACAATCTTTACCATTCAGAGCTCAATTTCATACAAAGGTGGATGAATAATCCCTTTCTTAATGTCTTCCTGTGGGTCAGTGTAAGAGAAATGAGTGTAGAGCAATAGGAAATTGCATCAGAAATATTGTGATGCACTGAGAGACCGAGCAAACAAAGAGACAGGTGCCACCAGATACAGGTCCCAAAAGCACTTCTTTTACCAAGACAGGACCAGGGATGGTATTTTACACCTGGAGAAGCACTGGATTTGCTGGCATTGCAGCAGTCACACTGTACTCTCATGAAATTTGTATTCCAGGCTGGGTCAGGGCAAGCAATCAGGTGGTGACTAGTAAAGCATCACAGAAAACTGCATAAGGGAGGAAAAATTGCATCACTGGTTTCACTCATTGTACAGACTTGATGAAATAAGGTTTCTCACTGTCCTCTATATGCAGCTGGGTGCTGTCCCCCCATGTGGCAGTGCTAGGGGGTGCCAGCCAGCAGCCAGCACAAGGGAGTTCTGCTGATGCCCCCCCTCCCCATAGCGCCTTCGCACCCAATGCCTTGCCTGCTCTCCAGGGGCTACAGCCTCTCTCCCCACACTGCGAGGCACATCTTGCCAGCCAAGACGTTCTAAGTCCTGGGTTGCACAGTCCCTCCTCACTTGGGGCTGACAGCAACACGATAGACCCTCAGGCACCAATCCCGTGGGGATACTTAGCTCCCTGGGGGACCATCCAGCCAGCTCCCACACTGCGCAGGTGCAGCTTCCCATGAATGCCGGTGAACCAATAAGGCTGATCCCTGGAGGAAATTCTTCTAGTTGGTATTTAAAATTCAATTAAAAAAAATGCAGTTTTGAGAGTACAGCAGCCTGTGAGGGAACTCCTGGTATGAAATCATAACAGGCAAAACAAAGCAATCTCTCTTTACAAAATGGGTTCTATCTTCACATTACCTCTGCAAACAGAATGACACAATGGTGGGGTAAACACATCCTTGCAAAACACAAATACAGCTAAGGAATACACAAACAAAATGCAGTGCTCTTCCGTAAGAGAATTCTGTGTGGATTTTCGGAAGTGGCAAAATGTCACTTATGTAGGAGATAAAACAAATGTCTCATGCTATTCAGCTGACTCTCCACCCCGTCCGTGACAGTGCAACAAGAGGTATCTCAGGAAATGCTTATACATGTTATGTATATAAACTATGGTTAAAATGAAGTGAGAAACATTTTCCTTTGGAAAATGCATCTCGTGACAATTAAATGATGTTTCACAACTGTATAGTGTTCTAATAAGGAGCTAATACATTAATTTACTCACAGTTAGCATCGATTTTATAGCAGAGTTCTCTAATCACAAAGATAAATTATCTGTCTTTAAAAATTATTCCACCAGCAAGTTTGTTGCATGCAATACGACAGTGTAAATGATTAAGCGCAATTCCTGCTGTAATCACTGGGTGACATTTGGATGTGTTGGAAGATTTCAGTTTTGCATGGCAAATGAAATGGAATGTTGCATTTTATACAGAGTAATGAAATGTAAGCAAGAAATCAGTGCCAGAAATAAGGATGTAGATGAATGGTAGGAATAGATTCATAAAAATTCTAGAATAAATATACAAAATGGATCATTAAAATACTAGAGATTACTGTAAGGTGCTTGATAATAAGTAGTGATATTAAGGCTAGTCTCAGGATAAGTTTGTTATTGAGAGAACAGTAACTATTAGTCTTGTGGCTGGTCAGGTGGGATCCCTTAGGCTCACATAAACCAGAGAAAATCAAACAACCCCTGGGCTTCCATGATGACCCCAAGCAGCCCTGGATGCACTAGGGTGGCCACATAGAGCTGCAGTGTCAGTCATGTCAGTCTGCAATGCTGCTCCTGTGCAGGTCAGTCCATCCTTCCTTCCTTCAGTCATGCAAATCCACCTGGGTCACTCCTCACCAGGCTCAGAGGGTTGCAAAAGCATGGTTGTCTTATCAAATGCAGTGAGATCACAGTGAAAGAGGCCCTACCCAGTTAGGGACAAGCAGGCAGCAAGTCCTCCCTTCTGCTGCACAAACCACTGCTTCATGCTGACAGAGGTGTAAGTGTTGCTGAGCCATCATGGTTCATTGATATATGAATTCAGTTGTTAAGAGATGCCTTGGGCACAGCATTGCTCTCACGTATTTCAAATCTCCTGCTAACACTGCTGCCTTTTGGTTCCAGCAAAGTATCAAAAAGACCATTTAGAAAGAGATCAAGTTTTGTTTGTCTTTTGAAGGACAAAATCGAGAAAAAAAAAATCTTTTAGAAAGAAAAACTATGTTTTGTGTGCTCTTCAGAAAGAAGAAAAACTGACTGCAAACTGTCTTCTTCACTTTGCTGCTAGAATTACTTCTGGACAGAAGGGAAAGGGGCTGACAAGCTGTGTTTTTTTGTTTTAACTTCAGGTCTGGCAGTTCTTACCAGGAAAAAACAAGCACAATTCATAATATTGTGAAACGGTAGAGGAAAAAAATTGGGCATGAGCGAATTGAATATTTTTCCTACACAAAAATACACCCTCCCTCATCTCTAATATGAAAGCATGGGGATTTTTTTGCTGAGCAGCAAAGTACTAGCAAAGACTTAAAAGTACAAAGCATATGCCAACTATTTCCCTGTACAGTCATCTGTAGATATATGACTGTTGAGATGACCCTTTCCCTAATATTTGAAAAAAAATGAACTACTGGATATAAGTCACTGCGTATTTATTCAACTGAACCAGTATGCTTTAAGAGAATAGTTTCCATCAGAAATATTGTTGCCATAATGCACGTGTTATAAAGGAACCCGTTTTATTTCCAAAGAGGAGGTTGCTTCTAAGAAAACTTGGTCACAAGTCTATTATCAAGCTATTTATTTCCTCTGCCCCCTTCATCATTGCACCCCTTTTCCCAAACATGCAGTCAGGGACACGAACACTAATTGTTGAGTTAGTGAAGTTGCAGAATTATGACGATTTGATACTGCTTTACCTCCCTTATGCTGGACTCTTTCTCTGGTGCAAAGCAAGAATTGAAACATGAGGTACATATAAAGATGAGACAGCTGCATGAGACCAACGCATTAACCTACTCACCACAAATGGTTCTTGCTGCATCCTAATCATCACATGCACTCTGCCAGTCTCCAGCCATGATGTAAAAATAGTCCCTTCCTGACATGTTTGCACTTCGGTCTGCTGCCTGCATCCACCCACTGCCAGCTGAGTACTTCAGAAATGGATCCATCAACTAGCGCTGGGATCAGAAAGTCAGATGGTGGCACTCCATGTTCAAAGTAGAAACAGAGATGTTTATTTGTCAGCATTGCAAAGTTACACCTAACCACCCATCTCATAAAACATGATTTTGCTTCAGGTCTGACTCACAAAGTCTCTTAGCTGTGTCATTCCCTGCCTGGCAGCATCTGAAGAGCATGACCGTGCTGGGGCTGTCCAGGCTTGTGCGTTCTGGTCTCTGTGTGCCAACAGATGAATCAATACACAGCTTTGACTCTGGGCTGTCAGTAAAGTACTCCCCAACTGGGATCTGCTCCCCAATTTGGTAAATTTTTTTTGGTAATTATCACTGTAGGCTAGAAACTGAGAGTGCTGCAGAAGAGCAAGGATTTTTAAGAATCAGACTGTGTTGAGGAGGGAAGCAATCAAAACTCACAGCAAAACCCAGATACTCTGTTACCAAGCCCAAGGCAATTCCACATATATAAGTAAACCAGCAGTGTAGTACCCTGCCACCATCACTTTAGCAGTATATGGAGCTATTTATACACGCAGGAGCAGTGTTTCTGCCACCACATCCCCGGAGCGTTACCTCTGGCTGTGATGTGACGCCACAGCCGCAGCCACCTCCCAAAGGGCCGGGAACAAGAGGGCACTCAAGGCCACAGCCCATGACAGCTGCTTGGAGGGGGCACAGAGCATCCCCAGGGCCATTGAATGCAAAATCACAGAGAAACTTTCCCAGAGAGGAGAATTATAGGATTCTAAGAAAAGATTGTCTTGAAAATTCCCTGTGCAGTTTTAAGAAAGACATCCACTGTGCACAGACACAACCAACCTCACTTATGGCATCATCTCCTATTTTATGTATCCTCAAAGGCCAGCGGCAGACAGATGTGGTTTCAATTATTGGCATCTTAGTCTACCATTGATTATTAATCAGCAGACATGCTGTAGTCTAAATGCAAGTAAAAGCCAATTTAAATACAATTTTTTCCCCCCAAGAGTCTTTGAAGGGCCATATTTTGCCAATTTCAAATAATATATTGAAATAACTTTTGCTTTTGCAAATAATTTTTCATTTTTCAGGTATCAAATGAACTTCACTATTCTTTCTTTAGTGATACAGTCTTGGTTTTGTGATAGCTGGATGTTAGAAATGGAGAAGCTTAGCACAGTTTACTGAGGTAAAGTTTACTCTGATTCAGAATAGATTGGTAAGGGATTCCAGCACAAAGGTAAGGTAAATCAATACATATCACCTGCAATAAAGATAAGACTTGTAAGACGATAAGGGAAAAGTAAACCCTGTTTTAATGTGTAAGAAACTGCTGAGGAATTTATATTCTTTTTTTACTAAGTCATGTGAGGTAACTATGTTGTTTAGAACTGACAGATGCCTTTGAAGCATTTTATCCGGATCAGCTATCTTGCAGAATCTTCTTAAGCTAAATAACAGATTCTGTACTAACATCACTATCTACACTAGACCTCAGAAGTGTATAAAGGCTGCCTCAAAGCAAGGAAGCTGATTCCCAGATTGCAGTCTCACAAATCACCAAAATCACCTCCACGTACCCTACAGCCAGCTTGCTGGTGGTCTAATGCTTCTTTTCTTCATCTTTCAGGTCCATAAGAAAAATAGCTTTACTACGTTCATTACTCCAGTACCACTTCTTCACTTACTAGTACCTATCACAGGGATGCTGCGTGATTTTTGAGTAGGAGGGTAATGGTCAGAAAACCCCTTATGTTTTACTTAAAACAATTTGGTAATTCCTTCTGAAAATGTCTATTTGAATATTATTAAGGACTATTTAGCTTTCAAGTTACTCTGAGTCTCTCAAACTCTATGTTAGAAGTTGGAAGCATGAACTCCTAAGCATGTCTTCCCTCCTTTGTTACGATATTAAAAAAACTTGAATGTAAAATGAAAAAAAAAAAAAAGTATTTCTACTATAACTTGAAGAAGGAATGGTGTTTCATTGCTCTGCAAGTAAATATAACCTATAATGATTTCTCATAGTTTACAACTGAAATTTGGTTTTCACTTCTAGCACACCTTTGGCATTCAAAGCACATGTATTTTAGTATTTGTTCATTCAATCATCAAATTGTGCAGTTTGTCATGAAGATATACAACCTGAAATATCATTATCACTGACTACAACAAGCTGTATTGTGTTACCTTATTGAATATGGGCACATTATTGGCCAGTTTTCTGCAAAAAAATTCAAATAAATTTGAAGCATCACATCTGTTACCAATGTAAATATAAAACAAGTAGGAACAGAGACTCAAACTGTGACTGATTGCAAAATGAATGTAGGTCTGAATCTATTGCTGTGTTTAGAATTTATTAGTTCTCTGCCTTTAACTTCAGAAATTCAGCCAAGACATTCCTACTTAAAAATTACACTAACTCCTTGTAAATGTCTGGGTAAAGGATAGAATATCTGTGAATGTGGGTCTGTGAAAGCCACTAACTTCCCTGCTACGACAAAAACCATGTTCTGAATCATGACAGGGACGTGCAGACCTTGGAATGTCTCATGAAGACTCACCACTGTCTTAGATGAGGCCAGGGTTTAACCTAAGGAGTGTAAGAGGTCTAAAAAGGAATTCAGGCAGTGGAGAATAGGAGGCATTGCACTGGATCCCAAGAGGTTTAAAAATTGACATTCAAGAGAGGAAAGACAGCTGTACACAGATGAACCATATGAAAACAAAATGCTGTTAAGCCAAAGATTTTGTGCTTTTTAAAAGCAAAGATTCTAATTTTTTTAGGTGTGCAGCAAAAATTAAATTCCCCAGCTGCAATGGGGGGGGTACATGGGGTGGGTTGAACAACCCATGTTAAGAGGGTATGAGAAATAGTACTATGCAAGATGATGATCCATGAATGTTACAGGCAGATGTGACAGATCAGCTGTATCACTGGGCAGATACATGTGTATGTGCTGGTTAATTTGCAACAAATTCTAATAACTTACAAAAAAAACAAACCCAACACTTCAGGTGGTGTGCTAAAGGAATCATTACTATAATCTCAGGCTATCCACAATAACTTAAAACATTCAAATCCTGGATCATTCATACTGTTAACGTGTTACTGTTCCAGACATAAGACTAATTTATAGAAGGTAATGTGGCTTGTTGAAGAATTCAATTCACTCCAAGTGTTTTCAACAGCCAGTAAGAAAGAGCACTGCTTGTAGAAGGAATCTATTTCAAAATGACAGGACTCCCCTGTTCTTCTTCCTCTTTTTGACTATAGTATGTCAATTTATCAAGTAAATACACAAGTTTGCACAAACTCCTACCTCTCTGGTGGGAAAACAGAGTAGGGATTTATTCTTTCCTCAAGCCTTTTAAGTAAATTTTTTTTTTTTGAGAAGATTATACGTTTTGTTATTTCAGTGGATTATCTAGTTATACTTCACAAGACAATATATTCATGTTTGGGGAAAATACAATAAGCAGGATTCATTTATTAATCTTCTTTGATTATTTCTGCAAAGTCTATTTCATTGTCCCAGTCCCACAAAATATGGGGAAGTTTTTAAATTAGCAATTTCTTTCTGAAGTGAAACACCCCAGTACTAAAGTACCGTGGATTTTATGGACTGGGTGAAGTGCATGTGTCTGTATGCATTAAGAGCACATTTTGAAAAAGTGAACTACTTTGAAAGGAACGAAACTGATATATTCTTTCCAGAAAATTACTAAAAGCTGACCTGTAGCTAAAAAAATACCATATTTATTGACAAGGTGGTGTGCACTACTGAGGTACTTTGCATTTCAATAGTTCACTTACTGCAAAAGTAAATGAACAGCTAAGGTATTACCTCAGGAATTTGTTTTTTTCATTTCCTCATTTACACAGGCACTCCTCCATCCAAGTGGCAGGTAAACTATGGAGTAAACTGAGATGACAAAATTCTTGAGTGTTTTAGTAAAAATATCACAACTGAAACACCCTCTTTGAGCAACTAAATAGAAATTATGTACTTTGAAAAAGTTAGGGACATCAGCAGGGAAAAATAATCCCAGTGAAACCATCAGCATTACACGATAGGTGATTACACCCCACTGGAACATGCAATTACAGCTCTGTTCCTGCTGAGGTCATAATTACTGTTATCCATAGGGTGGTGGTTACATTTACCTTCCTGTTGTTAATTCACATACTGTCTTTGGATTGGACAGTGAAAGACAACCCCACTCCTACGTACAGCATGACTGCTACACCGACTGTCCAGCATGGGGAAGAATTATAATCTAGTGAATGTCATTACAAAAAAGAATTAATTCTCACACACAAGTATTCTTACAAGAAAGTTCATGAGATCTTCAAATCCAACAGCTGCTCTCTGTGACTATTTTAGCCTATGCTGACAAACGAACAAAAGCTGACAAACAAAAGATTGCTGAACTGGCCTGTCTCTTATCATTTCTCCTTACAGTTGTGTTGAAATAGACACATAACTCCAGTGTTATGCATTTTTCTCTGATATAACTATTTTATGCAGCTGATTTAGGGTAATTAAAGAAGCTGGCGTATTATCTGCATTTGGACACATCTGAATGATTTGATAATTAGGAAATTTCATACTACTTTGAAAAAAGAAAGGAGACTGCCAAAATTCCGAGAAATTCACTCCTTTCTGGATTTCTACAAAGATTGTGTGTTAACAACTCATGTCCAAATATAGTTTAAAAATTCTGCTAGCATACTAACACATCCAATGAGTACTGAATTTTCCTAAGTGAGGTTGAGAAGAGGCAAAATTAAAGGAAAAGCTTAAAATGTTGTAGACAGCATTAAAATCTACTGCCAATAAGTAAAGTAGAATTAAGAATGAGCCTTAATTGCAGAAATGTTATGAAGTAAACAAACCAACAAACCTGCACAACTTATCATCATAAACAGTCATGAAGTGCTGGGGGTAGGGAGTGTGGGTCAGGGGGTAGAGAGGATATTTTTTTTCTGTGTTACACAATTATTTGCTTGAGTACCTCAGGCCCACAAAAACTTCATTCAGGTGTGCTTCGCATCAGGGACAAGACTTTTATCTGTAGATTCTATCATTTAGCAGAGTAATGTCCCTTGGAAAAGAAAATATACATGTTTCCTACAGAACAAAGCAAGGCAAATGTTTTGCATTAGAAGTGACTGTGTTTGGTTTTCAGTGTTTGATGACTGGGGCGAGAGGGAGTGGGAAGCATGAAAGTACACAGTCAGCAGTCTGTGCAGAGGAAATAGTACAGACTACAGAAACAGCAGACTCCCACCAAACATGAATTTTGAAAGTTTTTGGCAGCTTCTGCTTTTCTCCTCATGCTTGGAAACATTTCAAAGGCAGGATTACAAAGGAAGACATCACATGTTCAGTTCGAAACTGTAACTGGGGCTCCAGGGAGCAGAGAGGGGGCAGGTACAGAGGCAGCACACGCTGTTTTTAAGGACTCACTTCAAAGCACTTACCTTCATACCTCTCCGTGCAGGTAAGGATCACAGCCCGGCAGATGATCCACCGCCTCTCCATTTAAACAATAAGGAGGAGGATTAGTTAACCTGAGACTGCATTACCAACCTGTGCCTCTGACCTAAATACCACAGTTAAGCAACAGTGTTTTGTGAATGTAGGACTTCAGGCAGGAACTGGACTGATACAAACCTGGCATGTGATAGACTTTGCTCTAATCAAGCGCTTTATAAACATGCAGCTCCTGTCTTGCTCCTATGAATTATGAATTTCTCAATACATCCAAGGGGTAAGGTTGTCATATACCAGAAACACGAGGTCATAGAAAAGACCAAAGTAGTATCACCTCCTTAGAGCAATAATTAATGTATTAAACCTCCTACATTTTTGGTTTTCCCCTGGGAGGATTTTCTTGGCTAGAAATCCCTACTACATACTGACCAAGATGTTCACCTTGTTCTTTCCCAGTGGCATGCCTAGAGTGCAGAAAAGAAAATATAGAAAAAAACCCCCATAACCAACCTCCAAAGTAAACCATAGTCGGCAAAAAAAAAAAAAAAAAAAAAAAAAAAAAAAATTTCTCAAACTCCTGCCTTTACATCTATTTGAGAATTTAAATGCTTGCATTGGCAATTACTTTGCACAGTTTAAAACTTCATCTGTCCCAGGGAAGCAGAGAACGGAAGAGAAGAAAACTACCACTATTTGGATATTCCTTTTGCTGAGCCTATCATCTTTGTTAATAGCCTCTAATGAATAACTCACTCAGGGATAAACATGCTAGCATTATTATTTTGTCAGCAGAGTCAGTCTGCTTCAGAAGAGAGCAGTCATATGACTGTCACAGTTTCCAAATTGTCATAAGCTGTGGGAAAACAAAAATTAGTAGCTGAGAGAGAAGGCTTAACTCTCACTACTGCAAACAACTCAGCAGCCTGTGCCTGATTCAAAACACATACACACAAACTTAAAAAGCAAATATTACTATCCAACACAAACTACTCTAGAGCAGACAGGTTTCTCTTGCCTGAGAGGCCCTAGAATTTATTACACCAACTTGGCTGAAAAAAGCAGTTCTTTGACACACAGTCCATCTTAAAATCATGCTGACTTTAAAAGTGCCAAGATGGACATAGGAGCGCATCTAGGCACGACACTCATGCTTCCTACACGAGACTTCCCTTTTGCATCCTAGTCTTCTGAAATGGGTGATAACAGTCATCAAAAGGTAAATGTCTGCACACAGATCACTTCCTATAGAAGCCGCTGACATCTGGTTTCCAGAATTCAGAACTGGTTTTTTTGACCTCTTGGGGTCAAAACAAGTTGATTCTAGGCATAATTTTGTTACCTTATCAAAGGCCCCTTTGTGTGAGTTTGTGTGACAGGGTTCTACAGCTCTGGAGGGAGGAATGTTTACCAGCAAGCAGCAGGCTGAGGAGATTATTACATGCTGAGAAGCAGCATGTGAAAGTCTCCCAGGACTGGTAAGCTCTGGAGACCAGTTGTTCTGTTAAATCCACCAGAACTGATAAATTCAGAAGACCATAAGCCTGCTGGCTGTGTACATAACCACTACCCACATCAGTATCAACCATAGGGTGCATTAAGTTGGATCATGTACAGGATTACGTATACACACTCAGTGAAGCAAAGGGCTCTTCAAAGGACTTTCTAAACTACCTACCTTGAGTCAGAGGGCCCAGAGGTGGGGCCGGCCCTCCCGATTGTTTTTCCTACAGAGTAATTATGAGTGTGTATCTGAATGTGCTGTGTGTAAATAATTACCTGCTATCAGTAACAGTTCTAGTAACAAAAAGCCTTCTGTTCGCTGTGATGTGTATGCCTCCCAACTTGATCTGCTATCATGGAAAGGGGAATTTACAGAATCAAACATTCAGCTACTTTATCAGTTATTTCTTGACTGCTGCTGCCACTGATTTAATCTGTCATATGACTTGCAGAACTCACTTTATGCAAGATCTCATTTCCAAGACTTTCTTAGAAGTCAGAAAATTGAACTCCAGATGTTCACGATAGAAACATCCCTAGCCAACCTAACCAGTTTTTGCTAGTCTGTGCAACTTGGACTCTTCATTAGAACACCAGCATGTGCAGAGAATAATCATCATGATAGACCAAATAAATAGAAGGTTAACACCTTTAGTTGCTTTTACTTCTGAAAGGCAAATTTAGGAAGGAAATACTTCTAAACAAGATTCCTGCTGCTGCTCCTTGAAGATAAGATTCTAGAGAGCCTGAACCTCTGTTCATGCCTGATCCATTTTTCTATTATTTCTGGCAAAACCCCACACATACTAGCATAAACCTTTGAAGTATTTCCAGCAGACCTTTAGATTTTGGCACATAAAAGTATCTCCCATGCATATGCAGTACACCTACCTATAATTGCATCACTGGCGCTGAAAGTTGTGCCATATCATTATTAGTTAGTTGGAGGACTCTACTCCCAGGAATCTTAGAGCTGTTAGGAAAGCTCTTCATGATCTCATCTGACGATATGTAAACTAAGCATTAATGCCCCAGGAAAGACTCTTTAGTAGGAACATGTTGTATGTATTACTATTCTATTCTAATAATTTCACTTCTACACTTCTGTGATTTTGCTATTTGCTTCTTTAAAATAACAACTTCGTGGAATTACAAACTGGCAACTTGGGTGCCTCGCAGCTTCTTTTCATTTGTCCCACTTTACTAGTTCAATACAGGGATGTGAACACGTGGAAGTTTCTCTTTAAAGACAGACAGACAAATACGATGGTTATTACGTAGTGCTAACAAAAACTATCTGCTGGACTGTTTACAGTGCTTGGTATAAACTCCTTCAAGCGCCCTGAGCTAAACAGCAGCTTTGTTGCTCTGAAGGTTTCTGCTTAGATGGCTTAGCAAGGTCTTGTCCTTCGCTGCAAGCTACAGGATAGCACTTTTAGGATTTTTCACTTCATTTAAGTGTTTATAATCAGGAACTTCTGGAAATTCCTGACTGCCAAGCCCTGACAATGAGCTCTTAAGCTTTGACTATTGCCTGAACAGAACTGCGGCTTAGCTAAGAAAGTTGTTTTGTTTTTTTTTTAACAATTCTTTCTCATCCAATAAATACTGAGTTTCAAATATCCATGACAAATTCTTAAGACATTCTTGGCATCTTAATGGAAAATTTCCCTTCTATAGCAAAAAAAGAGTCATTTAATACTTTGAGTATCTCCAAAGTGAAGTTACATCACTAAACTAGATTGAACTTACAAAGCACAGTGTTCTCTCATTTACTGTTTTTCTAGCTAGTATTTTGCATTTAACGTGCATTGGTTCACTCCTGTTGCCAATGAGAAGACGCCTTGGACTGAAAAACATCACCACTTAGTGCTTCTAGAAGACATACATTCAGAAGTTGAACTTTCCAATCCAAAAAAAAAAAGATGTAAAATTATTCTGAAACATCAGTATTTCTTTGAGTCAATAAATATCTTCCACTTTTCCTGCCAAATTTTTATTGTCACAGAGAGCACATGTGGGAGATATTAGCTATAAAAACTCTGTTTACAGGGAAAATGAAAAGCAAAATTTTGACAACTTCAGAAAAATGGTGACAAACACTAGCAATGTTTTACTTACATAAAGCAGAGATAAAAGGAAGCAAATTACTTTTCTGCCCCTCATGAAGCTGAAAAATGGTGGAAAAAATTGATTAAAAAGTTACTACCTCAGCAAGTACTACAAGCATTTCTCTTCTTGGATGCAAAGGCAGTGACTTGTTCAAACCAGAGAAGGGAGGAATAATAGGCAAAGTAGTCCATTATAATTTAAACTACTTGAGATAGGCCAAAACCACTGAGCAACCAATTATCAGCAGACAATCATCTGACTTTGGGATTGAGCAAACTCATCTTCTGACACTGATGGTTGGTTAATGCCCAAGGAAGGAAAGTCTCCTGCAGGATTTAAATGAGATTAGCCCTACCACTACATTCTGTGTGGGAATGGACCTCTCAAATCTGAAGCAGTTTTATTATAGAGTGAATCTTCACGAGATCTTGAAATTTGGTAAGAGGCCTAATCTGGTTCTCCAGCTCCAAAAAATACTCCATAATCTCTCAGATCTAAGGGTGGACTCTGGAAGATAGGGTTGAAAGGTACGATCAGAGTTTTCTTCCTCAATTGGTATCACTAGAAATTATTTAAAAGGTTTGATATATTATCAAGATAAACTGTCTCTTCTTTGAATTTGAATGTCAAACTCCATACTCAAACTACTCCGTACTCATCTTTCAAGTTTAACAGAACTATATTAAAGAGTACATGCTTGTTATTTTTTGTATCTAAAATAGTTCATTTATAGTTCAAGAATTATGATTTTTGAGTAGGACTTATTAAAAAATACCTTAAAAAGATATTTTCAAAATCTGTAACAAAATAATGACTCATCAATCTTTAATATTAAATTCTTGCCAAAGCAGCTACAAGTCAAAATACCAGTATTTATCTGTAGAAATAACAGAGCTTTAGAATACAAAGCAATATAAGTATCCATGAAAATATAAATAATATTTAATATTATAATTGTAATAAAAAATTTTTAAAATAAATTTAGTCAATCGTTTCTAGGACTTGCTCAGTCTCCACACAATCATATCTGAACTGAGCTGAGCTTCTGCTATTTTCAAAGCCACTTTCTGGTAAAGGGCACCATTCATTGTTTGATTCATACTTAGCACACTTGCTTCCCGCTCATTCTGAAGCTTCTTCCTGAATTGCTGAACTCCTTCCTCAGTGTCCAGTAAAGAAGCCAGAGGAGCATTATCAGTTTTCTTGCCAGCCTCATTCCCCCATGGCAAACTGTTTTCAGCTTTACTTTCTTTTGAGAAGAAAGAACTCTTCGAGATGAGCATTTCTTTTACCAAAGCCAGCGCTAACTGTTCAGCAAGTACACTTTTTCTTCCAGATCTCAGCAGTTTTACACGGCAGCTTGGCGGGAGAACTCTAGTAAGGCTATGAAGGCACTGGAACAAGACAGTCAGATTTCTGTAAAACAAGATTATTATTATTGCTACCTTATATCTTCAAAATTCCATAGTGGAAAATAAAAGAAAGGTACTTGAAAACAAAAATATAAACACTTATGTTGATTATGGTTCTAAGTATTGTGTGTACTTTACATACAAGAACAAGCATTTAGAGGCAGACAAAAATCACTTTTATTCATTGATTGTCACTATCAACAGGTATGTACATCCCTGTTAGGTGGCCTACACCTTGTCTTTCTTAAACAGAGGGTGAAAGTTGCACTTAAAAATCACACATTCAGAATTATTAAGAAAGCCAGATAAAAGTGCTGGTAATCATCAGGACACCTACTCTCCTGGATAGCAGTGTAGCACATACAACACAGTGACATATTCCTTGTTCTAAAAGAAATGCAGAGTTTGTTAAAGTCTTATACCCAATGTTTGCCCTGATAAACAAAGAGAACCTCAACCCAAAAAAACCAAAAGCATCCTGCACTAGCTAGTTTTCTCACACAGATCAGAAAGATGTCTTTCCTTGAAGTACTTCTATTTCAATGTAGTTATCTTAACATTCCACTATTTGTAATGTATAGTTTATTTGGTTTCTGAAAGACTGAAAAAAAGAATAGTCTGTAGCTTCCACCTATCACAGAAATATCCTAGCTGGATAAAAGATCAATCCAAAGACAGGAAAAAAAGATACGGAAAATACAATTATAGTTACACCATAAACATGCAGCTCACTAACTTTTAATGGAAAATGGGAGAAAAAGTCAATAGTACTAAGTAAATTAACTTTTCAAAAGGAACCAAAAGTCTTGAGACTTAAAATTTAGTGATTGATCTCTTAAACATTTCAGCCTTTCCTCTTACATAAAGGGGATCAACTCCCCATTTGAGTAAAAGCCTGAAACTCACTATAAAATAGACTCCTAAAAGTTATACCTTTTGTTTCTTTTATTTTTCAGCTTGAACTCATCAGGACAGCAACATTTGCCAATATTCAAGAAGTATTTTTTATGTCATAAGCCTTATCCAGCTAAATCATAAATTATGGTAGTATTACTAAATTGCTTAGCCTGGTTGTGGAAATTTAAGAACATTTCTCCAAGAATCTACATAAGAAAGGAAATCCCTGAGACTCTTCTGATTACTTCCTTTTCATAATCATGGCAGATAGGACATAAAGATAGCAGAAACATGTACAAAATGAGACAAAATTTATGTTGCAGTACTAAAATAAAAAATGGACAAGCAATAAATTTAAACTTAGTATAACTTGGTGTTTGTGGTTTGGTTGGATTTTTTGTTTTAATATCACTTTAAGGATTTTTCTTTTAATCAACACATGTTGAAGAAAAAATTATATATTATACTAAGAATAAACTTAATAATAATAAATATAAAATTAGGATGCAGTAAAATGAAATTAATAAATAGTAGCAAGCAGATAGTAATGGAGACTAGACTTATTTGTAATTCTAACTAATTCTAATTGATTTTCTAACCTAGACAAAATTAAACCATAGAGTTCATGTTCTGCCGTAGTTCTGATCTGAAAATAATTCTGTTGTGGCTCATTGTTATCATATCATCATATTGGAAGCCTGTTGGTTACGATTTTGGCTGATATTTATGGTACTAGTAGAGAACAGTGTAAAGATTTAAAAAGCTTTGCATGGAACAATGAATATATGCAATGATTTGAGTGAATTTACCTGCAAAATATTGTTAGAACCCCTTCAAATGGATTTTTCAGGCTCCAGTTAAAAACTGTACCGTACACATTTCCTGCTTTATGACAGAATATGTTGTCATGGCATTCCTTAAAGGGTGTGCATTCCATTTCTCCCAGTAACCATGAATTTACTGGAGTCAATGTGCAGTCAGAAGACATAATCTGAAAGGAGAATCTGACAGCTGTTGCAAGGACAGCAAGTATATCTTCCATGGCACCTGCAAGAAAATACAATAAAAAGATATTTGACCTAAA
Source organism: Myiotriccus ornatus (assembly GCA_036023395.1). Lineage (NCBI taxonomy): Eukaryota > Metazoa > Chordata > Aves > Passeriformes > Tyrannidae > Myiotriccus > Myiotriccus ornatus. The sequence goes on from JAYRBT010000001.1 coordinate 100,028,867, forward strand.
TCTTTTGATCACGCTGCCTGCATTAAATGTGTTTAGATTTTTGGCTTGTACTCCTAGTTTTTCATTAAGCATTTGCACCTGTATTCAGGCATTCTTTGGGAATTTTCTTCTCACCTAAATTCTTATACCTACTTCTGTCAAGCAAAACAGTTGATTAATGGAGCGCTACCAATACAAAGCTCTTAAGATAAACATTACCTTGCCAAAAGAAGGCTATTAACAGCCTCCTGGGATAGTAAGGTGACATGTTGGCTTTAGCGATGATACAGCCTTACAGGAAGAAAAATTAAAATTCATCGCAAACAATCAAAAGGCTATTTCACTATGTGAGTGAAAGCTCAATTAAAAATCAATTCAATCAGGAATATTAAAAGAAAGGAAAATAAATGACCATAAAAGACATGTAGATAAGAAAAAGCTTCAACTAATTTGGTTGTATTTAAGAGATAATACTGTGTCAGAAAAAAACCATATATATATATATATATATATATGCATTCTGTATTCAGACATCTTCAAAATTATCCTTTCCAGGTACCCTTCAGCATCAATACTCGCACAAAACCCTACAGCAACCCCATTTTGACAAATGTTCCATCTCGTATTTCACCCAGCTTTTAATTCCCAAAAGGCCTATGAAGTTCGTGTTCAGACAGATGCGATTACACCTTGAAAACTTGGTTTGGCGTCACCTAGAATAAACAGAAGAATCAAATGCATAAATATTTATGAATCCAAAGTATATCTAAATCTATTTACCTGTACAGTAACTATTATCCCTTAACATCTTTATTGAAAATCTTCCATTTGAAATATCTTCCAGACTTAACAAAATTTTCCCACAGAGTACAGCAATCTGTTTGCTCTCCTGTAAACCATCATTCCCATGTTTTTGCCTCTTTGCATGTAGAAGAACTCCACAGCAGACACGATGAAACGCCAGTAAAGGTGAAAGGCTGGTAACAGCAACGACTGTCTTTGTTCCATCCAGATGAACCCCCGAAGGTCTCTTAGGAAACTCTTTTTTCAGATCATCCCTGCTATGTAAGTCCAATCTAATCTTTTTTGGAGGCGGCTCAATTTGACGTGAGGAGACAGCCAATGCTGAGAAGGCCTTGTTCAGCTTAATGATTTTACTTTGACACTTGATAATTGGAGAAATTGAAGAGAAGTCTTGATCCGTCACTAAAGATAAGCTGACATCATTTAGTGACCTGTGAAAATCCATACAATACTACTGCACTCCCAGTTCATATTTTTGCCATCTGACGCATAACCATAACTTTGCAGATATGCACAGACATATTTAAGACTACCAATAATTCCAATATCATTCCAGGTTAAGTCACACAGTGGGCAAAGAGTATAAGTCCTTCACATGACTATTTCATCTAAGCTTAGTATAAAGATTTTCAAAAAGTGAACTGAATTTTCAAAGAGCTTTTAGGAGTTTGATGCCTCACTTCAACTGAAAGAATCTGGATGTTTAATTCAGCCAGAAAAAGCTGAAAATTCTACATAACCTATGCAGATACTCTATGACATTTGGAAATTATTTTTAAAGATTTAACTTAAGTTTTAACAAAAAATTGCAGAGAGTATCAATTCCGCCCTTTTGAGAACTAAAAGCCCTTCTGATGATCTATATTCTTATAGATATAAAAATAAAATTGAATGTAGAGTAAAATAAAAAGGTTTAAAATACTATTACCTTAAACATGAAGCAATTTCCTGAAATGTATGAAGTACTTTATTTATTCAACACAGGGTTCTTTCAATGAAATCCTAATATTACTGCTTCAGATCCTCTCTCAGTGAATACATTATTCTGTCAGTCAACTCAATCTCAAGATGTCACTGCAATCTAAGATATCACTGCAATCTTCCATTAGTGGGAAGCACAAAAATGATCTATAAAGAATTTCAGTTTTGGGAATGGAAAGAAAGCAAGCCCTTTTCCCCCAAAACACAGGATTGTATTACAGTACTGATCTGGAGCCCAGAAGACCCAGGTTCTGCTGCCAGCCTGCCAGGTAACTTTTGACAAGTGACTTCTCCACACATATTCTCTCAACTGTAAAAATAGGGGAGAGGGCTAGACTGCTGCTAGATTTTAAAATCTGAGGATCTCTGAAGCTATACAAGAATGAAGCATTTCATTTTCAAAACCAAAGTCATCATCATCAATTCTAAAAGAACAAACACTGGAAAGGCAAAAACAATCTCTTGCATCAGTGGCTCTTAACAGGGGCTGTCAAGAGGATGAGGTCAACTTTCTTGTAAAGTTACAGCAATCTGGCAGTTGAGAAAGAATATACCCACAGCTCCAGCAGAACGGCCAGAGGGTGTAACAGGTCAGCTCCCTCACAACCACTTGAATGATTTCCAGTGGCATCAGTAGTCTTCGAGCTTACCCTAATACAGTCTCAGCTACACTGCTTGTGGGAACACGGGTAAAAAGGCACGTTCTGACTCCACCAAAGTTTACATTACACAGTGAACATCGTAAATTTATGTTTCGTGTAACCCTGTTTTTTCAACCCGTGTTGCAAATGAGTTCCCTCTCTGTAAGGGGGAAATTACATAAGTAGTATTTACAACTGAACTGAATAATTAAACAAATAATTGTGAAGAAGATCATAAGAACAAAAAAATTATATTGAAGATTTAAGCATTGTATGGCTGATCATTCTATCGTTCTACATAATTTACACAATTCATAAGCTTTGCAAATATTTTGACTGGATACTTGACTAGAAAAGTCAAAACCTAAGTATTTATTAAGTTGACGAGAGAACTTAGTATGTTTTCTCTTGTGCTTCTTCAAGGAAATCACCCTTAGGAATAGCAAGCAGTTAACAGTAAAGCATCAGGAACTTAAAGTATACTTAAAACAGAGGCTTATTTACAACACATACTGATGTCAGCATAGCTATGTCAGCATAGACTGTAAAGAACCATAATTTTTGTCAAAAAAAGAGAAAACTCTTTTGTGAAAAGTCTCTAGAGATTATAGTCACACAAGTGATTTCTGGCTATACAATGTATTTTTTTGCACAGTGGTAGAAAGAGACAAGCAGCAACAAGACTGACAAAGACACACAAAGAAATACACACTTTAAATATAGATGTTCAAAATGCTAAAGTTCAAAGCTTAAAAATCCATTCTCACTACTGCAGAGCTTAACCTGCATATTTATTTTCTATAAAATTACCAATGAAATTATTAGATAAACTTATATACTTACCAGTGGAAGGATTCAGTTAGTTTTACCCCAGCTACCAAGCTGTCACCCACAACACGCTGCCACAATTTCTCTGTGAAGTGCTCTGGGACCTTAGACGCCAATGATGTCTCTTTACTAAGAGAGTGAGGATTTTCTACATCATCCCAGAGAGAGACAAGACCTTCCTTACAGAAAAACAGTTTTTTTAGGTAAATTAAGTAGAGATACTGGTTCTTTTCATACTGCATTATTTCATGTTTTACCACAAATGATTGCTGCAAGAGCTTTTTAAACACATAGAATGAAATACATAAACTAGTTTATTCTCAGCAGCAGGTTCAAAAGATAGAATTGCATCTTCTTAAAACACAGGATGTAAAGTAAAACTTGTTCTCTCTTTGTGAACATCACATGTCTAAATCTTGACCTGTCAAGACAATTAATTGTCCAAAGAAGATTTAAGGTGTTAGAATTTATTCTATGTTAGTGCATTTAATCGCTCAACACTTTGTTGTCCAAAGCTGGCTAACTTGAAAGGCACCACAACAGTAACTGAAAGGGAGACCAATTCCATTTCAATTAAACTAGGAGGCTTTTTTGGAGCCACACATTACAATAACATTTTCTCAACCTCCATCATCTTCTCAGCCCACAGTTCACTCTGCCCCCATTATAGAATCGATTTTTCTCACACAGATCTATGACAGCTCACTTCTTGTAACATGTAAGATCACAGACAGATATTCAGTCTCTAAGCAACTGTGCCAATTAGGACTGTACACTCCCCTACTGTTTGTCACTAACTCTGTTAGAGGTTACTCCTCCGTACAGCTCAGTTGTCAGGAGGTATTGCGCACATCGATTTCAAGGAAAGACAAAAGACAACTAAATTCACTCTTAAGTACATACATTGGCAAGTTAAGATGATGAACCAAACTTAAAAAGCAGATTATTGAGTTTTGATAGTGGCAACCCCTACTAGTGAAAGTAACGAGTGGTCGAGGGCAGCACACTCTACAAATGGCAGAATTCAGAAGTGATCTGTACCATCTTCTGCATTTTACCTCTTCTGCCTTTGGTAGAATATGGGTTCTTTCTTCGACAAGATCTATCAGTGCTCTGCAAGATTCAAGAATAACCCTCTTTTGGAGTTCTAAATGTTGCCGTAGCTCTCGAACAGAGGTGAAACCAGCCTGTAAAAGATAAAAATGATCATTAGACTTATGTGTATGTCTACTGCAAAAAAGAAAGGTTATTGCAGATATCAAAATATCTTTTCAGCTTTTCATTCTTATGCAAGTATCACAAGCCAAGATCCTGGCATTCCTCAAGTAATGTTTCTAAAAAATGTTCATGTCAGGCTAGTCTGTTGCAAAATATGAATCTCAGAATCTTGGTCTCTCAATATTAAATCTAGAGTTTAGGATACATATTAAGGTAAATTTATCACATTATGTAGATATTCATAGCTTTCATTATTAATTCCACTTCATTTTTGCACTGTTTCATTTTCTTATCAAGATTCGTATTGATTATTGGTCAAGCAAACAAATTGAGGAGTTGGCAGATCTACAAACAGACATACATGCTGGCTATGTCTCAGTTAAAAATAACCCCAAACAACAAAAACCCAAAACAACAATAAAAAATATCAAAAAAACAAATTAAAATGCATGCCAGTACCAGCTTCTCAGGTTTTAAGAAAGCTCCTCAAAAGCTATTATCTAGAAAGCAAGATCCTAAGAAGTCCAATGCTGCCAAGGAGCGAACAAACTTACCACTGGAGTGCAAAACCACACTTCCCTCTTTCCCATCCCCTCAGAAAATTCCCCAAAGCCCCTAGACGGGATCACACATAACACCAATATAAGCCTGAATAAAAAAAAAAAAAAATTCATGGAAGCAAAGTGATATCCTCTGCTCAAGCTGCAGTGGCAAAGGGCATTTAGAACAAGTAGCAGGCAACATGAGAAGTTCTGTAAAAAATTTATTTATCAAATCATGCATCCAAGTACCAGATTCCAAGAAATATTCCAGTGCCAGACTTGAGTTAGGAGACAGAAATAATGCATTAAGGACAAAGATGAGTCTACAATACCTTCCTAATTGAGGTCATCAGAATACTAAACCATCATTTACTCCCATTGGAGCCAAATCCTGAATAAACAAGTGAGAAACAGAAAGCAAATGGGGAAGCACAGACTTGGAAGCAGTCAAAATGGCCAAAAATTCACTGTTGTAGGATGCTTGCTGACCAATTGTTCAGCAAATAAAATACAGAACAATGGAGACCTCAACAAGGAAACAACAGTAAGGTTGAAAAGAAAGATCTGTACCTACTTCCAAATTCATCAGCTTGACAATTGCAAAGATTTCCAACTTGCTTACAGCACTTGTGTTAGCACGTGGCTTTGAAAAACAGAGATTAAAAAGATCTAAAAACACTGAAATAAATGAGGTCTTATGAAGGATTCTGTGTCTGTAAGAACAACTTTATCAGCACATGACAAATGAAATCTCCAGCCAGTGGCTTGTTTCCAGCAGAACCAGTAAAAAGTGCAAACCAGATTATTCATTTGATCCTAACACAGATGCATAGAGCTGTACAGCTGAAAGCCCGTTGGTATAGTAAGAGTACAAAGTTATGGAATATAGAATATATATCTGTCAATGGCAGAGTGGACAAACTTCATTTCAACAGCAGAAGGAGCAACAAATGAGAGACTGAAACTAATTTCTGTTTTGTAGAAGAAGGAAAGTAATGTAATGAGTAGAAAAAGAATAGAGCAGCAAAGAAATCGATTTTAAAATGACTGTCAAAAAAAAAATTCAGGAAAAGAAAAAATGCATTTAGAAGGAAGCTTGCACTTCTGCATGTTAAAGCCAATAGGCCTCTAATGTACAAAGTGAAGAATGTAAAAATGCAGGCTTGGAAGGGACCTCAAGAGGCCCTTAAAATTAATCCAGTTCCTACTTTCTTGTGCCTTCTAGGAAGAAAAAAAATTTGACCACTGTTCTCCAAACAACAGCTTTTATCTTTTGCAAGATGCACAACATCTCTTTAGACATTTTGTTCGTTATTAGAACTAGAAAAGTCATTTCTTTTTCAGCCTTTTCTTAATATGCCCTCCCTTTATTTATTTATTAACTGGCAAACTATTGCCAGTTAATTTGCTTCATTTTTAAAGGCTGGAAATAAAACTGACACAATACCCCACTTAGTTTTCACTAATTCTCAAATTATGGGAATAATTACCTTGTATCTTGTTGTTAAAGTACTTTTAACAAACTAACAATAGCCTCATACATCAATATGAGATCTGACTCAATATGAGCTTTTTTTCTTTTAATAATCTTCCTAGTTTGCCAACTATTATGCATTTGGTACAGGCCAATACACACACTGCAAAAGCACATCTTGGTGCATATGCTGGGTGTTTACTAATGGGATGAAAACACAAAGGCAGGTAGAAAGTAAAGCAGAAAGGCAATGATATATTCCCATGGACTGCTTGGGCTCTAGCAAGTTTCCCCCAGCTTGTTTTATAAATGGTGCTAATTAAAAGAAGGATACATTTTAGCTACACCTACTGTACTTCGCAAAATTACCCCATAAAACTCCCAGGAACAGGAGGAGAAACAGCAGTTGATAAAATAACAGTAACCAACTTGTGCAAAAGCACTGGGAGCCTGGCACTACACAATCTGAAAGATATGGGACATGGAACAAAAGAGGTAAACATTCTAATTTTATTAAACTGGTAATTAAACATCTATGAGTAAAATGACAGTTAAGAAGCTCAGAGGAGATAGCATCCGTATTAGCTCAAGCTTTTAATTAAAATTAAACTAGACTTTTACAATTACCCAAATGTATTTATGACAACTGAGAGAACTGAAACACAGACAACCACGGATTTAAGGATACTTAGCATGTTGTCTTTTTTCCTGAACTAGTTCTTCAATAAAAACAGCATAATTACCCTCATCTTTTAGAAAATGTAGTGATACGGAAAAATAATTTATAGAAAATATGAAGGCAGAACAGTTGAGTACAAACCTGCAATCTTGTTTCAAGGGCTTGGATAGTAAGCAAACCATTCTCTTGCAATCCTTCTGCAGCAGGAACAACATGTTTAGAATTAACACCACTCTGAAAGAAAACAAAACCAAAACCCTGAATGAATGAAAATAAGATACAGGCTATTACACAGCATTACAAAATTCTGTGGGAAAACACAAAAAAACAGCAGAACCACATGATGCCTTAAAAAAAAAAATCTTATCTTCTGAAAGCAATTAGAATTTGATAATACATAATGGAAAGACCCAATTATGGGAAGCTAATTAACAAGCAGTATGGCCTTAATTAAGAGCCCTTAGCCAAAATGTAAGCACTGTAGCAAAACTGCTACATATGTGAAGCATTTTCAATTCCATTAATTTCCCAAAACAATGTTGATACTACCAAGGAAGTAGATAATCTCTTCAGATAATTTATGATTACAGCAAGGAATATTGTATCCAAACTTCGGGGCATTTCACAGCACACACCCAATTTCACTTTGCACCAATACTTCAGTGATTTGTTGAGGTTTTCTTAAATTAGTAAGCACGGACTGAGTAGCTGAGAAAAGGCAAGCTGGACTTACTGCATAGTCAACCCCTCCAAGGTCTGTTATTTGGAATGTACTTAACACGTCTTTATTGGAGTCATCCTTAAAAAGCAGTAACAGCTGCTCACTTCCAGAGCCAATAAAATCATCCACCAGAACACACTTCACTTTTTGGTGTTTGGAAGCCACCTACAGTAGAAAAGGTTTGAAAATAGATTTATTTGAGATCTCATTTTGCAGAAGCTTATTTTTTACAAAGCTTATAAAGCAGCTTATTCAGGTGTGTGGAATACAGTAGTTTTATGCTCTCACTTCCACCTCATCATTTAGAGCCTATGTAACTCTGGGAAAAATTAGCCATTTCTCTTTAAAGATCACTTTCCAGAACACAGGTTTGCAGAGATGAAAACTTTTCAGTGTATTCAAATGGCTGAATGCTGTAATATTTTTTTAGAACAGTAATACTTGCAGATCAGTTAAATGCATTATAACCTTGACAATGAGAAATATTTTTGCTTCGTTACACACTTAAATATGCTTAAAAGGCAAAGACAAATTTGTACAATAATGCTGACAATTAAGTAGGGCAAATTTTTATTTCCTCAGTTATGTAAGGCTTCTTGTCAGATTATTACAAAACCCTAGCACTTAATTTTATCCCTTCTAAGAAACAGTAGCAAGGCCTCTTCTTGTCATGAAACAACACTTTTTGCTACTAGGAAATGAGACTCAAAAAGCTTTTAAATTCCAATAAGTACTTTATGCTTTGCAACAATATCAGTTTAACACAAATTATGTAGGCACATTCATAACTCTCTTATCACTTCAAGGTCTCACACTACTGCAGTTTTCAGTAGCAGAAGAAGCTTTGGCTCAGATTCACAAGTGCATTTTTAAGAGACAGAATCCCAGCTTCATTTTCAGATATTTAAGCAAGCAATGAAAGCAAAACAATCTCATACTTTAGACTAGTTATTTTAACAGCAGCAACAATAACAAACAAGAAATCTAACAAACTTAAATGTGCAGTTTTGAAGCTGCAGGAACTTCCAATAAGACAACATAAACAAAAAAGATAGTGGTAAAATGGAGCTGTTTAAAGACCCCAGTACCTGTAAGCTATCTCTCCTCTGCACAACACAGCTATTTCCAGAGGCAAAAGACACGATAAATAGCAAATCATTGCTACTGGTTACAGCTGTTTTTACTGAACATGGTTTCTCGAAAGGAAGCTCACAAACACCTTTAGGGAGACCATTGTGGAACCAAATAAGCTGATTCCTGTGGGTTATGGCAACAAGTGATATTCGGAGCTGCTTTTTCAATCTGTCACTCTTGCAGACGTAGACAGAAGATACCACTCTGCTGTAAGCATGGGGCATGAAGCACGTGCCAGTCAGCATTTTATGTGTTTGAATTGCGTATCCAAAGAACTCGCTACCCCAAATGGCTCTGTCTGAAATGGAAAATGCATCTGCATCTTCAATCTCCGGCAGGCAAGCAGTTCTTATCCCTAAGACAACAGTGCCTTCACCTACAAGTTCACCTGTCCACACAACTGAAGAAAGCTGAAGAGGAGCACTTTGCACCATGCAGGTGTTGGAAGAGATGTAGAACAGCTTGTTGGCGTGTCTCCACAACACTGACGGGCCAGCAAACAACCTGATGTCTTCTTTCAGTTCATAATCCAATTTAAAATTAAAGGACTGCTCAAATTGATTTGAACTGTGAAGCAACAGTAAAATGTATTTGACGTTATTCCGTTTTTTCTTCTTTATCAAAATGCATGGAAGAATAATCCCTGTTCTGGAATCTGTTGTGCAGCTACAACAAATGATTTCAATTTTTGAGTGACTGGCATGCATGCTGAATGCTCCAGAAGACTTCTGAACAAACACCTTGGTGTCTCTGTTAAAAACCATTCTTCTGACACATAAATTCATTGTTTTATCAGCTGATCCCTCGACACATTTTGGTTTTGACAGCTGAAATACAAGGACTTCGCCATTGTAGGACAAGAGTTGTTCGTGCTCATCCAGAAGCATCTTGATTTAGCTTTATGTATGTTCCTCTACAAGAACACCATATGCATCCCCAAGGATTATTTCTTTGTGGGAATTTTAATCTGTCTGGATGTTTTTTACCTACAAAAGCAAACAAGAAAAAAAAGGATAAATAGTTGAACTGATCTTTTAGAAAACCTATGCATTGTAAAGCAACAACATGAGCAATTGAAGAATGAGGCCAGTGTGTGTTTTAATGTCACAGATGAAAAACAAAGTTAAGCAACTTTGCACTGAGAGATTTAAGTAACAGGAACATTTCAGAAATGCTTATTTGCCAAAGTATGAATTCCCTGGTTATCAACAGCTACACGGCATAACATAAATCGACAGAAACCAAATCCTACACTTGCAGTTTGTGTGATTGAGTGGGACGTGTCAGTGCCACAGATATATTGAGCAGACTGGAAAGCAACGGTGCTTGAATTTCCAAATTTAAGATTCTTGTCTCAGGTGTAGTGATTGTTAACAATTACAATTCATTTTTTGTTAAAACCATAAAACCTCGCTAAGGAGAAGGCTCTCTGAAGAGGCGCACAGTCCTTTCGCGGCTCCCTCCCTTCCTCCCTGCCCACAGAAGACCCCGGGGACCCTGAGCGAAGCGCAGCGGTCTCACCAAGTTTCACTCAACTTTCGGGGTCCGCACCGACGCCCCTCACCCGGCTCAGGCAGCGTCACCGCCCGGGCCGGGCCGGGCCACGCGAGCTCCCGCGGGGAGAGCGGGCACGGAGAGGGGCAGCGACCGCGGGCTCCGCACCGGCGGGGCCTCACTCGTGTTCCGGGGCGGTTGCCAGAGCCTCGCCCGGCTCCCGAGGCCGCTCGCGCGGCAGTTCCCGGCCAGGCAGGATGCTCCCAATCTCCCGCCTCCGGGAGCACGACGGGAGGGCGGGCGGGGCCGGGGAGGGGGCGGGGCCTCAGGGCAGCCAACGGCGCTGCGGCCCCGCCCCCGCCCGGGTCACGCGGCGCTCCGTGCCCTTTTCCCGCCGCCCCTCGCGCGCCCGGGGCCGCCTCAGAGCGGGCGGCGCGGGCGGATCCGCTGGATCATGGCTGAGGTGAGTCCCTGCGCCCCTCACTGCTCTCCTACTGCTGTATTATTGCCTGCCCGTAGCTGCCCGGGGTTGGTGGTCGGTGGTCGGGCGGGGCGGGTGGCCCGGCCCTACCGCTTAGGTGAGGGGGCTGGGGCTGGCTGGGGTCGCTTGGGGCCCCGGCCTTTCCCTTCCTTCCACGGCCTCCCGTTCCTTGTTTCTTTTCAGCAGCGGCAGGACAAGGCGGCGCTGATCAGCGAGACCCGGCGGCGTTTCGAGGCGGAGTACCTGCCCGGTGAGCCGGGGCGGGCGGCGAGCGGGGGGTCGCGCTCTGGGGCCTGTCCGCTGTCGCTTTTCCCTCTGGGTGCCAGATGCCCCCTTTCCCAGGTGTTTTGGTGTTTGTACCTTTCACAGAAAGGTTGGAAAAGACTTCCGATATCATCGAGACCAACCTGAGACTGAACACCCACATGTCAACCAGACCATGGCACTGAGTGCCACGTCCAGTCTTTATCTTTAAACGCTTCCAGGGACGGTGATTCCACCACCTCCCTGGGCAGCCCATTCCAGTATCTAATCATTTTTCTGTGCAGAATTTCTTCCTAATATCCAGCCTAAACCTCCCTGGTGCAGCTTAAGGTGTCCGAAGCTGTGGGTGGGGGTGGTGCCCAGTGGATTTCTGTGCTGGCTGTCAGTGCTGTCTGTCTGTCTGCTGGGTTGCTGTCTTGGGCTTCAGGACCTGTCGGGGCAAATCTCTGGGTCCCTTTGTCTTCCTTTTGCCTTCTGGCTGTAGAGTGGGGTCTGGGACCCTGCTGTGCTTGGTGCTTTTTGGACATAAAACATGGAGGGGAAGTGGCAAGAGAAGAATTCTGCCCTCGATGAGTTTGTCAAGGGAAGAGTTGCTTTTCTGGAGTAATTTGCACTTGAAATTCATGCAGGCCATAATTATGATCATGCTGATGTCCCTAAGATCATGCTGGTGTCATGTGAGGTGTCCAGCTTGGTTTTTGAGTACAGGTGCATTTAAACTTGTAAATGAAGGCCGGGAGATGGTGAGGATGCCTAGGGGAGAGGGAAGACTGGGGTAAGCCTGGCGGGATTTCCTTTCATTTTAAGGTTGACTTGCATTGCTTATGATAGAAGAACATATAGTAGTAGAGTATCACTGCAGTGAACAGTACATTTTATTATGACTATATAAAGACTTTTCATTAAAAATGTGTTACTATCCGATTTTTAATTCAAATACAGTAAGAATCCAGTAGTTGTGTTACCTGCATCTCCTTTAATATAAGCCTCAATGCTGCAAACACGGGCCTTGCTTTGATGTTTTTGATCAGAATTATTGAGGTAATGTTGCTCACATTTTTATGTAATAGTTACATGTTTCTATGACTTCTTTGTAACTGGCCAGAACACTTTTTTGGGAAACCTTGAGGGTGGTACAACTTTGTCTCCTATGGTTGCTCTGCTAACTTTCATAAAGGAGCCTACTTTGGCCTTGGTTGGAGATGACTTATATTTCTGGCAAGATAACAAAATTATTAGAAAGTCTTGAAGCAGAGAGAGCTTCTCTTACCGTTTGAAATTCATATTTCTGAATGAATGAACGTGTCTTTGGAAAGCTCAGGCTCAGCTGAGTGGAGGATTATCTTAAATTCCAGGTTCTTTTGTCTCTTAATCTTTTCGGTTAGTGTATATTTTCATATGATATGTGATTCAACTTGCTTTATATTTAATTATCCCAGAGTCACACTCATAAATAATTACTTCAGAAAGCCTGGAACTGCTTTGAGACAGTTGCTGTGGAAAGGGAGTATTACCCTTTCAGTTGACCAATCCCTTAAAATCTTGGAATTCTACAAGTTTCTCTCATTGTAATGAAGCCTCTGTTGGGCTGGTTGATAAAGCCATTAAAATAATTGAGTACTGTTGCAAGGTAAGCCCTAATCCTATTTGTAGTGTTTTGAACACGTTTTTCTCAGTAAGCCCATTAGGCCTTTCAAGGAAATAGGATTAGGACTTTTTTGAGTTTATGTTCCTAAGACTCTGCCTGAAATTAAGGAATTCCAGAAGCAAATTAACATTGTTGCTTCACTTCCAAGTGTGCAAAACACAGGATTTCAGTTTTATAGTGGTCCTTCAGCCTTTACTGTGTGTTTAAAATGTATTCTTTTATGCTTCCTAATCAAAAGTAACATGGAGGTGCATGCATGCGGACACCCCCAAACCTGTGAGTTTGTGGTGTAAGGGTACAAAGGATTGCTTCATATCTAGGAGTTTTAATCTACTTTCAAAACTAAGGGCATGTTGAGACTACACTGAGAACCTGATCCTTCCTGTGAAAGTTTAGAGTGGTCATGGAACTGTTGGCCTCTACAGAGCGAACTTCATTCCATTTACAGGTGAGCTGCAGGTGTTAAAGGTTTGAGTAAAGTTTTCAGGCAGTTGTGTTTCTGAAGGTTGTAGCTGTCACTGTTTCATTTTCCCTCTGAGGAAAACAGTGTAACTGGTTATTCTAGGATCCTGGTGATTTTGATCATCAAATATGGTGATAATTCTTCCACATTCTGTAACTCATAGTTACAGATTTCACCCTGCACTCTCTCATGCAGAAAGAATTGGTAATGGTCACAAATGCTGTGATGGCCTTAAAGTAATGTTTATTTTTGTTGTGAAATGAAAACTTAGGGGGCCATTGAAATCCAGATTTTTCATTGAAATCACTTATTGGCAGAATACTATCTTTACATTAAAGTAGAATCTACAAAAATATTTTATTATATAGCTGATTCAGAAAAGTCTAATATTCTAACATGAGTTGAATATTACAGTTTGATATTTCACATAAAAGTTACAGCCAAATAATATGCTGTGGCCTTGATGATTTTCAAGGTAGGATGGGAAAAGACTTGTTCAGCAGTTGAAAGCAGCATAAATCTGTTTTTTGAATTATACAATTGTTTCATTTATGTGACTAAATCAGAAAATTGTTTTGATAGTTGGATACAGTGGGGAAAATACAGAGATCATCAAGTCCAACCCTTGATCCGCTACCACCACAGTTACTAGACCGTGGCACTAAGTGCCACATCCAGTCTCTTCTTGAACACCTCCAGGGATGGAGAATCCACCACCTCCCTGGGCAACCCCATTTTAGTTCAGTTCCAAAGACAACTTCAGTTCTTGAGAGGCATGTACATACCAATAAATTAAAACTCTTGCATTTAAAAGGCGTATTTCCAATAGTGGAAAGTTCATGTCAGTCCAGTAGACTAACCCGGTCTGAGGTGGTAGGTAGACAGTGCTTTGTCTTCACAGTTTTTGGGCCTAATTTCTGTTTTGTCTGTTTGGATTCTTTGTGAGAGTTGATGATGTAAATGATTTTGGTAATGAAAGGAACAATGAAAACAAAAGATTATTTTCTAGTACTGACTGGTACTAACAGTGTTTTCTAGCAAACAGTCATGTCTTTTTCTATAGTGAATTTTCATTCCTTAGAGGATTTCTAAAGTTAGCTTTTATATCTGGGCTATTACTTTTCATTTTAATGTTACAATGGGAATTATTTATAATCAAATCTCAGATTTTTGTCAGTCAACAGATTTTCTTTGCATTTCCTTTTGCATATTTACCATTTCTAATTGCCTGTATTTCCTGTCCTCCCCATTTACATACTTTTACTTTCTCCTATAGGCAAAGCTTAATTTTCAGAAAAAGACTTTGCAAGAGTGGTTTCCCACTCCAATTTAAAGGATTAAATTTCATTGTGACTTTCTTTAAACCAGTACCAAATGTGTTTTGTTACTCATATCATCTGATTGCAAATAGGATTTTAGACATATTGTGCATCCTTAAAAAAAAACCTGTGATGTAACTATTGTACAAGACTCTTAAAGTAATGTTTTACATTCCTGCTCATGTCTTTTAATGCTCTGAAAAAATCTGTTTGCTCTGGTTTTTGGCTTTCAGGCTGAGGACGGTGGAAGGATGAGATAGGAAACATCCTTTTATAAAAAGCTCTGGAATATTGACTGAGCCTTCTATTAAAAGTAGTCTCTGTCACTGAGAGTATTTAGTTTTGCTAAAAGTTTATCTCACCTTGTGGAGGCAGGTATTTGTTTATTGCTGTTTGTTATTGAAATCATTCTTTATTGGACTGAAATAATTGTTTTCTTTATCCCTGTCCCTTTATGGCTACTGACCTTCTTAAATTGTTTTCAGTCTTGCTGATTTCCTCATCTAGCAATTGAAGGCACATACCTGAATTGTTATGGTATTTAGCTTAATGTTTGGCATCAACAAGCCGATTAAAATGGGTTTCCTTTTTCTAGCCAAGGTCAGAGGAACACTTGACATACTTCTCTAAGTTGTTTTTTTCCTCTGCTTTGTACAATGAAGTGTTGGTGTTTTTTCTCTATTCAAAGGCATGAAGCTGCTATCCCTACTTAGCTTTATGTATGTCTTGTTCTTTTCTAGGTAAGAGTTTGTTCTGAAGGGAGGAGTCATTCAGGTTGTGAATTCTGAACTTCTCTGGATTAATTTAGTACACAACTTAGCTGTGCTGCCTGGTTTTGAGTCCTGTAGTCTTTCTGCTATATTTCTGTTGAATGTTCTCAAATTTGAATAACATGGGAAGAAAACACAGCAGCACAGCATTGCTCTCCTGGTAATCACAGAGCAGGTCAGGTTGGAAGAGACCACAGTGGGTCACTTGGTTCAACCTTCCTGCTCAGGCAGTCATCTTAGAGCACATGGCACAGGATTGCCTCCAGACTATTCTGGAATATATTCCATGAGGGAGACTCCACAGCCTGTCCAGGCAGTCTGTTCCAGTGCTCAATCACCTGTGCAGTAAAGAAGTTCTTCCTCATGTTCAGGTGGAACTTCCTGTGCATCAGTTTCTACCCATTGCCTCTTGTCCTATTGCTCAGCACCACTGAGAAGATCCTGTACTGGCTCCATCCCTCCCTGCAGATACCTAGACACTGATAAGGTCTCCTCTCCAGACTGAAAAGGCTGAGTTCCCTCAGGCTGTTCTTATAAGAGAGATGTTCCGGTCCCTTAACCATCTTCATAGCCCCCTGCTGGACCTGCTCCAGGAGCTCCTGGTATTTTAGTCTAGATGGCATTGATAAAAGAATGATTTAAAAAGAAGGGATGTGACAGTTTGTGCATCAAAGACTTAAAATTCTTCTAGTGAAAGTATTACAGTGAAATTCATATTCAGTTTTGTGCAATTCTGAGGTTGCTTTCAGAGCTGTTGTCTGCTATTGTAGAAGATCCTTTATGTTGAAACAAAGTAATTAAATGATACAGTTTCTCTGCTTGAAGGAGACAACTATTAGAAGGGCAGAATGTGCTGGTGGAAAGAACAGAACTCACTTAAATGGAAAAAAAAAAGTAAGGCAAGTAATACAAGAAGCTGCTGTTCAAACTGAACTTCGTCTTCTTCTAGTCTTTTCCCTTGGCCTCAAATGTTCAATGACGAAATGGAAGTAACTTTAAGTATTTTCAAAATAAGTGTAAATACCTGGTCATTCTTGCTCACTCACATTTTCCTGAAGGCCTTTTAGCTAAAGGAATAAAGAGGGCTAATTGTGGACTCTTCTTCTTGCTATTGTCACTGTTACTCTCTCATGTATAACTTAGAATTTGCGTTTGATGCTCTGGTAAATATTACATTTGCTAAGTAGATTACGCTTTTTCTTGCTCTTTTGTATCTGAGTCTTGCTTGGTTTTTACACAGCTTACCAGTTCAATGGAAAATTCTTCCAGCATTCCAGTTTTGCTTCTTCCACAGGCTGTTGAACTATTCTGTGATACAGAAAGATTTGAATCCCTGGGGCTAAGGGAGTAATAAGATTTCTAAACTTCTGGACTATGAAATGTTTCACAAAAGTCTGTCACTGCTGTTACATACATGGCTTTCACTATCTTTTTCTGAGCAAAAGTAGCTGTTAATGCTGTTCCTTGTTAGGGCAAGTGGTGTGTGTTGCAAATACTCTATGAAATTCTGTTCTTTATGAACTTCAATACAGAGATGTCCATCTTCCTGAGTTGAGGGTGACTAATCTTAGTGTCTCAGTTCTGCAAGTGTGAAGAATCAAGCACCTAATTTTCTCTTGAGAAAATTATCAGTACATGTTTACAGGTACCACAAGTGGCTAGACTTGGAGGTTGTCTGAGGTAAGTTACTTCAGTTTATAGTTTCACTTGAATTTCCATTTGGATGTCCCTCAACTTCTGTTTCCTTTTTGGCTTCTTAATTGTGGTGCAGGATGTGTTTAAATTATGTGTTGAGAACTCCAAATGTCTTATATTCTTTCAGCTGATTCTGATTCAACTCCAGAAGTTTCTAGTAATACAGTAACTGCAGTCAAGTGTTCCAGGAGTGATTTTAAATTAAGAAATGTTCAGATTATTTCACAGCATAGTTTGAAAACAAGTTTCCAGATGTCTGTAAAGTTATGTGATGTGTACAGATTTGAAGAGGAGTTCCTCCTCTAAACTGACATATTTTTAATTACTGGGTTCTTGGAAGGACTCCAGCAATTTCATATCACTCTATATGTGAGATAAAACAGCTTTCACTTGAGTTCACTTTCTCATTCTAAATTTTACTTATTTTGTAGCAAGAATGGCATAAATAAGGTAAAAGTCATGCAGTAATCAGTACTCCTGTTGTTGTCAGTCTTGTTAAGCTTACCTGATTCAAATACTGGCATTCTGCAAGTGCTTATATATGCAGAATTTGACTAGTTGTTCCCCTTGATTTAGTGTGTGTTGTATTATGTATATATATATAAAAATTAAGATTGCATACTCCTTGTTGAGAATTTTCAACTATCCCTATCTCTGAATCCATCTTGCTTCCCACTGATGTTCGAAGTTTGGATAAAAAAATTTTCTGTTCCTCTTTGATTTTCTTAAAATATTCACAAAGTTAAATTTCTATATTTATTTAAATATTATCTAAGTTCAGAGTTTGGGAGAATGTTAGTGGCTGAGAAGTGTGTTCTGAGGCTTGTTTCACGTAATGATATCTCAGTGTTTTTAAGTTACAGTTTGATATGAGATGTATAGTTATGTCATTTTGACAGTTGTGCTCTCAAACAGATGCTGACAGCAGAGAAGAGAGCCTCAGAAAGTGGTGTGAAATGTTGTCTTGTTAGCTTTTACAGAATCACAAAGTATTCTGAGTTGCAAGGGACCACAAGGATCATTGAGTCCAGCCCTTAGGTGAATGGCCCACACAGGATCAAACCCACAACCTTGGCATTACTTGCACCAGGCTCTAAGCAACTGAGATAATCTCAGGGTCCTGGTGGTGGGTTTTCTCTTCAATTACACAGTACCCAAATGCCCTTTATAAGTAGGATATACATGAAACTGTTCTCAGTAAAATACTTCGCTGATGGATCAACTGTGGTCACTCGAAACTGGAAGCTAGTGCATGTTAGAGGTTACTAAACCAAGGTGAAGTAAGGTAGTTCAGGCACTGGAGACATATAATAGTGATGTTCAAGTAAATATTTGATCTCACAAAGCCCTGGTTTGCTGTGGCTGTGAGTGGGTAGGTATGGCTTGAATAGTCTGTGTACCATAGTGAATAATGCACAGCTCAGAACAGCCACGTGCTATGGCTGAGAGAAGCCAATGCTTTACCTACCTGACTGTGGATGTGACAGCTTAGTTACTGTACATGACAGTATCTCTGAAGGGATTATGGGTTGAATGCATGTTACATCAAGAGAGGCTGTGGAACCATTCTGTACTTTAGAGTGTTCAAAACATGACTGAAAAAAGAAGTAATTAACCCATTTGAACTTGAAAGTTAACCTTGCTGTGACCAGGGAGGAATTAGGACTGAGATGTCCTGCGAAAGTCTTCTTCAGTGTTAATTTTTCACTTGAAAATAAGTACTGTTAGCTTTTCTCAGGCGAAACTGTCCAAATCCTAAATCATTGGGGGAGTCATAAAATTTTGAATGAGCAGTTAAGACTACAAATTTCATACCCAGAATTTTTGCAATCCATCTGTTGTTGACACAGAGCCACAGGGAAGTTAAACACTTCAGTCTTGTGCTAAGTGATCATTTTACTGGGCTTAGTCAGACTATGGGGTATCAGCTGTCTTGTGCAAATATGGAAATGATGAAAGAACTTAAATAGTTACTGAGGTTTTAGTGGATTGCAGGATTTTGGGCAGAGAGGAGCAAGTAGGGGACTCAGATTAAGGAAAGCATGGTTTAACCCAGCTGGTATAAGGAACAAGGTAAGGTAGTGGGATGGGATCAAGGGAAGGAGACATTTGAAACCTAATGAAGAAGGAACCCAATAGATAATATATGTAAGAAGCAGTGAGATGTGCTGGGGGCGTGCAAATATAATAACTCTTAGTGGATGGACACATCTAAAATTGGTATATTCTTACAGCTATATTGACTAATTTGTGACAGGAAACACTATAAATTGAAAGACAAGTAAAATAGGTCATATCTTTGCTTGTAGACCAGTAAAACTACAAATATTGGCAGAATTTAATAGTGTCTTTCTCTTAATATTTTCCTCAGAGCCAAATTGATTAAAATATGCATCCCTAAACCATCCAGTCACAGTTCTGAGTAGTTTAATTATGATGGTTCTGGAAGTAGTTATTTTGAGTTTGTTGCTGCTGACAAATGAATTGTCTTTGCAGTACGTGAAGATTAACATTGATTTTATTAATGTTCAGTCTTAAATTCATGCTTATCTGGGGGGGGGGAAGGAATTATATGAATAGCTTAAAAGTGTAAGTTTTTTATAGTAGTTAGCAAAGAGATGAGTATCAGTGCCTGTTGCTTTCAGAAGCCTGCTTCTGTCATGGGTTCCTGATTTACATTCTGTTTATACCAATTTCTCAGACAGAAGAGCATTGTTTAAAAAACTGAGTGTTTGTTTAAGCATATCTACAATAGGAATAGGTCCACTGGGGCACTTGTGTTTTACAAACTTCCCTGTTTAAAAATGGAAAAAAAAAAAAAGGCATCAACAATTCCTGTTTCATCTGAAGTATTTCCTAAAGCTGTTATCCCATTGCTAGTGTGGTACAAGAAGAGTTTAAGTCTTGCAGGCTTTTATGCTGCTCTAGAGTTGCATGTAACTTGTGTTTGGTAGGGTAACAATTTATAACAAGTGGAAACAGTGCAATTTTTTTACAGAAAACAATTTTGTTTAATGCGGTTATGTATAGCGTGTGGTCAGAAATAGTGATTTTAACAATAGTGGTCTGGCACTTTGTGGTCTGACAAGCTGATGCCTGTAAGCATGAGTAGTGATGCCTAATATACACATTCATCAGTACAGAGATTTTTAGACTATATAATAGTTCATGTTAATTACAAAAAACTGGTTTTAGGAAAGCTACACCAGTCCTACAGGCACTTTCTTGTCTTCTGATTTTTTTTCTTTGAATAGGAATCACAGAAAATATTTTTCTTGTGAGAGTAGTCTTGTAGTGTCCCTAAATAGCATCACAGGAGATTTTAATCAATTTATTATGCTCTGCCTTGTTTGCTTAAATTTGAAACTGCAAAAGAAATCCTATGTACCTACTGGATACTTATATACATACACTTGACAAATCTCTTCATGTTTTTGTAGCAAATGCTATGTTCTTACACTAATTTATTTATTTGCTAGATAAATCAGATAAGTATGATTCTAGAGATGTGGAAAGACTTCAGCAAGATGATAAATGGGTTGAAAACTATCTGATTTGGCGTCATGATGTTGTGGATGATACTTTAAAGATGATTGATGAAAGCTTTCAGTGGAGGAAAGAATATACAGTTAATGGTAAGCTATGTTTATATAATGATTTTAAAGGTGTATATGTAGTTTCATTAAACATCTCTTAGAGGTCTTGCAAGTTGTTTTTTTTTTTAGTTCTTACTCAGCTATCTTGTTTTGACTCTTTGCATTTACTTGAATGGAGTTCTGAAAAAACCAAACAACAAAACCCCCCCAGCAAACAGGGCTCTCTGGTTCGTTGTAATAGCACTGCTCTGGCACACTAAGTAGAAAAGATCTCATTTTTGTGCTGTGAGAATGTTTTGAAGATGAGCTCTTTCTATAGGACTTCACCATCTGAATTAAAAGATAAAGCAAGGGGAGAAGGGCTGCAACTATAAGCAAAATAAATATTCTGCAGCGTTTTTTTTCTTACATGGATTATTCTTATTTCTCAGGAAATAGATCCTACTCTATAGTGTGAGCAGAAGAAGATACAGATTTCAAATTATCTCAGTATTTTTATATTTTGTAGCTAGATCTTTGCATTTTTAGAGACTTAACATGTTAAGTTACAATGTGATTATTAATATAGTTACTGAAATAATATTTCATTTGGCTTTGCAGACTTGTCAGAATCTGTCCTTCCAAAATGGTTATTTGAAATTGGTGCACTCTTCCTGCATGGATACGATAAAGAGGGCTATAAATTATGTAAGTTATACAGACTATAATTTGAGTCATTCATCATGATTTTGTTTATGGCATTTTAACATCTTTTTGAAAAGTAAGTCTTTTAAGAATAGAAGTAGGTACGTATTGGCAATTGCTTTTATGAAAAATGAGAAGTTAGTAGCCTTGAGTATTTCTTTGGATCACAGAAAGGGAATGAGTAAACTTTGTCAGCAGTTTTAAAAAATCATAAACCTTCATCCTATTTATGATGCAGTTTTTAACTTTCCTGTGTAAGCTCATTGTTTTTGTGTCCACTGTGGTGAGTATATGGTGAGTATATGGCCAGTATAAGTGTTCCTTATGGTAGTACATTGTCAGTGGTCTTCTAGGAGATCACGTTCTTTTATACTTGCAGTGATTCACAGGAAGGTCTGCAATGACTTTCTTGGTTTATTGTTGATTTTTTTTTCTTACTATCAGTGGAATGTTCAGAAACAGGATGTGCAGCTGAGAATTTCTGGAGAATGAACTTCAAAGTTGTGTGATTAACTTCTAGTAATGAAACAGTAAGATTTGTAGGTATGCAATAAATATTGCCTGAAATACTCATGATTTTTTAAATAGTGTATAGTAAGTGGTCAGTATTATTTTCTATAAATAAATCTATTGTAACATCTCACATATTTACTTTTAATTAAGCTTAAATCCTGTGAGGCAAAAAAAAGGCATTTTAAACAAATCATTTTCCAAGCCTTGTGAACCTTGAACTCATCTTGAACCTTGGGGGGGGAAAAAATACCCCAAAAATTTAAATCTGAAATTTTGGTTTTCCCTTTTTTACAAGGGCTAGTTTATAATTCCAGAAATAGTCATTACTGTAAAAGATTAGATTGTTAGTGTGTTTTAAACACTTATATAATAATTCAATGTATGTTCTGTTTAAATAGGCGTTTCTCTTAAAAAATTTTGAAAGTAGTCTAGGTAGTATACTATTTAAATGTTAAAACATTTAAAAACGTTTGCTTCTTTACATGATTTTCTTTGTTTCATTTTTGTAATCGGAAGTAAAAGATGTGGAGAAGAAATCAGGGTTTTTTCACTGATACTTTCTAAGTTTCAGGGAAAATAATATTAAGAGTATATCTGAAATTACTTTCAGGCTTGTCTAACTTTGATATCATAAAAGTCCTAAACAGGAAGGCTGCTCTTCATGTTACTGCCCTGAATATTTCTTTTATCACTTCACTGTATAATCAGTAATTTGGTCTCAGATGTTTTTGTAAAGCCTGTTACTTTGAATTATGCTTGTGGTTTTTTTGTGAAAAAACAAGTCTCTGTATGACTCATCTTGTTTTATTCTAGGTGAGTATGTATTGGGCTTTCATTTAGGCAATATTGCTCACCTTCTGGAATTTTTCAATTTATTTTAGAAAGATCAGTTGCTTTTTGTACAATTCCTAATGCATATATAAGTAGTTTTTTGAAACACATCAACTACGATGCTGTAGAAAACCTAAACAGAGAAAGAAACACAAATTTTACAGCAACACATAAAACACATGCTGAACATATTATGTCTTAGGACCCTGTGATTTAATTTTGAAATTATGAAACTGTAATCTAGATAAGTAGTCTTTAAATGCATGAAAAGTATTTTTACACTTTTTAATGTTTCTTCTGGGGTGTAATTCCTTACATTTTCAGTTTTTTAGAAGTTTGATTCAAAAATGTGAGTAAGGAAGGGGGGGGTGTGGAGGGGTATGCAGTTGTTTTTCTGGCTGTTCAGCAGCCACAACTTCAGTAGAAATGTAGGATACAAACTCAGAGGTGTTAATAGATTTCACTGGGTCCTGTGTAGTTATTTGCATAATGTTTGCTCTTGGTTTTGATCTGTTTTTTCAATTTTTGTGTGTGTTTTTCTCCAAGTTTGGTTCAAAGTGAAACATCATACAAGAGATCCTAAACAGCAACTTGACAAAAAGAAACTGGTAGCATTTTGGTTAGAACATTATGCCAAGAGAGATCACGGAAAGCCCTTAACAGTGGTATTTGACATGGCTGAAACTGGAATCAGTCACATAGTAAGTATTTTTATTGCCTTTTCCTGATTGCTTTTTCAGTTATTTAACCTATGTTCCCAGAAAAAGGGAAGTCTCTGTACAGTCCTTGACATCTAAATAACGTAACAATTGTTGACATCAGTATTGGCTTTTTTCCATGGCATGAGCAGTTTCCAAAATATTTTGTTACATATTAAACTTTGTCTTCTGCAGCACATGGAAAACTTGCTTTTAGTTTGGTGACCGAGCTAAATCTGAGTTGTTTTAACTTGAAAGATGGAGATTCTGCCTTTCATTACATATTCATAAATTTATTCTAATAAGTAAAAATCTCAGATTGTCTATAGTCAAAAAAAATGGTATTTCTATAGAATATTGAATTTTTTCTTACCAAATGCCATATTGTCCTGTTATTACAGAAATGGCTAGAACTTGTATCTTGTTCTTTCTTTTTTTTTTTTTTTTTTTTTTTTGTTGTTGGTGTTGGGAGAATGAATTTGAATATAAGAAGATAAAGAAACCAAAACCAAACCAACAACAAAAAAGCCAAAAACTTTTCTGCCTTTATCGGGCAGGATAGTTAGTGTTGCATTAAGACCTTGCAGCTGTGCAGCACAGGGTCACGAGCTTATGAGAAGATATTTTGATAAATCACAGAATATGCTGAGTTGGAAGGGGCCCACAAGGATCACTTAGTTCCAACCCTGAGCCCTGCATCAGACCAGCCCCAAGAGTCACACCATGTGCCTGAGAGTATCATCCAAATGCTTCTTGAACTCTGTCGGGCTTGGTGGTGTGACCACTTCCCTGGGGAGCCTGTTCCAGCACCCAACCACCCTCTGGGTGAAGAACTTTTTCCCAGTATTCCACCTAAACCTCCCCTGACACAACTTCAGGCCATTCCCTCAGGTTCTGTCACTGTTCACCACAGAGAAGAGGTCAGTGCCTGCTCCTCTACTTCCCCTCATGAGGAAGTTGTAGACTGCAATGAGGTCTCCCCTCAGTTCCTCTTCTTGAGGCTGAACAGACCAAGTGACCTCAGCCAGGACTGGTGTGGCTGTCCCTCAAGGCCCTAAATAAATATTTTGAAAGGGAGGATCAGTGCTTTTACTCTTACCAGGGCTGTGAGAGCCGTCTATCCATACTCCTAAGGATAATACTGGAGCTATGGTTTTGTATAACAAGGACTGTAATTTGATCTAGGTTTTACGGAGTATATTTTGAAGCAGCTTCTTACCCATGTCTTTGACAATCCCAGAGGCACAATTTCAGCAAGTGCTGTCCCTAAGTGTCCTGCTGTACAGTCTTGCTTTAGAGTTGGTACGTTTATCACGGAACACAGGAGTATTTTAATGGCTGTTCATAGGCATGTAGAGTAGTTAAGTTTTAAGCTAAAAGAACTGGAATTTCTGAGTTCTTTTCCAGAGTGTGCCTTTTTTTTTTTTTTTTTGTTCGATTCCTATGGATATCTATTATGTTGGCTTCTATCACTGGTATGCAGCTGATAATTCTAATAGCTCATGCCATGTAACTAAAATAGGTGCAGTTATTGAATGATCTGTGAAATCTGTACTTCTAATTCCAGACTTTCATCAAAATACTGTATCTGTCCTTCTAATAATCTGATAGGGAGCAGCATCCTTGTTAATGGAGATTCTAGTCATTCCTTTGGAATCTATCATTGTGTTTATGTTGTTAAATGAAAGATCTAGTACAAGCAACAGACAGTTGAGATAATGCCTCTATTAGAGGCTGCCTTCCACCTCTAAAGATGCCAAGCTGTCAGTTAGTTTCTAGTTACTGAAGCTACTGATAAAACTTTCATGTTGTGGCTTGTCTTCTTACACAGTATTTTGTTTTCTTTTTCACTCTGTCCACAAATGCTTTAATAGTATGTTTACATCACTCCAGGAGCCCATTCCCCATAGCATTTTTGCTGTTACAACAGGCTTTGGATACTCAGTCAGAAATGTTTTTGAACTATTTCTGAAAGTGTCTGCCCACAGTTTCCCTGCATACCACAAACTAATACTGAAACAAAAAATCCTCTTTTAAATGAAAACTTCCCCCCTTCCTCCCCCTTGGAAATATTCTGAGTGTAGTAGTATATTGAACAATGTGAGACAACTACTGAAGGGAAATTTTGGTATATTCAGTGCTTTTACTTGTAATACTTTAGAGAAGCTCAACAGATTATCTTAGTGCTAAAGGTTACCTTTCCTGCACATCTTAACTCGTGTTGATACTCTGCAGTAGTTTAGATACTTAAGTTTTTGTACTGATCATGTCTTGACTTCTTTCCTAGGTCCTAAAGCTAAGTTTGGCCGCAATCCTGCAGCAGTTTAACGAAATGAAAAGCACTGCATTGCATTTTAATGTTTGTAGTATGTGTAAAATTAGATTATGTTGGATTACTGTATAAGTGTCTTGTGATATTCTTAACTAAGTCTGTATTTTTAATTTTTTTAATTACATGGCATTTACACTGTGATTTTACTTTAGGACTTGGATTTTGTTCGGTTTATTGTCAACTGTTTTACAGATTATTACCCAAACTTCCTCAGTAAGTATTGTATATTAAGTATTAACATTGTAGACTTCTGTTACAAGAACATTTCGTAATATGACAGAAGACAGGGGAGACTAAGGTTTTTGCATGACCTTTCTGGAGTAACTGCGTGGCACATGTCAATGTTACAGAGAATATTTTTGTGTCCACAAGTCAGCACAGCTTTGTATTGTAAATAAACTCTACATTCATCCTCAAAAATCAGCTGTCTTTTAATGAAGTAATAATCTGGTTTTACATAGTAAAATTAATATAAACGTATAGTAGAACTGAATTGGCCTGTTATTTCCTTTGCTTGTTGGTACTTGGGTAGAAGCTTTACAGCTGCGTGACAGTTTGTATCCTTTAGGATTCTTCAGGGGATGAAGAATGAGTAGCTATAGAAATTTTGAGGGAGCAGTGGCTTATTCTGAAAATAAGTAAGGCAAGTTTATGTGCGCACTTGGATAACCCACCTTACTTGCCTCCTAATTTTTTTATGGATAGGCAAACATGGAATAGCTGTTGCTAACACATGTTATAAATTTTAGATGAAAATGTGTTTGTGAATACTGAAATTCTGTACAGAAACTGCTTAAACTCTGAATATTAGATTGCAGCTTGCTGATCAAAGTTCAAAACTTTGATCAAATACCAAGGCAAGTACAAAATTTTTTCTCTTTTTTTTTTTTTGACATTCAGGAGAAGTTTTGGAACACTTCCAACTATTTGCAAACTTACATGCTAAAATGAGGAATATTTGGAAAAAATGGATTTACAATGATTTCGTGGTACTTGTTTTTTTGTGAAGAAGAGGTGCTGAATATACCAGTTAAACTTTTTCCTGTTCAGTAGTTGCTTTTCTAGGTCAGGTTGAGATCTTGCCATTCTTTGACTTATTTGAGAGATCAGTTATTAGTAACAATATGTCAGAAAAGTAATATCCCAGGAAGTATATAAACAGTATGGAACTTAGAATTTTATTATGTTTTCCAAGCGAACAGCCAGTATTTTTATATAGTAATAGCAGTAGGTTTATACAACTTAAAAACAATTACACCAAATTGCTTTCACAGGGAAGGGAACATGAAGGTTTCTGAAGTGAATATTGGCTTTTTACGTTAATATTATTACTGTGCTTACTCTTAAACAGAGAAATGCCTAACACTTGGTATTCAGATTTTATTTTTTCTTTGCAGCCAAGATAGTAATATTTGAAATGCCATGGATAATGAATGGTAAGTTGTTGTTTGTTGCATATTTTTCCTTCTAGCACTGTATTTTGGATCATACTTTAAATGGAATCCATATTCATTGTGTTGTTTTTAAAGGCTGGAAGGCTTTCAAAAGTAGTCTATTCCTTAAATGTTTCCGACTGGAATACTTTAGGGAATCCCATC
This sequence comes from Myiotriccus ornatus, assembly GCA_036023395.1. Classification (NCBI taxonomy): domain Eukaryota; kingdom Metazoa; phylum Chordata; class Aves; order Passeriformes; family Tyrannidae; genus Myiotriccus; species Myiotriccus ornatus. The sequence goes on from JAYRBT010000001.1 coordinate 100,056,254, forward strand.
ATTAGCAAATGATGGACACTTATAACTAGTTGAAAACTAGAATACACAATTTAAGATAGATGCCTGACACTGGACACTAATGTGGTTGTATTTGTTTTGTGTACCTCAAAAGTTACCTTTAATTATAATTTACAGAATAAACTTTTACTCCTCTATTGTGTACCATATGAACACATATTTTTATGCTGGCTTTATATTTTACTGTATATTCACGTTTTACCATCACTGAAATAACAATGGTGTTGGAAAATACTTATGTATATCCTTTGGTTTTTTTCTTTTGTTTTTAAGCTGCTTTTAAAATCGTGAAGGGTTGGCTTGGCCCAGATGCAATAAGCATGTTAAAGTTCACAAACAAGAGTGACATACAGGAATACATCAGTGGAGAGTATCTGCCACCTCACATGGGTGGAACTGTGAGTATGTTAACATTTCATGCCCCTTTTGTGATAGATTGAGACACCTATATAAATTCCATATGTAGGGTTGAGAGTTGGCACTTTACAGATGTGAAATGTTTTGAAATCGTTTTGCCAATGATAATTTGAAAATATAGGTTAATTTCATGAGAATTTGGCATCTGGCAGTCTTAAACAGAGAAATAATTTTTTGAATCATTCATCCACTTACAGGTCACTGGAAACCACAGTTTTTCAGAGCTTTTTTAAAAAAAAATTATCTGTTTTAAGTGTCGTTCTTCCTTCTATGTTTTCCTACCCGATGAATTAGAGATAGCACTAGTTTATTAAACAAGTTCTATGAACAGAAAGTAGGTTTAATGGCCCTCTAAGGGTTGTTGTCCTGCTCTAAAGCTATGATTCACTAAAGACAGTTAGATTGCAGTTATTCTTTGTGGTCTCCAGGGCTGCATTTTAAGACATGGATGAAAAAGATTCTTTTTAAAGAGTGTAGTAAAGCTCTTAACGTGTATGTTACAAGCAGTATCACTTTAGCAGAACCAGAATCCCATTCCAGTGCAATCTGAAGAGCGGAACAGCGCAAGCATGTTGCACAACAGGTTTCACTTCACAAAGCTAGTAGATTAGTTTCCATAATATTTATATTTGAATTAGCAGAAAAGGATGTTTTTCCTTTAAAATTTTTGTAGGCCACTTATGGTAGCGGAATAAGCCCGCTGCAGGGGAGTTACTTTTAATTGTTCTCTTTCTACAGTTTCTTTTCTAATGTATTTTTGATGTTATGGCAGTAACAATATGGAGAAAAGGATGGAAAAGGAAGGTTATGTTTCAGGAATAGTAGGAGAGGGCATCTTCCTTTGTATATAAATTCAGAGGAAAGTTCAGGTGGTCAGAGCATATGAAACTTGCTTTGGGAACATCCTTTTATGTTACCTTGGGAATTACCTTACCTTTTTATTTGACTGAGATTAATAACCTCTGGAAAGTGCTTTTCCATGAGATTTTTGAAGAAAAGATACCCTTTTTCTTCATGGAAAACTGCTGCCCAAAATCCCCAGTATTATACTACAACTTTCTCATGTGAAAGAAAGCTGAAATTGCTCTACTTCAGCAATACTTCAGGAGTGGGTATTGAGGAAGGAGCTGATGATGACTGAAATGGCTTCAGTAAGGAACTGGATGGTGTTTAGTAGTGGTTCTGGGCCTGGCTCCTATGGTATTGTCCTGTCGTTGCAATAGAGGGGCAGATTTCTTTCCTCCTTGGAGCTGAGTATCTCCAGTCTGCTTTTTAGACCATCTTACCTTAGAGTTATGTGTTTAAAGAAAGAATTTATGGCTTTGTTAAATACTCTTGTGAAGCATCTGACTGAGCACACAATCTCAGTTATCCCTAATCCTGACTTGGTCCTGAAAGGTCTCATTGCCAGTTAGTGATTATTGATCAAGTTGGCTCTATATGGCCCATCTTCTGGGAACATTAACAACTTTCCTAGTCATGGAGGCAGCTTATCCAAATCATTTGCCTGGGACAGTAAGTTCCAGTGACAGAAATAAAGAGTAAGAGTAAAGTTGCTTGACTCCAGGAGTTTTGACAATTTCAGGAAAACAGCTCTATCTCTGCATGTTAAAAGCTGTATTTTGAACCAGCACATACTTCATCTAACTACTGAGTTTGTTATTTAGACACTCAATGGGTGCTTTGAGCTGTTAACCTGTCATAATTTGGAAGAATTGTTAGCTAATACTGAGACTTCAGAAATTGTGCTCCTGATCTTTCTTCGAAAGATGTATTCAGTGTATGCACTAAAGCAGGACTTTTGCATCTCTCACAGCAAGGAGTTTTTCAGTGACCAGACAACAGACAATTTAATGACTTTTTCTCAGAATTTAACTTTTCTTTGTGATAAACCTTGGCTCCTCTTAAGGCAACTAAAGTGCATTCTCTATTAGTGTTGTCAGGCCTGGCTTTTTTTAAACACAGTATCTGACCTGTGCAAATTGATTCCCCTGCCACAAATTCTCCACTCAAGTGTTTGGTTTTGTTTGTGAGGGCTTAGCTTTTTTGCCTCCTGCCAATTCTTTCTGTCATCTTTGATTTTCTCATCTTTGATTTTATGTTTTTGTAACAGATCTTCATATTTGCAAATACCATAATGCTGCTGAAGAGCACAGCATATCTGTGTATCCCTTTCATTCAGTGCAGTAGCCATAAAACTCTAATCCCCTTTCTGCTGTGTTCCCTAGTAGGATCCATCTATAAAGACCCAGGTCTTATTAGATGTAAGCAACTAGTGGAGCAGGTCTTTTGGCTGGTTAGTTTGGGGAGATATCAAGAACGTAAGTGCAGTGGAGTCTAGGTATCCCAGAAGAATGTTAGAGACTAGTTTTGGAAGTAACAAAAAAAAAAAATCCATTTTGGAAATTGAATAAATAATGCTGAACTTGGAGCCAGTGATTACTTTGTTAATTAAAGGAACTGTTCTTTGTCTCTATTGGAAGCCTCCAAGCTTCAATGTCTCAGTGAAGAGACATTTAAGTATGTTTTGTTTTAACTCAGGCTTACTGAAGAGATGAATCAGAGACTTTCCTTAGTTTTAAAACTCTTCAGTTGATGTTCAGCCAGCTGAGAAAGGAGGAATATTGCATGCTTGATTTTAGACAGCTAGTGGACAAAGGTATCTCTTGAGTATCAAAAGCAGTAACACTAATTATGGAAAACAAACTTGGATTTTGAAGGACTTTGGAATATAAATTTAAGTTTCGTTCAAGTCCTCACCGGGACTGTGGCTGTTACCATATTGCTAATCCATACATGCAACACACAGCGTATCTGGCTTTGAGTGTTATAGTCCACAGTGCACAGAGATGCTCTTTATAGCAGATTTGTCTTGGAGAACTTATCAAAATTGCCCAAAACAGATCTAAAAGCATACTAGTGCTAGCCAGTCTGGAAAATTAAGGTTAGGTGCTCAAGAGCCACCTGCTAATGGTTTTCATTTACTGACAAATGTATACTAAAGCAGTGATTTCCTGGTTTCCTAATCTACTGTATCCCACATGGTAGCATTTCCAGTTGATATGGATGATGGAACAGTCTAGTTCTTAAGGCATACACAGTTATGACTGACCAGGGAGGTTCACTGCCTTTTCAGTAACATTTTGTGCAAGACTGATGTACATACATGTCCTGTATCAGGGTGTACACTGTACACACAGTAGGGGTTTAGTTTGTGGTTTTGCCCTTTGTCAGAAGATGGATTTAGCAAGGATGGATTGATCAAGAATCTCTCTACTGGTGCCAGTATTGAACAATGTGTGCAACTAGAATGCTGTGCTCTTCACCTGGGTATCTGAATTAATAGCCCGTTCCTTGTGTTCTTGAAAGTACCATTTAGATGTTATGACTAACATATAGACATGACTAACATTTTGCATGTGATTTCATGGGCGTTGTGTACATGTGATCTTAGAAAATATCACTACTGTTTTTAAGATATCTATACCACAGTTGACACACATGGTAATATAAAGTCTATAGATCTTTGGATTAAGATAAGAGATCTTGTAAGTGTATATAATGAATATATCAAGCATGGGATAAATGTGTCTTGTTTACTTGTCTGAGGTTCTTACCCTCCTAGTACATAAACTCATGCCACTGAAACTTACGGGCTGTGAGTGCGAAGTGTGGGACTTTGAGTTATCCCAGTGATGAGACTTCAGCTGCTGAAGCAATCCAGACCAGGGATTAATGAGGCCAAGTGAAGTGTGCAGCAAAATTAACTTCCCCTTATTAAGGTCACTTTGTCATATGCCCTTCATCACATGCTGGAAGGGAGTGAAAAGTCTTTTTATGAGCTTGGCCAAGGGGAAGCTGGATATTTCTGTCCTGTATTTGCAAATGGGGAGGGGTGCCAGTATTCTGGAAGCCTACTGCAGTATTTCTAACAATCTGGATTCTTTTCTTCTTTTAGTGGATTAGTCTGTAAGTGATGCTTAGAACTTGTCCTTAATAGGATATTGTTTGAGCCAGTGGATACCTGTTTCATTGACCTAAAGGTCTTCAACTGCTGCTACAGCCTGAAGAATAGAAGACATTTAGACCTTGATTATAGATGATAGGAAGAATGCTGTTTTGTTTGTAGTTTCTTTGAACAGTTCCATCTAAGATTTTTCCCTTTTTTTTTTCCCCTCAATCTCACATTATTCCTTGTTTTGAGAAAATGTATTTCCTTGTGGAGAGCTCCTTTGGAACACCTTTGTAACTCCCTGCTGGATACATAGTTTTGGAACCATGGGCATTGCTCAAGTCTGCCTCACAGGAGTCGAAGCTATGTTAAGGTTTTTCCCCATTGGAAAAGTTTCCAGACTAATTCAGTTTTCTTGAACTTTAAAAATGTTTGAAAATGCAGTAGGAACAGAGATTACCTGTTTAAACACTATTTCTAACATTAGATCAAACAGTTTTTAGAATGTTAAGAGAATTTCTAGTTAGAAAAACTGGTTTTCACTGGTCTTTTAATAGAAAAGTCATTGAGAACTTTAATATGCAGCTACAACATTACTCATATATCTTAAATATGGTCTTTAAGTTGATTTGGCGTTCCAGAGACCAAGGTCTGACTCGCAGAGGATATGCTAAAGGTCCACACATTAGGTTAAGGTTCAAGGATTATTTGGGGTTGTTTTGTGGTTTGGGGTTTTATTTCCTTTTTAAAATGGCCATTGTGAAACTAGCATGCAAAGAACAACTGGTGTTTTTCATCACTTTTGGAGTGTTTTTAGAAATAGCTGTCATAAGTTTTAAACCACATCTTCTAGAACTAGAAAGAGAACTTCAGCATTAAGACTCCAAATGCTGATTCTTGATAGACCAGCTTCTGCAGTTCTGCTCTAACTATAAATAACAGTTACAGTTTATTAGCTTCATTGGATGACTGTATTTGTCTATTGATGGCAAAATAAAAACTACTGGTGTCAGCTTTCTGCACAGTGGTACCATTCAAAATGGATAATTGAAACATACAAGTAACGTGAAATAAAAAAATTGATAGTATTTCCGTTTGAAAAATCCTAGAGAAGGCACTTCTCATACTCTTAAATAACCACCTGTTGCTTTAAAAATATTTATCTTTCAGGATTCTTTCAAGTACAGTTATCCTCCATTGGTTGATGATGATTTTCAAACTCCTTTATGTGAAAATGGGCCCATTACTAATGAAGATGAGCATGAAAGTAAAGAAGAGCTAGATGCAGACACCAAGGAGACGGGGGAGCTCAGTGAAGCACAAAATCTAAATCAGAAAAAGGTATCTATGAAGACTTAGGCAAGACTAGCTAAATGTTTACAAAGTGAGACAAGAGGCATATCACTTTGAGTATTTGTTTCAATTTTTTTAACATTTTGTTCCGTCTTCCAATTTGACAAAAGAAACCAGTAAAGCTGAAAGATTATACTCTCATTTTAGCCTTGGCTCTTTGTCTGTTAAGACAAGTTTGATACTTCAGAGTGTATAAAATGTGTACCAAATATTTAGTCTGTCTCTTGGAACATAGTGAATTGTATTGTAAAATTAAAAGGGGGTTTGTGCTTTTGTTTTCAAAGGTTATGTTTTTCTAGTTGGTTTACTTTTAATCTTGGGATATTTAGTGGTGTACATCTTGAAATGCATCTAGTTTTTTGAGTTCCTTAGATCAGCATGTACATGAGAAAATATTGTTAAATATTTATAATTTATTGGATGTTAATTTTTTTCTAAATTATTGATAAAATCTCAAAGTATAAACACTTTCATTTATTCTCAGGAGAAACTGTATTCCTACTCCATCAGTCCTGTTTTACAACAAAATCTTCCTGCAATATTGTTTATCCAGAAATAAAGGCATTGTTTTACTTTTTTTTTTTTACAAGTTCACATAAAGTGATGTTTAGGAGTATGCAGTGATAATCACTGAGGATATTGCATGTTAAAATAGTAGGAAAAATCTGTAATTCACCACTTTAGTGCCATAATTAATTTTGGAATAGCAAAACTTCTGTTTAATGGAGTAGAATACTTTGTTTCATTTACTGTTCCAAGTTTGTCAGAATAATTTGAAACATGCAGCACATGAAGTAATCCAGTTGTTCTTTGCAGCTTGACCAGCTTTTCAAAAGAAAAAAAGATAATTTCACTGACCTTAAGGTCAAAAGGAAGCATTGCATAACAATGGTGACTTCCTGACCATTGAACTCAGTAGCTTCTTTTGCTTGTAGCATATTTTTCAAGCTATGATTCTCTGATGCAGAAACATGGGCAACTCCTGTTAAAGTGTGTGAGTTGCCTTTGGTGCTTAATAAGCCTCAGTGTTTGGTGTTTTTTTAATCTCTCTGGCAAACTAGCTTTCTACTTACTTTTTTTTACTATTTTTACTCTTGAAATACTGTAAAACTAATAATCATTTTCTGTTTTATACAGTGTAATCAAGTTGCTACTCAATTTTTTTCAGTGAACTGTGATTGACTTTTGTGCTCATCACGTGTCAATTAGCCTTAAGGCATTTTTAAGGCCTTACCTTTAACACACTTCTAAAATTTCAGGTCATCTAGTTTTTGGTATTGTTTCTGTAGAAAAAAAAAAGGAAAAAAAAAGTAGGTAGTTTTCCTTAAACTTGATTCTTCTGTTTGCATATTTAAAAATACTTGCTATTTCTTCCACAACAAGTACACCATTGCTTGCCACTTTAGTGTTACATTTTTTTCTAAAGTGTGTCTTTTAAAAATACTCCCTTATTGTCTCAGAATGGTTGGCTTTTCATATTTCCAAGTTAACTACTTGTATTTGACTAATATCTATCTATGTATCTAAATATAAATATTCAAATTTTTTAGTAAGGCCACCTTCAATATTAATGTGTTTCAAGTGATCTGTGAGATATCATTATGTTCATTTTTCTGTACTACAGGTCTTTTCTTGCAGACTCATGTCCCCTAAGAATTTAATATATGTAAGCCTCCTCTTATCCTGTAGAAGAACCTATGTCTTTCCACAGAGTACAGGGAACCATGAGTGATAAACTTAGTTAGTAAGTGCCTGTGCAGTAGATGCCTCCACCTTTGTGTTCTGTGGTTATATTTCCTCTGGTGATTTGTGTAGAACAAATCTCAGCACATAACTAGTGCACTTATATACATACACACTAACCTTTTACTATAACTTTTATATAATTATAAAATAAGTTTGTGTGGGTTTTTTTTATAAAGAATATAAAATTTTGCATTCTTCCTACTTCCATACTTAAAACTTGCATGAACTAAATTCTCTTCATGTCTTTTCTCTGTATTTTAAATGGAATAAAAAGGAGGCTTAGCAAACTCTTCAGCCAGCTGAACTTGAATCATGATGCCACTAATTCTTTCAGTTTTTTGCATTCCCCCTTGCACCTGAGTTCCAGAGTTCTTTTTTTGTTTTGTTTTTGGTGGGTTGTTTCTTGGTTTTTTGGTTTGGTTTTTTTTTGTGGTAGTAAGATGTCCAGGCCTGCTGACATGTATTTTCTTAATGTTATAGAAGAAAAGCCTCAGAACCTAAGATACCTGCAGTTTTGGATGCACCAATTCAATCAGCATTATTTGTTTTATGTTCTGCAATACTTCAGAGTTTCATCATGAAGATACGTTTAGCAACTCTGCAATGTGATCAAGTGTGGAATTGCTACTATGTTTTCTGCTCAGTGTTGCAGTGATTATATTGGGGCATCTGTTTCTATTGAAAAGTTTTGCAGTGGATGAATAATACCAGTGCTTTATAATCTTAAAACTTAGTGTGTCTGCAGTTTTCAAAAGCCAGCTTAGGCATGAAGAAAATACATGAGGGGAAAAAACCAAAGCATAAGTTTTGTTTCATGCATGTTTATGATGTTATGTAACTTCTGTACCAAATCACTTTCTTCAGTGGACTTCAAGAAGCTTCGGGGAATGAATACATATTAAGCTTGGTCTGTAATATATAAACTGTTGAAATAAGCCTCCTTATATTCTTTGAAATACCTGCATGATTCTGTAGTGTTTAATCCAGGTTGCTAGTTAATCATTGTAACTATCGTTTTTACTCAGATGAATTCTATAGAACACATTTCCAAATCAGAGGAAACTGACAAAACAGAGGTCAAACCAAAAAATGCAAAGAAAGCATTAACCACTTTTAAAGGACCTTTATTACATATCAGGTAATAATAATTTTTGTCAATTTTTTTTACAAGGTTCCTTGGATGCTTGCGTATTGAACTAGTTGGTTTTCAAAATAAACTGTTTTTCAGACTGTTAGAGGAAAACAAGTTATAAGCATCTTTTTAAGACTGATTTTTACAAAGCTTAAAGAATTTTTCTGGTTTTACATGTTTTTAGTGAATCTTTTTGTCACCATGGGCATGCTTTTTATACTAATAAATGTGTGTTTCACAAAATTGTAGACATGTTTCATTTCTATTGAGAAACCATCTGACTTAGTTAAACCTGTGCTTATCTGTAAATGAGAGCAGTGGTTTGACGTTTTTTGATTGCATTGGCTGAAGAAAAAACAGTGCTTTACCAAGACAGCTTTCACTGTTAAATCTTACCTTAAGATGGTATAAATGTCTACACTTACTAGTTTGCACCACTTAAACTTAATGAATGGGTCCAATTTATTTTGTGTGGAAAGTGCTCTATATAAATGGCACATCTGCCCAGAAGTCTTTGTCATCAAAGATGCTTACATCTTGCAGTTAACTCACTTTTTATCATTAAACTAGGAAAAAGAAATCAATTAGCCAATATCACTTTTTCTTTTCACTGCCTTTCAGTTCAAGATGCTTGTTTAGAATTTAATTTAGATGTTAACTTTTATTTTCACTTACAGTTTGCTATTAGATGAATGAAGAAAATAATTTTTAGGTAATTTCTTAGCTAATTTTTTAAGTGCTGTAATGAATTAGTTTTGGAATGAATTTGAATAATGACATGCTCATTAGCATAAAAATTATTTTGTATGTGTAAATTCTTCCTAATTTTGAAATGAAAAACCTCCTCTGTATAGCTGTAGTGTCTCGTGTGGCAGGACAAAGGCATAGACAGCAGAATTGTGATTTTAAAATAATGTTAAAAATTTTCTGGGACAATGACAAAAGGAGCTCTCTTCTTCCATCCACTTTTTATTTTAAAAAAAGGGGCAAATATCACAAGCAGACCAAAAAAAAAATCCCAAACAAGCAAAACTAACACCCAACCCCCACACATATACTTCTTTTTTTCTCTTAAACTATTTCAAGCTGCCCTTGAATAGAAGGGTTGCAGTTCATGTAAATTACATGGAAGAGCAAACTTAGTCAAGTATAAAGGTGTTAATACTTGTAGCCTTGCAGCCATGGAAAATAAAATATTGGTATCTCCATTGTTGTTGTTTGTTTTGTTTTTAAAGTAGACTCCTGAGTGCAGTTGTTGCTCTTCATCAGTGCTCTACCTCGGTAGAAACCAGAACTAGTTTTCATTTCTCTGCAGTGATTCTCAGGACACTGAAGTTGATTGAACTGATAATGTGTAGTGCCTTGCATACCTTACAATGAAAGGCTGGCCTCTGCTTTTCCACCTTAGTAAGTGACTTTGGTATGACAAAAAACAGCCATTACTTGCACTGTCTGGCAAAGACCAGCTCATGTGGTGTCTTTTGGAACGAGAATTTCTAGTACAGGCTGAAGTGTTTCCATTACACACATCAGAGTAGTGTTTCTGTGAGAATCAAAAAGCCTGGGTGTTTGTTTAAATACCTAACAGTTACACTTCACCCACCCCTAACAGTGTGGAACTGCTTGATTTCAGACAGAAATTATAAAGTAGTGGCCCTCAAGCTTTTTTTTTTTTTTTTTCTTTGACCAATAGCCACAGTGGTAGAACAAGAAAGATCAGGTTCTGGCAGAATGATCTCTTCTTGTGGTTTGTTTTGATGCCAGTTAATGTTTTCCTGTCTCATTTATGGTTTATCTTGCAATTGCTGTAAGGCACAGTGCACTAGTGTAGTATTAAGATAGCCAAAAAACTTTTGTAGATACAATACTTCCCATCCCTTGTGTTTGTTGAAGTTGAGAATTTGGAAATGAAAAAAATACTGAGAGGAGGAGGAGATAGAATCTGCCTATGAAGCTGTTTTAAACCCATCAGTTTCTTGGTTTCTGCCTTATTTGCCACACTTCCTTCTTCCCCACCAAAAAAAAAAATATTCTTGTCACGTGGACTGTCTACTGCTTTGTAGAACATAAGCACACCCTACATGCACAGTCACCACTGGAATCCACTTCCAGCATGGGCATTCAGGCTTGCCCTACAGCACCAAGGGATTTTCTTCTCAGCCATTACACTAACTGATTTTAAGTGAGAGAAGAAAGAATTCATACTATAAAATGGAGGTCTTTTGAGGAGGAGGTCAAACTAACATGAAATTGGCATTCTAAAAAAAAGACTTGGGGAAAAACCCAGATTTTTTGAAAAAGGTTTTCTGTTAAAAGAATCTGCAGTTCTGTAGCACTGCATAGTACAGCAGTTCTTTGCGTGCTCCTGATGTGACATAATGAAAGAAAAGATTTTGACTTGTTACTCAAGTTTCCTTTCAACTTAGATGAGCATGCCCTACCTTTTGCCTAGTAGTGTTCATTTGAATGCTTATCCAAAATGAGCTGTGTTTGATGTGGTTTAAAATATTTCATGCATGACTCTTCTAATTGCATAAGAATATTTAAAAATAAGCAATAACTTTATTTATGCATGTGACACCACAAGTATGCAAAGATTGACTCATAAGTACAAGTGAATTTAGCTGTAGTGGTTGAAATGGTTGCCACTTGCGGGTGTCTGCCTCTTACAGGTGCACTATATGCAGTACAAGATAGATGTACAAGGTGGTAATTATTCCCTGTCTGTGACACCCTATATTCTTTAAAATTAGCATAAATTAAGATCAACAGTGCTTTCCCTTAATATAGTACTCTTAAGATGCAGTGGCTGACTGTATATATACGTTGGCTCTTCCTGTTGTTGCAGATTGTCACGCCCTTCCAGATTGGAGAAGTCAAGGGCAGTAATCAGCTGAGGCAGCTAGTTCCACTTGTCATGAGTCAACCCTGAGCTTCACTACAAAATTTCTGCATTGTTTTTTCACAGCTTTGTTTTATGAAAATCTTCTTATACTGACTGTAGTTGCAGGGTTGAAAGTATTTTATTTTCCTGTAGGTGTGGTCGGGTTTTTTCGATGATATGTTGTAAAGATAATTTCAAGAAACTAATTCTTTTCAAATTTCCTCTTAGCCCCGCAGAAGAGCTATATTTTGGATCCAAAGAAACTGGAGAAAAAAAATGTTTGATAGTTCTCACAAATGTCACTAAAAACGTAGTGGCTTTTAAAGTAAGTGTTTTATGTGTGGCTTGCTTTACTTTACTGAACGTGTAATTTTTACTTGTGTAAGGAAAAAGAAATGCTATTAAACCTACTAGACAAGATTTTTTTATTCTGTTGTGGTGTTTGAAGCAGATCAAAGAAATCTTCTGGCTGAATTTATGCCTACAGTGTGCCACCTCAAAGAGGATAATCATTATTACAAATCTTTGGAGCACTGACTAGGAAAGAGCTATAGTTTTTTAGTGAGAGTTTAATACTTCCTGAAGAAGAAAGGCTTGAGCTTGGCAAAGTCATCTTTTTCTTCTTTTTAAATATTGGCTGGAAACAATTAGTAATGCTCCAGGATGATGGAGATCCATTTGCAAATGTCAGCATCAAAAGAATGAATGCAGTTATGTTTGCTTCAGAAATTCTGAGTTGACTTGCATCTTTATGTTTTTCTTCCCATCTTTTATATTCTCTGCGCACTCAACTCAAGATTCCATATTTCCATATTAAAAATTATAACAGGTAGTCCACCTAATATTCTTGGCTCTTTTTAAATATGTATGCAAAGTTAAAATAGCAAATGCAAGAAAAGAAAGATAAAAGTGGTTGAGGGAGAGGAAAAAGTCAAATACCAGGAACCTATTACTCCTACAAAATTATGTATTTTAGAGACTTTTCCTAATGTTCAAGCTTTTGGGATTTAGTAATTAAAGAATGAGGGAGGTTGTGAACCAACTGTAGTTTGTACATGCACTTACTCTATGTTTGTTTGGTATTTCTTGTTTATAGGTGAGAACAACTGCTCCTGAAAAATACAGGGTTAAACCCAGTAACAGCAGCTGTGAACCTGGAACATCATTGGATATAATAGTCTCTCTTCATGGTGGTAAGTAAAAATTTTTGATACCGTTCTTAAGAAATCTGGACAAGTTTTATTAATAGACTGGTACTCTAGATACTGATGTTTGTATGTGTTCACCGGTGGGAAAGACAGACTGACACCTGTGTCTACTTGACTGTTGTTTGAAAATGTTACTATGTTTTTAAAAAGCATGGGTGTCAGGAAGCATTTCAGTACCTACCCATACTGATCTACTACTCCACTTAGACATAAGCAGCTGTTACCTTCAGCCCATTCTGTTTCTTGTCTTAAAGAGCAAAAAGTCTGATAGGCAGCTGTCTCGCTTGTTCACTGGGACAGTGGGAGTTTATTTGCAGTTAATCAGTTTCCTAAATTGTTGCAAGGACAGGTGAATTTACTGGAGAATTCATTCTTTACAAAATTCTGGGTTGTCTTTGAATTGTTCAGATGAAACTAGTTCTGTTAAAACTATATAATTTTGGGAAAACTGTAATCAAAATTATTGAGCTTAGAGAATGATTTTGTTGTTTTTATTTCTAGTAGGTCACTATCTGGTGTCCTGCAATCAACCAGCTCTCATTTTATAGCACTTTCAAAATGCTTCTATACTCCTTGTGATATTGTCATTTTATGTAAGCACACATTTATTGATTTGGGTTTTTTTCTTCTTTGAGAGCAGGTTTTTCAGCTTCTCTGCAGGATCGTTTCCTTATAATGGCAGCAGAAATGGATCAGTCTTCTGGAGCAGGTGCACCAGAACTGACTCAGTTTTGGAAAGATGTCCCTAGGACCAAAGTGATGGAACATAGGTGAAGTTATGTTTTAACTGAGCACACAGATATTTGTGCTCTTGCTTTCTAGATCAAAAGCTGTCAAAATGTCATTGGTGAACTGAGGAAGCCTTTTCAGGCTATCATTGCAGTAGTCATTTTTAAAATTATTCATCCAGAACAGATAATAAAGAGCATATAATAACTGTTAGAGAGACTGTTTACTATTAATTATACAAACTTGCAATAAATTTGTGATTTTTAGTATGTATTTTTGTTCCCTTTTCACAGGCTCAGGTGTCATGTCATAGAAAGCAGTAAACCCTCTTCTCTGACATTAAAAGACAATGCATTTAATGTTCCAGCAAAAACAAATGAGGATTTACATATACAGGTACTACTGTATTCCTTTGTGTTGCATATTGAACACAATTATAAGATAAGAATTTTTACTGAACTTTTTTGGTATGTAGTAAATGATACTATTTGAAAAGCTCAGCAGTTGAAAGTAACTAAATCAGTGATAGTGATTTAATTACTTTGGTGAATTACAGTGGTTTAATAAAATGCTACTTTCAATGCAGTTTGCTCATTCCTCTTATGTATGTACAGATGTGGGGTACCAGAGAGCCTCAGTGGTATCTTTTGCTTCCTGGTGTAAAGATGTCACCTGCTTGATACAGGTCGTATGGGTTACCCATAACTTAAGATTTGAAGCTCCTTTATGGAACAGATTCCTTAAGTATGTAGTGATAGAAAAGGCATTGCTGAGGAATCACTGTGAGAAGTCTTTTTTTTCTTTCTGTGCTTATAGTTAATGCCTAAATAGCTCAAAACTACTGAGTACTTTCATGCGCAGTAATTCTGATTTAATGAAACTGTTCTATTTTCAGCTAACTCGTTTACTGCAAATTAATAAAAGACTTGACGAGCAGATGAATCGCTGCCTCTGGTTCCAGCAGTTGTCAGTTGTTTTATCTTTGCTATCAGTTACTGTCTCTGCCTTCTGCTTCTACCTGGCATATGCCCAGAGAAGCTAAAGAGAGTTGCTGTGCCCTGGATGTGCTGCTGCCTATCATGGTGCGTTGGAGTAGAAGAGATTGCAGTGCTGCACTCAGATTCTGGAACTGCCAAAATGAGGTTTGTGAGCCTACAGCAATGAGCAAGAATACAGTTTGCTGGGGGAAACAAAAAAAAAAAAAAAAAGAAGAAATGAATGACCAGCAAATGAAATTACTGAAATCACTGTCTAAGCTGACACTTAGAATAGGGCATGAGGAAGATGTTAGAGCTAGGGCTTGTTTTCACTGTACAACTCAATAAAAACTACTGAACTGGAAGGAGGAAACCACGTACAATATTTAAGCTGTTCAGATTTTTTTCCTCTTTTCAACTACTTTGAATACAGTATTTAATTTCTTTTCATCATATTCATTCTTACATTCTGAATTACTCATAGAAGATGTAAGCAGTCAATGTATTCTAAGGTTAATCTGTTCATTCAGGAAAATTCACAGACATTATGTAGTACAGGCAGATTTTTTTATATAATCTGTGTACATGCACATATAAAGGAAGATATTTGTTAGTAATTCAGACTCACTGCTTTCATTGGTTAAATTCCTTATTGTTTGCTTCTTCTGAATGCAAAGTTACTGTAAATATTTCTTACTAAGTAACATACAGACAAGACACTATTCCCATTCTTTCTTTTTTTTTTTTTTTTTGAAAGGAACTTGTATTCAAGTTGCAGAAGGAGTGTGAGAGTTGCCTTTTGGACTGTGATGGCCTATTATTGGTTCATAAAAAGGCTATTAAATAGTCAGTGTAAGAACTTACTCTCAATTGTGCAATATGGTTAAATTACAGATAAATTTATGAGGAAAACCAGTCAAATCAGGAATTAAGTAGTGTAGAAGGCAACATAAAAGTATTATATCTGCCATTTCACAGAAACTGTTGTGGAAATGGTGTTTGAAGCTGGTGAGAACTTGGCTAACAAGAATTGTTTGTATTCATTGCTGTAAATATGTATATTAAGATGATGAAAACTTAAAAGGAGACTGATGGTATCTTTCATACATTTAAAATTTTCACTTTTAAAGAGATTTAAAAACTTAAAATAATTCCATTACAAGAATTAATTTTTGCTACAAATTGGCTTTGTAACAGATCATTTATTTTTGTCTGCTGACCTCAATAGATGAGAAGCAATTTTGAGGAAAAATAAAGATCATACTCTGCTTCTGTCTTTTTGCTTACAGTGTGTTGTCGATCTAGGATCATCTCTGGGAAATAGAAAAGGGCAGTTTAAAATAATGCATTAATAAACAGATTTACTAAAAAAGCCAGTAATGTGATTACTAAAAACAATACTATTTAAAATGCAAGATTACAGAAATGTTTGGTGCACAGTCTTCTGTCCTTTCTTAATTTATACAATGTTTTATCACATCTGCATTTTGTTCATTTTTCACTGATCTCATTTCTGTTCAGTTTGTTTCTCAGTATTTTGTTTTCCTAATGAGTTGGCAATTTATATTATTCACTGCTTATTATGAAGCTGTTACTTGGGTTATTTTCATGTGCATGCAACTCAAATGCTTTGCTTCCAACAAAATGGGTTGTTGTCTTATTGAGAAAGGTAACAAAGTAATTTGTAACCTTAAGATAATAATAACCATGCTATTAAAATTCCAATTCCTAATTTGGAGTGGATTGAATAGCACTTTATTGTAAAATTGCAAGAAATATATTCTTAAGAGTCTTTGCCAATATGAATATTTTAATGTTTTGGTGCTTTCATATATTTCAGTATTTTATTACTTATTTTGTTATTGGTATTTTCTTTGTATGATGAATCAGATGAACATCTTTTCTATTTTAATATGTTTTAGAAAAATACAGTTAAAAAATAAATATGGGGAAATACATAGTCTTGAATGTTTAGTCTTTTAAACATAGCTGCATGTCCTGAGGTTTTCTTGTTAGTCTGCAGATACTTAATATGGGAGCAGTCATCATGGTAGTGACCGTTGTAGCAGTCTGCTGTTGAACAGAAGCTGTGATGATACTTGTCAGACAAATGTAAAATGGTTGATTTTGGCTTCTTGGACAGAAGGTCCCACATGATCACATAGTACATGACATTGGTGTGTAAATGGTACCATGGCACAAGTAATGCAAATCCACACAAAGCAGATGTATGTGTATCTTGGTAAAATTAACTATCGTCTAAACGTCGCACAGTAAATGGAAAAATATATATAAGGAAAAAAAGAGGCAAAGTAGCAGTACCTTAGCTTAGCTTAAAATTGACAATGGTCAACTTAATTTTTTTATTCTGTGAGAACTTCATTATTTCCATCATCACAAAGCATTTTCCCAGTATTTTCTTGGTTTACAGTTGTAGTTTCAGATTTTGTTTGCCAGCCCTCGAAAACACAGATTTCAGCCAGTCCCTTTTGGAAGGTTTTGTGTTTAACACACACTGACACTACACAGTTCACAGCAGTAATATGATTTGATACCGAAAATTGAGAGAATAGGCAAAAGATTGTTTTCAAGTTTTTTACTTTTTTACAGTATATGAAACTCAGTTTATAAAGCTGGGGCATTTTAGAACTCTAGGGAATTCACAAAATAGGATCTGATTACATGAACTATCAAGATCTAAGATTCAGTTTTCCTTTTCCTTTCTCTCGTTGCAGAGTAGTAGTTAACCTTGTTTTTTACGGACAATTAAGAGACAGCACTGATTATAGTCCTAAAAATTGACAATTTATGCTCACAAAGAGCACATACTCCTTTCCTAGCAAGTAATTTTTGTGCCCTGTTCTGAACTTCATTTTTTTACTATGTAAAAGATTAGACATTTTGTAAAGGGGAAAAACAAACAAACAAAAAAGATCAAAAAACCACCACAGGTGTGAGGGGCAGCAGTGCCAGGAGCAGGATTTTTAAATTGCCTTTGTGTTTCATCGAGTCCCTGCTGTAACTAATTTGTCTGTAATGTGTGCCTTCAAGTTCTCAAACTTCTTCCTTACTGTCCTTACTTCCAGAGGTTTTTAGTTTATATGGGGTTTGTTGACTGCATGGGATTTTGTGGAGAGCATTTTAAGTCACTGCGCTGCCTTGGGGATCCTCATATTTTCTATATAGTTGCACTGAAGTGTAAGAGTATAAATGCTGTTCTGTTAATAAGCACAGTGTTAGTTCATTTTTTATGCCTTTATTCTGAAAGTGGACATTCAGTCAGAATAACAGAACAAATAGAACTGTTCTGCAAAGCCCATCACAGGTGGCTGTAAGAATTCACTGGTTTTAGTCTCGTAGTCATCCTGTAGGGTGTTGTGTTCAAGACACAAGGGTGTCTGTATGTACAGTATATGTGTTCATCTAGGAAGAGCTAATCAGTTTTAATTAGCCAAGAAGAGCAGGTTGAGTCCTCTTTTCTGAGATGGAAGAAGACATCTTCAGTCAATTTCTGCAGTGCATGTCTTATTTTCCCTGGAAGATGGCTCACTGAGGAATTACCGACCTGGCGTTAACAGCAGTTGCTACATTTCCATTATGTTTGTATTAACACAGGTAAGTGATGATAAGTTACTGATTCCAATTAGGCATGCTTTTCCATATGCCTGTTTCTTGGGCACACAGCATCAGTAGCTTCTGGCTCTGTGTCTCCTGCAGCTGATGAGAAATGTGACCTCCCACTTCCAGTTTTCTGAATTGTTTCAGTCTCACTTTTCGTTTCAAACCTCACTGATCTTACTTTTTACACTTTTATAGTGCTTGCATAGAGTAATACACGTAGACACAGCTCAAAAGATAAAGTGCAGGAAATCAACCTCTCCAGGAACGTGCCAGTTGTGAGAGGTTTTCCTTCTTTTTAGAGGAGGAGAGAAGTTCCACATGCTGGCCTTTGCTGGAACTGATACAGGTGGATCTGTGCAATTACTACTTTGCTGCTTCTGAGTAGAAGTACTGAAATTCCCAAGTGGTATGAACAAAGAGCAAGCAGCTTGCCAGATTTTTACACATTGGTGTGTCAGCTCCTGGCTTCGTTTATTCACAAGACAGATGCATCAGCCTACCTGTTTGTCATGGCCTAAGTCACTTCTGTTTTCCTAAACACTGAAGGAAGCACTGTGTGATCAATTATTGCTGTATGATTGCAGCTTATAGCACTTGTAGTTTTTTAGATTGCAGTAGGCAATTTGTTCTGAAGTTAATAATGATGTCCATATAAGAAACCCTTTAGATAAAAAACATAAAAACCAACAAACTATTTATCTTTCATTTCTCTAGTCAGCAGTAGAATATATTAATTATTTTACTGTCACTTGATGGTTTTGCACAAAATATTTTTTAAGGTTTCCTTTCTCTTAAAAATACCGTATTTAGAAGGATGATAAATTATGTGTTTCCTTCATCTTGGTTAGCTCTTAAGATAGGCCAACACTTGATGGTGACTTAGCCAGCAAGAAGCAGTGATGTCCTCAAAAGTATTCAAAGATTTAATTTTTTTTTTTTCATTTTTGCCAAAGCGTGAAGTAACTGTGCCTCTAGCCTTGATCAGAACTTGCTCCTGAATCTACACAAACTTACTCGACTGAGCAGCAAAAGACTTGACCTGTGGGAACTTGCCAGAAGAAACAGATAGTTGAATATATACTTTCTGTTACAGGCACAACTACAAATAAAAGGTTACATCAACTCATGTTGTTCCAGTACATGTATGTAAGATTCTGTGAAGTAGCCACACAATAAACTTGCATTGCTGCTCAATGAGAAAGTAAGTGATAAAGATTCACCCTCATGTTAGTTTTTATCCAGACAGTCAAGAGGGCAAAGTGGAAAAATGCTACATAACAATATGCTCTTCCCACAGCAGGTTATCTAAGTGGTCTCTCTAGAATAAGTGTTCCCCTAATTTTGAGCTCAGGAGAGGGATAAAAACAATCTTGGTAGGGTTTGATCCATTGTTTTTTCCTTAGGTTTGCGAAGAAATGCTTCAGACAAGAGAACTCAAATCCAAGTCTCCATTATCAGTCCCCCCATGACCATAATCCCATTTTGTGTTTATGATGGAATCTCAATTCAGATATCCTCTGGGCAATAATGATGTAGTCTAACAAATCCTGTGTGGCATTTCATTTTTCAAAATTACAACTTTCTTTTATTTCCTCAGCCCTGTGTCTGTTAAAATCATTGCCAGTTTTATTTTTGACCGCTTGGAGCTATATCTGAACACCTGTTCTTCAAGCCTCAGGGAAAATGTCAGAAATGAGGAACACCATTTAAATAAATATAGATTACAATAGTAGTGTGAAAAAACAAGCATAAACAGAATTTCTTAAGCTTTTTTTTCTAGAATGCTACAATTGATAAATTGCTGAAAGAAAAAGTGGATCTGGGCAAACACTGCAAATGCTTCCTTAACCTGGTAAAACTAACACTTACAGATTGGTGGTTGACCTACTGGCGTCTGAATTACTATAATTCTCATGCCCTGAAACACATTTTTCCTGTACCTAAGTAGTATTTATCATATTTTAATTTTTCTTTACAATTTTGTTTGGAATTCAAACTTGCAGCTGGTGTTGATGACTCATAAAAAGATTTTGTAGTGTGTTCTAAAGAAAGTTGCCTTCTTGAGTTCACAGTTTAATGAACTTTTTTCTGCAAAGAGGATGTATAAACATGACTTCTCAGTCCATTCTGGAGTTAGGTGGGAAACGTGAGGACAGGCATGCTCCTTCATGCTAATGTGTTTCAAATTTTAAATACAATCCTGGACAAATGTGTGTTGATGTATATATAATCTTGGATATTACTGTTCTATCACATTGGATGTGTGCAGGAGTTTAGAGTAGGTGTTAAATAATTTATTCCCAGCCCAAACTGAAAGTACACTCCAGTATTCCTATGCTGGCTGTCCTATATTGCTATATGGATGATGAATATAGGGAACTGGTACAGACACTTTTCTGGGAATCTTCAGAGAGAGCATTCACTTACTCCAGCAAGTTCCCAAATTGAGGAGAAATTGCAGAAGCATCGTAGAAAGAGTAACTAGTTTCTTTCACTACTTTGCCTAAGTGCATCTGCTGGAAAACTTGAGAAGTATTACAAAGTAAACAAAAGGTGAGGTAGCCAAGGATGGAGCTGTGTCTTGGTTTTGTCTACTCTAAGCTGCACATTGAAAAGAACAAGGTAGACAAAATGATTTTATTCTCTGTCCATTTTCAATGAGAATACCTTCCATTAACCATTTCACTTTGGAAAAATATCTGAACTTCCTTGGTCACATAGATGCCATCTCATAGCAGTGTGGCCCAACGGATGGTAAAGCTTCCAGATACAGAACATTAAAACACAGGAATTCACCTCCTTTTTAAAATTCTCTTCAGAATTATTCATTGTAGTTGAAAATACAATGTTGTTCCTGTTAATCCCTGGAAAACCCAAGAATGTGTGAAACAGTCATCCCATGTTTACAGGAGATTCACAGACAAGGATCATAGAATCATAGAGTAACTTGAGTTGGAAGGAACCCATAAGAATCAGAGTCCAACTCCCTGCTCCTCAAAAACTACCTAAAACTAAATCATATAATGCCTAAGAGCATCACCCAGATGCTCCTTGACTAGCTCTAGCGTGGTGCTCTGCCCACTTCCCTGGGGAGCCTGTTCCAGTGACTGAAATCAACTTGTTCATTCTGTAATGTCTTTTTAGCTTTGTCGCTGTTTGTCAGCAGTACTAGCCTTGTAGCATTTCAGCACTTTTCTGTCTTCATATAGTTATCATAACAGACGTCCTGTAGAACAGGTTGCTTCTAATGCCATTACACACATGGAAAACTGTATCCAAAGTGGTCACATTTGCCACTCCAGCTATAATGACTATGATGTCATTAATCAAAAAATGTTACATGAAATGATGTGCCAAAACAGTTTAACAACTTTTGGACCGTGAAGATTCACTCATTTTAATATACTCATGGATCAAAATAGAGCTGGGACAAATTGGTAGAGAGGATAGAAGCTTTCAATTTTTTGATGAAAGAAAAACATTTTCAGAAGTAATTTCTTGAACATCATTTGGGATGAGTCGGGACAATGAGCTGGTGCTGTGCAACATATGGTGTCTTCTCATGCTTCTGCACTGTATCAAAGTGAGTCACTTGCACAGAGGTGACTAATTTTAGTAAGTGGCATGACATGGGCTGAGTTTCAGGTGGTGTCCCTGTGTTTTGGCATGTGTTGCAGTGTTTGACTTTTTCCTATGAAAGAAAGCAAAAACTTCCGGTGATCACTTCCCACGGTGCCGAATCAAGAATATTTGCTGTATGTGTTGCTTCAGAGCGAACTTGCATGCAATTAAAAAGCACGTTAATGTTTTGTGACATGTTCTACTTGTACTCCAAAGAACTTTCCAAATGTGTTACTTTGCAGTTTGATTGTAATGTGATACATGTTAACATTTTTGTTTTTATCTTACCTAGTATTTCCAGTGTATTTTAAAAACAGAGTTCAAGTCTTCAGCAACACTGTGAAGTTGCATCAAAGTTGCAAAGGAACTTAAGGTTCTTTAGAGCAAATACATAATTCCTGCTAACACTCCAGTACGAAGGAGTAGAGTGCTAATATGAATGGTGTAGAGTGTGCTAATAAAAACAGTTAATTAAGGCATTAGGATTTTGATCATTCTTATAGTAACTGAAAGTTTTAAGACGTTGATACGCTTATTAACAACTTTGGTGCAAAAATGCACTTTCCAGCATCTCTTTTGAGAAATAAGCAGGATGAAGAAAAAGCAGTAGGAGGGATTAACTTAGACAGAGCAGCTCTAAGGGCCCTATAGGAGCCAAAATCTTTGGGACCCCATAAGCTCTTCCTTAAAAGGACAAGGAAGAGATCATTTTTTCAGTGTCTGATGCTGGTTTTTTTAACTGGACTGCTTCAGTGTAGCACAATTTACATCATCATCACACACTCTCATTGTTTTGACATAGCAGCGTGCTAGTGGCTCTGATAGCGTGCAAGGGTTCTTGCCTTGCTCATGCTACTGGGGAAGGGAGGACCTTGCAACATCTACTTTCCAGGCTGTATATAATTTATCAGTAGAAATGTGGGATTGAAAAGTCATGTAATCAAAACTCTTCCAAGCAAGCAGGAACAAAGAAGGACAGCAGTGAGTCAGCTGGGCGTATGAGTAAGATTTTTTTCTTTCCTCCCGTTTGGCCTTCATCATTCCCACTGTATTTCCCAAGTATGATTTCTAAATCTCAACATCCAGATTGTACCCAATTGCATACTGACCCATCAGTGCAAAAGAAACATGCAAGATTTGTAGCAAAACTGTCTTGTTAGTAGTGTAATGTGCAATCTTCTGGTTTGTCAGCAAATCCAGATGTTTCAAAAAATCATCTGGCTAAAATGAAGCCTTCTAGTTTGGCTATTGCTGGTTCCTCATGTGCTGTTCCTCAGAAAATCCATTCTCAGTTCTCATCTCCCCATCACTGTACACCATTTTGAATTTTGCAAGCAGAATTAAGAATATTAGGCCGAATAGGTTTATATCTGTTGGTGACTCAATATTCCTAACTTCATCTCTGCTCTTTGAATGGTGGCCAGATTTCCTTTCCACAGATAATAGTACTCAATGTTGTGGTTCAGGTTCTCTTAATTTCTCTTTTTAAGTCATCTGAACTTGCAAAAAATAAAGGAAAGTTGGGATTGTCTCCCAGTTGGATTAGATCTTATCCCATGGTGAAAATCTCATGGTTAGATTACAGTGTATTCCGCCTGAAGGAAATAGATTTTCAAAGTTCCTTTTTGAAGCGTTCTGACTGCTGAAATTCAGAGCCATGGATCTGCTTAGCAAATTGTCTGTTTCTTTGGTAGAGTTTTCTAAATCTGAATCGTGATTTAGCAAAGCAGGATTATGAATCATCATAGAATCAGAGAATCATAGAATGATTTCTGTTGGAAGGAACCTTACAGATAATCTCTGTCCAACCCCCCTGCCATGTGCAGGGACACCTTTCAATAGACCACATTGCTCAAAGCCCCAGTCTGGCCTTGAACACTTCCAGGGATGGGAACAACTTCTCTGGGCAACCTGTTCCAATGCTTCACCACCCTCACAGTAAAGAATTTCTTTCTAATGCCTAATCTAAATCTGCACTCTTTCAGTTTAAAGCCATTTGCCCTTGTTCTATCACTACATGCCCTTGTGAAAAGTCTGTCTCCAGCTTTCATCATCAAGAATGGGAGAGGAGAACAGATAAGCCTCTAAAGAAGAAAATGAAGTGCTAACTCAATTTTGTGATACCAAACTCTCTAGGATAGATGTTTGAAATATGCCTATGGTTCATCGTCCTTCCTGAGGACAGGCTCCAGGAAGCTGTCTGGAGAAACGAAGCCTTTCCCTCCTTGCGTCGCTCAGCGTGCTTTGAAAAGGTGCAGGATTGGGATATTGGGGGGCTCAGATTTTAATACCTTCCCTGTGACAGTTCTTTATGTTCTTTCTCCTATAAAGAAGCACTGATATTAAGTGAAATTATGCAGTTATCTCAGATCTCAAATGAAACATGATTCCATTTCCTGTTTGTTATCACTTCCAGCAGCACAGCAGCCATTCTAAATGCTTGCAATTATATGTTCTCTGACGACTTCCAACTTCATCTGCTCTGATCAGTGTTTTGGTTTTTGTTGCTGCAGATATTTCCCAGTTTGAGATAATGGCTCCTTTACCCACATGCACTATTTTTCCCCAGAACAAACCAGGGAGACAGCTGATGTCCAGGCACTCACAAAACCAAACACAGCAAAGCTGAGTACCAGAGGCAAACTGGCATCATAGGAAGTGTTTCTGCAAAGCAATGTTATGTTGGCCGTCTTTTATTTTGTGTAATTATTGCAAGTACATCAGTCCTGCTTCCAATCATAGAAGCACAACTACAACTGACTGTGCGTGTTGGGCTTTGCAAGTGGATCTGTGGCCTGGAACTAAGCTGGGCAATGTAAATTTAAACAACTGTGAAATTAAAAAAAAAAAAAAAAAACAACTACAGTGTGGGAGTATAAAAAGTAGAAAAGGCATTGGCTCTGTGTAAGCTCTCCTCAACAATAACAAAAACATCCCTATATTATCACAAATCCAAAACACAGTCCCATACCAGCCACTCTGAAGAAAGTTAATTCCACCCCAGCCAAAACCAGAACATTACGTTTTAACAAGCCAATAGAGACTAAAAACCCTGAAAACAGTAGTTCTTGGAATAGTGACCATATGGAGAAGACATGCATAGCTTTATGTCCAAGCTCTGTGTGATGTGGAATTCAGTCATGACATGCAAGATGAGTTAAGCACAGTGCACCAGCGACTTCTACTTTCCTTCCAGCCTGCAGGTATTTTTCCAAGTGCTGCTTTGCCTGTGTGGAATTTCCACTGGAAAGATACTCACTAACAGAATGTGCTAGTCTGGCCCCTGCTTAGGGAGGTCCATGTGCGCGGACTGAGGCAGAGGCTTCCAAACTTGCACAGGTGGGGTGCAGGAGTGACAGATGTTGTCTCATGTGTGCTGTGTGTAAGCATAAAGTAGCTTTGCTATCCTTGTGGAGCAAATCAAACATCCCCCAGGAAGCAGTAGTCACAAAAAAAAAAAAAAAAAAGAAGTGGAAATTGCTTTGGTGACCAAACCAAACTGCAAATTGCTTTGAGCGATGCTGTGACATGTTGTCTTGACTAGCAAAGTCAACTCTGAGTAATGATGGGCAGGTGTGCATTTGAATGCCCTTGCAGGTAAATTTGTTGTCTCTTAAAGCAAAACACATGTTCGGGGTTTTCAACCACATTCATAAATGTAAGGATCTTTTTTGCCAACGTGTCTGGGCCAGAGGTCAGGACACCTGGCTTACACTGCTCCAAAAACACAGCCTGGCCTAACCAGGGGGATAGCTGCTCTCGCGTTTTCTCCCAAATTTCAGCCTGGAAGCACAATGATGCTTCAAATACAGCTCTGTCACAGCAGCAAAAATGTCCTTTGTACATGTATGACACTGGACAATTTTTAGGCTGAATAGTGAGTTGATTCTCAAGAGAAGTAAAAGGAAAAATAGGGGACTATTTAGTGATCAAATTGCTGGTTTCATCAGTATTTCCCTGTTATCAGTGCAAGCAGTGACTAGATACAAAACCTGTTTGTAGAGGACTACAATTTTGGTTGCAAGAAAAAGTAAATAATATAAAAACTGTAAGTACTGCAAATTGAATTGACATTTCTACCTATCTCAGCTAAAAAGAAAATAGTAGTATTTAGTAGTAACTAGCAGAGCTGGTTGTGCTATACTGATGCTTATACTGATGCTATTCACATCCAGCTACTGATATGAATGGGACTTTGAAATAAGTGAAAATAAACTACAAAAAAGCCTCGCTGAAAAGAGATGCACACCTGAAACATGTTCTTCTTAAGTAAAGAGCTTGATACCAAAAAGTAATCTCAGCCATCTTATATGAGCTGATGACCAAAAATGTAAACAAATTATATTTCAAGTTTTTACTTCTGTATTAAAATACTATATCAAATATTTTTAGTTTAAAATTTTTTGAGTAAAATTTCTAATTAGTTGTATTTCTTCTCCAGGAAATGTACAGAGTTCTGCAACATGAAAATGAGTTGCAAACTCTTCATCTAGAGACATACCTCCTTGGGGTAGGGATCCATATCTTCTTTGGGGCTAGGGATATATTGTTGCTGTTGTTTATAATAGGATTTCCTTCTAGAACACATCTCATAACTTATGGCATGTTCTGCCAGAAGCTGTGTGAGAAACTGATAGACAATTCCCAGTATAGTTTGCTACACAGTGCTGGAGGATAATGGAGTCAAAATTTTTTTGAGTTAGAGCAAATATTTGATTTCTATAAGGCAGTATGTTGCAAGGATTTAGACCTGAAGGGCCCTGGGTAAAGGTGGTAGGTATTCCAGGAATTCTGGATGGTTGGAAAGCAATTTTACAATATGGAATGTAATTGACTTACATTGTTTAGCAGCTGAAATGAAAATAATAAGCACCTCTATTACATGTCTTCAACCAAGGGGCATCTGGTGATGCTGAATCACAGGGCTGGCATGCACACTGCAGGCTCTCAAGGAGAATGGGAGCCTAATGGCACTGGGTGCATCTTTACTGGCCACATCTAAGTCAGGAGGCAGAAATAAGTGTGGAACAAGGAGCTCAGCAGGCAGGGGTAGGCCTGTGTTGTTTTTTTCTAATAGGTCTTCATCATACGTATTTAAAATGTACTGTAATTACTAGCTGTGATAATCTTCAAACATTGAGAGTGATCAAATGGATCAGCTTATGAATACAATGCTGACATTAGAAGGAAGTTACCTACCCTGCGTAGATAAGCTGGTGCCTGTTGGAAGAAGGGGTCAGTTCCAGATAATTATGTTGCAGTAGTGCTGTAGTGAAAATCAGCAGTTTTCCAAAATCCATGCTGAAACAGATCTGAACTGTCCTATCAGATATGCTTTGCAACCTGATTGTATAGGAAAAAGAAAAAACAAAAAGGTTGAAGTCTTAATAAATAAAACAAAAAAGACAGAATTGAGCTCTATTGATACCATATCTGGAAATACTATATGTAGATATTGCATATAATAGTCCTTTTACTGCCACAAAAGAGAAAATACTTTTGCAGGTGATGAACTTTTCAAGGAGTGGAGTAGAACTTGCCAGTTTTAGTGCTCCTTATCTCCCCTTGCCACAAGATTGGTAAATGACTGGTACTACTCTTGCATGCATACAAATGATATAATGATGTTGAGTAGTCGTCAGCACAAATCAGTGATTTCTTGGCCATGGATAAGCACTATTCATAATTTATAATGATCACAATGCTACTGAATGCAGACCTGCTTATTCTTCAACTAGAGACTGAAAACTCTGGTATGATGAAGAACTGTTGAGTCTCCCATTGCTCAGAACTCTGACCGCAGGCTCTGACATGTTTGAAGAACGGAGAAACTCTCTCAAAGGCATGACAGCCAGTAATGTTATTTGAGTGGATTGATCTAAATTAGACAGATGGGATTTGCACAGATGGAATACCCGGCGTCATTGGCAAAAGTTACTCAGCTGCTTTACTGGAAATGTTTTAAACCTAAAACTGAGCAGTAGTCTTCCATATCCACCAGGAGACTCTTTGTGCCAAGCAAGTTAGTTTCACGGGCGTTTTAAACACTGCTCTCTGTTGTATCAACAAAGTCTGTGTGAAGGCATTTCATTTCAGAGAGATTTGCAAAAACGACAAGCTGGGGAAGAGAATGCTCCTTTGCAATCCTTGTTGACTGCCAAAGAAAAAACCTCTTGGAAAGCCTAGGAACTAAGAAAACCAGTGCTAAAGTTTCAGTGGAGAGTGAATGTGCTGAAGGCTGCAGGCTACTCAAAAATGAAGAGTGGATAAGCAAGCTGGCTTTCCTCAGAGGTATTTGGGGTTTTTTTCTTTGTAAGTTCAGTATAAATCTCCAGGGGAAAGATTGCCTTTTGCTGTGCTGTGTAAGATACTTTCTTCTCTCATGAAAAATATGTCGACTTCCACACAGCAATATAAGCCACTTTCTTTTTTTACCACAGGAGGCACAAATTGTAGGAAATGATACTTCTTCCTCTTAAATTCATTTAGATCCAAGCCTGAGGATTTTGAGGTAGAAAAGTACAGTTTTTGTTCACTGCCTCAGACATAGATTTTCACAAATGCGGGGTGCTGGGATGGAGGCACCACTTGTCTGACTTACAGATGGCCAGGAGAGATTGGGCTACATCATCAGGAGTGAGTACCTGCAGGTTTTACTGCATGGAAAACTGGCCCACCAACAAAGGCACTGGTCTTTGATCTGTGGAGACTAGATTAAAGTCCATGCTCCATTCCAGAGGGACTGTAGTTCCACCAGACTGTGCATTTGCTTGGAGGGGAGACTCCCTGTATCTATACAAAAAATGAAGGAGTTGCTTCACACTGCTGCAGGATTTGATGCCATGCCTTGGATAGCTCACTGCCCACTGCATGGCCTGCTCCTTCCAGAGCTGGCAGGAACTGAAGCCCTGCAGAACAGGTGAGGGCCTGTGAAATAGGAATCAAGAATGAGTGAGAGTGAAAAAGAGCCTAGTAAATTCTCACCCCAAACTCACAGGAGATCCACACCTCTTCCAATGTCAGATGTCCCCTGTGCTCCCAATGGAGACAGGAGGAAAAAGGGAGCTCCCATTTCCCCTGCAAGCAGCATCATCTGTGCCCAGCACTGCTGGTGCTTGTGCCAGGACAGAGCAGTACATGGAGGTCTTCAGGCCCAGGATGGAGTCTAACATATCTCAGCATGTTTATCAGTACTGAATCTGAGGGTGCTCAGCACTTCCAAGTAATCCTACTCACCATATTGGACATCCAAGGACTCTCTTCATCCCCTGATCCTGAAAGAAACTTGCTCTTCTCATATCAGTTCATAGTTTTGCAGAAATCAAGACTAACATTGGAGCTGTTACATACATTCTGTTCATAATTATACATGTACACTTGCATACATCTGTATGTCTATTTATCTATGCACTTCTATTTGAATAAGTATTTTTACCCATTTCACCAGACACTGTAGCATAAATGTCAGTGATTCCCGGCATTGTTTTTCAGCATGAAAAGAAAAACTGTGAAATGGCAGTCTCTCTGTGTATGCTTTTACAATGGCACCACTCTAGTTCTGCCGTTATTATATGAGAAAAGCATTCAAATCCCTTTTCAAGAGACACAATTGAGACTCACGGTGGCTTGCTGCTGTTTAAGAGGTGCAGAAATATGCAAAGTGCACCAGACACAAAACATGACCTTTTCTCACTCTTGTCAGATGTAAACCAGCCTCTCCCCAGGCAGCTGGAGAGCTTTGTAGACCAGCCTAGAAATTTGTGTCACCAGCTTCAGCAGGTTTCCGCTGTGTCTGTACTTGATGTTTCCCCTGGGAGCCCATGGTGAGGCTGGTGGAAACAGGTCCTTTCGGAGTAAAGCCCAGTTTTAACTCTAGCAGGGTTGCAGAGACGACAGGGGGCTGAGTGATGCCAGGGCCTCTGGAGGCAGTCATAATTCTCACTTGTAACATGATTGTGCCTGCAGTTGAAGCCCTTTATTTCATGATCTGCTGTTTCAAGAGGTATTGAGAACCATCTGAACACTAGGGAAACAATTCCCTTAGCAGGACAGCTTTAGCAGTGAGACAGGTTCAAAGGCATTGGGGTGTGGTGGTTGTGGGTGTTAAATGGAGGTGAAGATACTTTCTCTTCAAAGGATGAAATGGAGCGCAGAGTAGGGAGAGGGAATCTCCCCAGAAGCAGTAGTCAAGGAGTTCAGACCAGGGAGCAGCTGATGGTGAGCCCCTTTTGGACACATAAATTCAGGCTGCAACCAACGACTCCTCAAATGACAAGAGGATGAGAAGATATCTGGAAATTAGAAAGTTAGTTTAGATCAATGAATCAGTCTGGCACGCAGGGGTGAGTGCAGGCATGGGGTGAAGAAATGGCTGAGCCACACAGAGTTGCTTCACTTTAGTATGTTTTGCAAACTCTACCGAACATCTCTTGATAATTTTGTCTCACTTGAGAGGGGGTTCAAATTCCCTTATTTCAATACTTCAAAGATGACACTTATATGAGCTTATTTCCCTCCAGCTGCATGAATTCATTTATAATTTAAGTTTTCACCAAATTGAAATATCCTTCAAGATCATATGAACGTAGTAATAGTGTGGAGGCAAAATAAAAACCAAAACATTGAGAAAGGGCAGTATTAGAGTTCTAGGGGTTATGATCTCTGACAACTTGACATCATTTGCAAAGCCATGCATATCTTATTAGCTGAATGTATTGGGATCCTATGGTTACTTGACAGTCCTAATCAGACACAGGTGGCTCCAAGCAGTAACTGCAAACATATATAAAGATAATCAGCACAGCAAAGAAAACCAAGGTGGGTTTCCCATAATCTACAGCTCAGAGTCTGTCTTGCTTCTGTAGCCTAAGCAGGCTTATGATAGCTCTGTCTCTGATTGTCCTGCAATGTTTTGCCCATGGTTGGCAAGTATGGTAGTTTGAGAAGAGCATATCAATTTAAAGCCAAATTGAATACAGGTTATGATCTCCCCTACCTCCTAGTGCATTTTTCCCTTAAAGGTTGTGTTCAAAGTTGTTTCTTAAACAGAAGTATTTTTTAACAGCATATTGACTCTCTGTAAGCCTGGCAAAGGATAGGAATATTACAGCAGGGTCCTTTGCACTGATACTTGGAAGTTATTTCACATTACTGTCCTAGTGGATTCTTTATCCTTTGAAGTTCAGGAACATAAACTTCATTGTCTTTAGGAATGGCTTCTGCCATCCTTGTCAGCTGCTTGCTGCTCTCTGGCAATCTTTAATCTTTCTTAGACAGACTTTCTTCTGAGCTTAGCTTCAGAAGCTGCTTACTGGTATTTTAAAAATTTTTTACATTGCTTTTGTTTCCATTTACAATCCATTAGTGTTCTCTGGATATGGCAGTTGCAGGATTATCACCATAGTCATTAATTTCACCCCCTAAAGTGAGGATTTACTGGGAAACACTGAGCATCAAATATTTGAACTGAACACAGAAAATCTGCAGAGCTGTTTTCCGCAGGGTGCTGGACCTCAGCCATCCATCCTCAGGCTGGACTCCGGTGACTGAGCATGATGCAGAGCCTGACTGCTTGGAGGAGGATGTTTCACCGCAGGCTGTGGGATGCTGTGGAAAGAGGTCTGAGACAAGGAGGGAGTCACATCAAGCCACTAGGTCTCCTGGCTTGAAACAAGTTTAACTGGAAAACATGTTTACTATTAATGTGGACAAAGCACAATAGAGCAGCCAGGGCAGGAGAAGTCACACGAAGGCAATGGGAAAGGCGAGAACCACCTCCTGTATCCCCCAGCTGGATAGCGTGGGAGTTGGAGCAGTATACTGACACCTCACAGAGCCACCATCAATGAAATAGTCCCCTGTGGGTTTGGGTATGGCTTTCACCACTGCTTCCTCACGTTTAACACTCTTTTCTTTTTTTTTTTTAGTGAAAATGAAATAGGGGGTGTTAAATGTCTTCCAATTTGGTTCTTATAATAGAAGTGTCAGACTTCAAAGGACCCATAAAAAGCACAGCTAAAAGCAGCCACTGGGCTCAGAGTTGATGGGAAAAGAAGAAAAGAAATATAAAAGGGGTGTGTGTGTGTGTGTGTGGAGAGGAGGCACTGCAAAATGACAACTGTGTCAAATATAGTGGGGACAAGGACAGTCATTCTCTTGCTGACACTCATAACGTGGTACAATTTTATGATAACAAGTGAAAGCAAAGTGTATTTGATTTCATGTTCAGAAATATTTGTCACTGACACAAAACTTAAATTCATAAAAAGGACACGATAAATGTGTTATATAAGAAGAGTGTTTTAAATTTGAATTTTAACATAAAGGCACAATTGTATTCCTTACTTAGCTTTGTTTGAAATAATACTTTTAATCATCATTTTAATGATCCTTTAGTATTTGGTTTGGCTGGCTGACTGTGACTTGTATTCACACAACTAAGTCTGATAATGTATTGATTTTTTTCGATGTCCCCACTTTGCTCAACAGAGAACAGAAGGTATGACAAAGGTAGTGGCTAAAAGGAAAGATTCTTTAAAAAATAGCTGAAATATGAGTAAAGTGATGTAAATAATGCAATATACAGTTTCTTTATTTTTTCTTATTTTAATAAATTTTTTAATAAAAATTCCATATCCTGATGCATATAACTCATACTTTAGACACCTCAAAACTTTTTAAAAGTACTGGTTTTGATGTACATTATCAGATAACAAAATCAGAGAGGAATAATATGAGAAATAGGAATGCCAACAAGGCAAAGGGGACTATAGAATAAAATTCTTGTTATCACATGGATGTGTGATCATGAAAAGTGGGGGAAAAAATAGTCTGGGTACCCTGCAAAAAAACCACCAAGCGTGTGGAAATATAGAAAATAACTGAAGATTTTATGCATACATAAATACGTGCAGAATTAGAGAAAGATTGGGAAACAAACGGTCTACAAGGCTCTCATTTGCCACCAATGTAAGGTCTGGAATGCCAAAAAACTATGCAATTGACATTACCAGCACAGACAGGATTACAGGCTGGGGCAACACTACTCAGACAAATAGGATAGTTTCATACCATTTTTTAAATAACAGCAAAACTGGGGATAAACTCATTGGGCATGAGATAACATCACTCCTGTAAAAAAAGGAAAATACACTGGATATCAGTAAGGCTTTGTCTTGTGTTCATGTCTTAATTGTTTTGTGTAGGATACGATAGTTTTCAATTTTAGAAGAGAAGGAGCTCATAGGACGCTTTGAAAATGACATTGGGTCAAGAAAGATGAAGGCAATGTTATCAAGGGATCAGACCAGAGGGCTGCACAGCAGAAACCTCTGCTTTTATTACTGTGACTTCTTGTGAGACCTTACCGAGGTTATTTCATCTTCATGTTCTGACATCCACTTTTGCCAAATCTCACCTTTGTCAGTAGACTTTTGAAAGATTTTGAAAAGTACAAAACTTTATTGATTGAAACTTGATAAGAATTCCTCTCTTTTAGGACATGTATTTTAAGAGATTAGATACAGTCAGGTCTTCCCATGACGAGAAATTACGAGCATTTAGTCTAGTCAGTAATATTGTCAGAAGAAGCTTTATTTCAAGTTCCCTTCTCATACCAAGAGTAACTATCTCCAGCTCTGTTTTACAATAAAAGAAGAGAAACATCTTCAAAGCTTTTGCCAGCAGCTTGAGGGTAAAGCACTATCACGAGCCCTCCACTAAGTTCTCCAGGGAGAAGAACTGGGCTGTGCTCTCTGCTCTACAAACTGCTTAGGCATATTAGAGTAATTGGTAATTTCTAGATTTCCAAGCTTGAAGTAAGAGTGTAATTTAAAACTTAACTCTATTTTCAGTGTCTAAGTGGAGGTGAATCTCCCAGCTTTTCTGATGATGCCAGTCTTGTCCTCTGTCCTTTTGGCATGAAGGAGGCATGGATGACTCCGGTAGGTGATAAAGTAGCATGAAGTCTATTTAACTTTGATAGAAGTGAGAATCATAGTTGTGCAGAGTATTTTTATGATACACTAAAATCATCAAGATTAAAATAAATCAACATTTAAATATGTAGGAGCTCTGAAAAATTATGCATTGTGGCAATAATGAAGTTTTCAAATACTGAGTAAAAAATATGGAGAGTAAAACGTACTGACTTGATAGCACCACAATAAAAGCATATTAAACACTGCTGACATTAGCACGGCTCTCCTTTATTAAGTAGGAGGAAAGCCTTACTGTGAAAGATGCTGCAAACTGCTTGGTTAAAAACCTAACTCAGCTAATTCAGACATCAGAATAGAACAGAAAAGTGAAGAATAGCTCAGTTGGAAGGGACCTACAAGGATCATCTAGTCCAACTGCC
Organism: Myiotriccus ornatus; assembly: GCA_036023395.1. Lineage (NCBI taxonomy): Eukaryota > Metazoa > Chordata > Aves > Passeriformes > Tyrannidae > Myiotriccus > Myiotriccus ornatus. The sequence goes on from JAYRBT010000001.1 coordinate 100,090,270, forward strand.
TGACTGCTCTGGGGTAGACCAAAAGTTACAAGCATGCTTTTGAGGACATTGTCCAAATGCCTCAAACACTGACAGGCTTGGGGCATCAAACGCCTCTCTACAAAGTCTTTTCCACTGTTTGACCACCCTTTCAGCAAAGAAATGTTTCCTAATGTCCAGTCTGAACCTCCTCTGGTGCAGCTTTGAACCATTCTCATGTATCCTGTCACTGGATCCCAGGAAGATGAGATCAGCAGCTCCCTTCCTGTTTCCCCTCCACAGGAAGCTGTCAAGAGCAACAAGGTCATCCCTCAGCCTCCTTCTCTCCAGACTGGACAAGCCCAAATCTTCAGTCACTCCTCACAGGACATTCTTTCTAGCCTCTTTGACATCTCTGTTGCATTCCTCTGGACCCATTTGAGTTCCTTCACATCCTTCTTAAATGGTGGTGCCCAGAACTGCCCACAGCTCACAGGTAATGCTGCACCACCACTGAATACAGTGGGATAATCACCTCTTTTAACAGACTGGTTGTGTTTGATGTGCCCCAGGATGTGGTTTGTCCTCTCGACAATAAAGGAGAAAAAGACTGAGATGAACCCGAAATGTGACATCCCTTGTCCCAGATCGAAGGAAGAGACAGGAGCAGTCTTGAGGTTGAATATTTGCAGATTATCACATTCAATGGAGCTGTAGTTATCTGTTGCCTTTAACCACCTGCCCCACGGATCTCTTATTCCTAGACTAGATTCACCACATTGTTTTGAACACCAGGCAGCCTTTGCCTTTCACAGTTTACACAGATGTGTAGTTTGTTCACTGTTTTCTGCAACAGACTCACAATCTGAAAATGTAGGCATATACAAGCATCAGCCATTTGATTTCAGATAATGTCTTAGAAAGGCAGGTTTCAAAGCTCACAATTTTACACTCTGTTTATTAACTATATCATGAAAAATGCCACAATTTCTTATTTGTGTTTTTTTACCTTTTGCGATGTGCTGCTTGGAGATATCTGCTGCCCTACATCTGGATGAATCTGTCCTGAGAGGCACAATAAATCACTGACGGTACTGCAAATCCAGGAACTGTTTATTATTATCCAAGGATATTAATTTTCATAGGATTGAGAGATAACAAAGGAACAGGCTATTCTGTGCTGCTATGAAGTTATCTAGCTCGAAAGCCATAAACAGTATCACAACTGGAAGTCAAAACCATCCTGCATCAGAAACAGTGCACGAGATGCTGAACAAGGCTGCAACCTGTGCTCGTTAAAGCCACTCCCCTTTGGAAAAGAGAGAGAATGTATTTCTTAATGGAAATTGTTTCATAATGGAATTTTTTAGAGAGCAATATTTCCTAATACGGGTGGTGAGGTGCTTCCACAAATCTTGAGCAATTGCCTTTTTTAATCACAAAGGCTGAATGGCTCAGAGAGTATTGTTCCTTCTCCTTGACAACTGAACATAAATAAAGCAATATCACTTCATTATTTCATTATATAACTAGTATTAAGAACACCAAATAACCTAGGGTAATATAAACAAAAACTTTGTTACTTCCCACATTTTAGCTGTCACACAGTTTTAGCACTATCTGTAAAAATCTGTTTATTCCCTTAAGAAAAAAAAAACAACCAACCAAACAAAAAACCAAACAGGATTTGACAGTAGCAATAAAAACTACATTTCCCAATATTTTCTACTCAACTGACTGACCTTAGACTTGTCAATAACTGTCCTTAGGAATAGTATCAACATTAGTTAAATTTTCCATCTCTTTTTTTTTTTTTTTTTTTCCCTAAGAAGCCTTGCTTTCCATTATATGCTAGTTTGTGGCTGACAGTCATCCTTGACATTGATTGTCAGGTTGATTTATATTAACAGGATCAAAGGGAGAGCTTTCCTAGGCTGTTCCCTGTGGGATATGTCACTGATTTCTGTAACAAGACTGTTATCATTTTCAGGAGCTGCTTTCACCAGGCCTACAGCAAGGATGGTAAATAACAATGACTGCACACTGTAATGTCAGTGTTTCTTGGCTGCAGGTCTTTGTCATCACAAGACTATGCCTGTGAAAAGCTTTACTGACTTCAGTGAAAACACCTTCAAGTAACTTTGTCAAGTGTTGAGGATAAAGAAAAGGAGAGGGCAAGGAACAAACTTTGTGACACTTTGGGATAGATCAATTAACTTCTCAATTACTCATATGTAATAACAAAAAACTTCTAACGTCAAATATTGGAAATTTTGTGAACTATTCATCATATCCCTGTGTATCTAAGTCATAAGAATAAATAATTGTTTATATAGTGCTTTAACAAATCCAGACAGTTATGACATGAACTTAATTTGAAAATGGAGAGGGAAATGTCTTATCCACTCCTGGCTCCCTAATATTCCTGAGAGGTAGATTAGATTTCACACAAACTTTAAAAGTATTCCAAGTTCCTCGATCCTGGTGGATCAGACAGACCATAGA
>JAYRBT010000001.1:100092832-100107239 GCA_036023395.1 Myiotriccus ornatus
AGAGGTAGATTAGATTTCACACAAACTTTAAAAGTATTCCAAGTTCCTCGATCCTGGTGGATCAGACAGACCATAGACCACTGGTAACATGCAACGGTAGACACATATTCCATGTCTGGCAGAAGTAATATCTGATATGGACAAGCAGGGTCACAAAATTTTTTTAATATTGAATATTTTCCTCAGCAGTGTGCAGGCACGAAGTCAGGGTAAGGACCAGAGAAAATGCATACAAGAATAAACTAGTGCACTTAAAAAGAACGACAGGTAACTTTTACGACAGGAATTCAAACCAACAGCAAAATTGTAACCTGGGGTAAAGACATATTTATGACTTTGAAAATAATATCCATGTAACTGAACTGCCATTGCTTTTAATGGAATTGGTCTAAAAATATTTGCCTTTACCCTTAGACCATCACAACTCCAACCACACTGTTGGCAATTGGGTTTGGGCTTTTTTGTTAACATATATTATAATGATGAAGCTTTGGTTTTGATTGTGCTGTGAGATGCAACACAGACACATGCAGGAAATCTGCGTGAAGTGCTCTTGTGTGGTCGGTGCACATGTGACAAGATGCCCAAACGATGGAGCAGCATTGCAAATTGTCCTGTTCTACCCAGCCCTGTCCCAGTGCCCTTGGTGGGGAAGCACAGCTGGTCTGGGGAAGCTGGGGCTGTGGCACTGCTGCCTGGCATTCAAGCAGCATTTTGAAGGCAGTGTGAGGCAAAACTGTGGAGCCAGGCAAGCACAGGCCATCCAAGGAGGCTGGGACTTCTGCCACTCCACGAGTGGCAAAGCTACCCAGCAAGTCTGGGCTGTGATCCCAGCAGCATCTGCTACTCATGGCTGTAGTATCACCAGCCCAGGGACACCAAACTGTTGATGAGGATCCACTACACGTCTGTTACATGGAGATGATTTGTGATCTTGGAGATAAGCCACAGTATATAGGATTTTATGGCATAGAATGGGGACACGTGACATAAGGCATGGGGGACACCCATGTCCTCATGGAGGAAGCATCAAAGGCGAGACGGAAATCCCTTGAGGCTCATGTTTTGGCAAATAAATTGTTCCCTGTGTGTCAGGATATAGATTTCAAGCGTTACTAATCAGAGCAGTGAATTTGGACAAGTAGCTGAAGATAGACATGAGAAATTATGCCCCGTTACAGGCCAACTGATTCCCTGGGTCTCCACCTGCACAGGATTTTGTGAGGAGGGAGGAGAAACAGTCTTATAAAAGTACAAAGCAAGCATACACAATAAGGGTCTTTTGAAACTGTAATAGCATGCTCATGCTTGTAATAACTAGAGTCCTCCCTGGCAGCCATCTATTGACACGCTGTAATAACTAGCTACAATAAGATACCATGCTGATTAAGTGGAAACATTAGGACTAAATCCCACTGCTCTTGTCTGTAAGACTTTTTTGATTTAGGGGTTTCTGCCTTCTCCAATATTCCCTGTGTCAGAAGTCGTTTGAATATTGTTAGACCCTTCATGAGAGGAGCAACAAAGCCAGGAGAGCACAAATAAATCTTATCAACCAACAGAAGCTTTTCCAGTAGCTGAACCAGATTGGGATGTCCCCAGAGGAGCACACTGGGCCACACAGGAATGCTTTGGAGCTCTCACCTTCAGCTGTGCATGGTGGTAGGTGCTGGACTCCTTGTTTTCCTTCTTCTTTATTTTCTCCTTTAGCTATTTTGCAGAGCTGGTGAGTTGACCTCACATTTACTCATCACTTATTACAGAGATGTATAATTTCTCATCAGTTACTGTCATCTTCAGCATGCCAGCATTGGTATACATACCGAGAAACCTAATTTCAAAGTTAGCTAAAGTAGTGCATCTGAGTGAAGGTTCTGGAGGTGTGATTAAATGTCCACGTCTTCACCTAAGTATCCATGTAACAGAAAATCCAGAAAAACTGGGATGTGAGTAATGCCTGCTCAGGAAATGTTCTGATTTCTGAATGTGTCCTTATTATAAAATGGCTAATAACTCTGGTTAGTTATCTTAGTCATAGAATATATCATTAAACTAATTTGTCGTCTTGAGAAAACTATGCTGGACTGAGACCTCAATGATAATGTCATCTAAGGACTTTTGAAGAATTTCATCTAAGTAATTTTAAAACAGTGTTTGTCATCTGCATAGTGGGAGTGGTGCATTACAGTGGAAAATGTCTAAATGAGGCTGCAGACAGTTTGTGACTTGATGACTAAATGACAGTAGTTAGTATGGTAATAAGCTGCCTTCTGATAATTCTTTACAATAAGTTGCAAAACATTTCTGATTTCTCCTCTGAAGTGTAACAGTTACATTAGTCACAATTAATTACACAGTTTCTCCCATGAGTGTCAGACTTACATCGGTTGTATAATGAATTACTTGTCTTCTCACCATGCAGGAGCTGAGGTGGTGTGCAACAGTTTAAAATCACCAGTGGAAAAAAGGCACTATGGCTTCTCTCTAAAGTGCTTTTGTCTTAAGTAGTGTGTGTGGGGGGGGCTGCTGTGTGCAGGATGGTCCCAGGGAAGACACACACTTCCATGAAGCAGGTACTCGTGAACTGTATGCATGTACAGCTTGTCGCTGCAGCAGCTGCCAGTAAAGCAGCACCCTCACCATCCATGTGCATTAGCACACAGTAGCCTTCTGTAGCACTGCTACAGAAAGGACATGCACTCTGTACCACAACAGGGAAGGAGGGTGTCTTGTCCTCCAGCAGAGATTTCCTTTGACACATCACAAACAGTAGTGTTTCCCATTTCAGATGTGCAGAACAAAATACAGCCTTTGTTTCAAAGTCATAAAGTTAGCAAAGCATCTCTAGTGAAAGAAGACATCCACCTGGAATCCTTCTGCATATGAGCTGAATTAAGAAGACATCTCTGTTGTGTATTGTATTTGCACTCTGCAGGGATAGTTTCAATTTGAAAGGCACAGTACACCAAAAGCAGTCCCTTTTGGGACCATACATATTCTTTCAATACCCTGAGGCTGCCGTGCACTCTATCCAGCCATGCAGCTGGTCTCCAATCCACAGAGACTCCCTCTGGGCTTTCAAAAATTGCATATCAATGAGAGTACTTAAGTAGCTTCTTCTTAAATATTCTCCACATAAGCTATGCAGCAGGCATTTGTCCCAAAGACTAGGTAAGAAAGATGAAAATTGAAATATTTTACTAAGCTATACAGGCCCTAGGCCTGTTTCCCAGCTGTCATCAGGCCATGTGAACAATGATTCAACCTCTTATTCACCTGGGAAATAAGCATCCAGGCTAGATAACAGCAGCAGCACATCCTTCATTTACATCCTTTAACTGGTTCCCCTTCAGCTGAAAGTTAAAGAGCTTTCTTAAGCATTAACTAATGGGATGCCTACAACAGGATCCCCAGATCCATTCCTTCTTTGGTGCTAAGGGATTAGGTATAGACAGATTTTTACAATTCAAATCATACACTGGAGAAGGAGCACGGAAATGGAAGTTTTGGTCTTGGTTATACGTGCAGAATAAGGAAGTAAGGACTTTTAGGAAGGTGTAACAAAAAGAAACCTATAGACATGTGGGTTCAAGACTCAGCTACTACCAAAACAGGTGGACAGAAAGTTTTAATATATTCTTTTTGGAAAGGCTGCCTGTTTTAGGGAACTTAACCTAGGTTTTGCACCAACCCTCATCCAAAAGCTTCTCATCTTTAATATGATTTAGTGTAGTTTTTACTTTTTGCATCCACTGCACTTCCAAAAATATAAATTAACTCATGTACAAGGACCATGCTGTCTATTGCAGCCATATAACATTACCTGGAATAATACAACTGAACAAGATGCGCAGCAAGGTTTATGCAGCTTCTCTTTCAAGGCTTCTCTCCTCTTTCCATCATGGGAAAAAGAATAATGTTTTCAATATAATGTGACTAGCCTTGTTCAAGGCATTGCTCTGCAGAAATAAAGGCCCACTGGCTTCAACTCACATTTTTGGATATGAGCACAACACTGAACTGAGCTCAAACATTCAAGTGTCATGGAACCAACAGGACTCAGAAGGTTTCTGTTTCTCCTCCTTTGCCTTTCTTCTCTGGATACTGTCCTTCACTCTATTACTTGGAGTTAATACGGGATTCTGGGACTTTTACTCATGTGTCCCGTTTGCATCCCGTTTGCATTTACTGAGTTGTTCATCACAGGCTGGACTCTGTGTCTGTCCAACATCCAAACCTTTTTTTATATATCAGGTAAAAAGAAAGTGTTATTTCCAAGAGAACTAGGCACTGAAAAATCACTGTGATTTAACAGGGACCAGGACTTTCCCTCACCTTTTATTTATAACAAAGAAAAAAAATACTCTGTGGCTATTTCTGATATTCATTTTTTTGGTTACAGATGTGGACATACTGAACATCTTCATCTATATTCAGGGTTTGGCCACAATCTGGTTTTGACTTTCTATCTCATATTGCTGCAGATGGGGAAGGAGGATTAGGGGGAGTAATGAATGTATGTCAAAATCTAACTTTGATACAAAATCCTAATGTGCCCAGTTCTACTGGATCTATTGTATATGTGACACGGGCTAGGTTTAAGTTTAGGTTTAGGGTTGGGTTTAGTACTGGTAGTAACAATACCATACAACTATTTAGTTTGTGAAATCCTGTAAAGCCAGCGTGAAGTTTGGTGCTGGAAAGGAAGGATGGCTGATAGGCGGCTCTGTAGCAGATGTGGGTCTGCCGGGATCTTGTGACTGAGTCATCTTCAGGTTAGGACTAAGTTTAGGAAAACTGAAGTATAAACACTAGCCTTATATTTGGACTTTGCAAGAGGGGAGGGAATAAGCCATAAGGGCAAGAGAAAATTGAAAAGTAAATTGTGTTTCTGTATCATCCCAGCCCTGCAGTTCCACTGGATGTGAGTTAGGGTTAGGGATAGTGTTCGAGAGCTTGTCCTTCAAGATCACCTGGTACATCTCAGTTTAAGTTCTAAATCAAAACCTAACTGCTAAACCACAGACTACAGTCAATGTCAAGTTACCAAACATTGTTCATCCTTGATACAAAAAATACTGATGTCTCCTGTTTAAACAAAACCAATTCTAAATATGAATCTGAAATCTGTCTCATTCTAAAATAATGTTTCTCTTATGAGCCATAGGAAACTAACCCCCTGCCCTAGTGGGCTGAACGATGCTGAACAATCAGAATTGCTTTTCTACGTATACGTTCTCAAAGAATGCCCCACAGTCTCCAGGTATAGATCCTAATATGACTAAGCACCATGTTACTTAACCTTGTTTCCCCCTTTTCTGATCTGTGACATTACTATTTGGTTTTACCCAGCAAACTCAAGCCCAACACTATTCCATTTGTTATGTTGCCAAAATTTGAGGAGTCACTAAGGAAATTGTTCTTCAAGTCTTTTTATCTTGAATACTGACCTAAATCCCACAAAAGTCAAGACATATTTCCCGTGCCTGGTAACAGCAGTACTAGTTTCAAATGTTCTCATAAAAAAGCAGTTGCTGTAATCTCCATGGACTGAAATGAGAAACATAGCCATAAATCATCGAAATCCCCAGGCTCAGTATCTTTGAAACACTATAGAAGAAAAAAGAAAAGCTGACATAATTGGTCAACCAACCTTCCAGAGTTCAGCCAGAAAAAAAATCAAACCACACTTTGAAAAGATCTCAGATCAACAAGTCTGAAAGTCCTCAACACCATAAGGCTTACAATTGGACTCTGGACAGCCTGTGTAAAGACCTAATGAGTCTTTAGACTCCAGTCAGGGTTAGGATAGGGGGTGCAAGAGACTGAGCATATTAGTTAGCAGGGTCCCATGGTCAGATTTAGGGTAGATTTTATTTGGGATTATAGCCTTTGTGTGGTGTGAGGGACTCAGCAGACACTAAACCACCTTGTTTTTTAACCTCAGTTGGAATAAGCCTATGAATAACATACCCCTGTGAATGATTTAGGGATCCCTAACAACAATAAAACCAAATTCTAACCTTTTTTCAAATATTAAAACTTTAAAAGCAAAGTCTAGTGAATCCAACAGCTGCAGAAGTATTTCTACACCAGTAGATCCCACTGCAATTGGTGCTCATTTTATCCCAGTTGCCTCTAGCAGACTCTGGATGTTTATTTGTTTTACTGTCATTTAGCACCCAATTTTGCATTTCATGATTCCCCTTCTAACAGCAACCCTTCTAGCAAGTCTTCACCCCAAACCAATCCTTTTCATTATCTTCAGTGCTAAGCTGATGCCGTTTTTATCTGCCAATATCTGCCACGCCAGGTACCCTTGCTCCCCCATAGCAACATCCTGCAATGAAGTAATTCACTCTGAAAGAATCTCACTACATCTGATAACTTCTCTTGGGAGGAAGCTATAAACTGTATTCTTCAATTTCTGCTGTCTTAAACCTTTGCTTTTAAAGCTGAATCTAATTTTTCCTGTAACATCAAAGTCTAGCAATCCTTGCAAAAAATGAAAGTAACATTATATAATAAAATTTTATTACAGCCAGACATTCTAATGGACAATGTAGAGTCCAGAAATAACCCTGTATTTTCTGTCTTTGCCATTAAAAAAATCTCCTTCTTCTCCTTCAACTTCAGATGTAAAGATACGAGCCTGACCTTTCACTAAACTAACCTAACATAAACCTCTTTTAATCTGTCACTGGAAAATCCAGTAACAAATCTGGTGGCTCAGCCCTTTCATTACTACATGTGCTCTTAAATGCCTTCTCTGACCTGTCTTTAACACTCCAGTGACTCCTGTTAACACTATCTTAGCTTTACTAACCTTTCATTTTCCATGCCAGTTGAGCAGTAAACCTAGATTATAAGTTTCTGTAGCCCAGAACCCAATTTAGTCTCAAATCAAAATCTACCTTTAGTATTAGAGACCAGTGACAACCATCTCCAAAATCCTGTCATTCAATCACATTGACATGATCTGCCAAGAAACCTCCTTCAGACTTTTGCTGTGCGGAAGCTTAGTAGGGAGGCTGATGTAACCCCAGCTCCAGTGTTGGCCATAGTGTATCTTGGAATCAACCAAAGATCACTCGTATTTTTCATTGCCTGATATCACCTTAGCTCTACAGGCTTTACAAAATCTATCCAAAAGTTTCTGGCCCTGTTTCCCTTAATGCTAAACTAATCTAAACTCTAATTCAAACATTGTCTGACTCGAGCATTGGGTGTGAGTCCTCTACCAGATACATAACTGTAGGTAATTTGTTCCTGGAAATAATCCCTTCCAAACATACTGAGATTTTGATGATTAGTCAACAGATTTATGTCATCACTTCATAGTAGCTTGAGCTCTAACTTTGACATCTGTCACTGCCTTACCTCCTATCCCTTTTCAAGGCTGAACACATCATTTACATTGCTGGCAGCTGCCCTTATCGTAGGCCTTCAGGCCACACAGGGTCCAGCATCAATATTAGTTTTCCACCTTTTTTCTGACTGTCATCCTCATCCTATTCTCTAATCTTTACTTTGTACTTAACAATGGTGCAGAGCCCCTGGACTGATCACAGACCAGAAGCCATTCAACTATTTCAACATTATGTCTTTTGACTCTAACAATAAGCTGAACTCCTCTACCCGAGATGTCCAAACTCGAAACAGTGCTAGTACTGATAGCATGGGCCTTTGGTTCTTACTAGTTCTTTGGGACTGTAAAGAAAACATTGGCTATTCTAAATGCAAATTTAGAATCTCGTCAGTTCCTAATTTGGTAGTGGCACCAGGTAGTACAATACCTAGAATTTAAGATGTAGCCTTACCTCCAGACACCTACTGTAAGTTTGGAGAGCTGACATCTCTCTAGTGACACTGAAGCCCTTCATATCTAATGTGACTATGAACATATGCCCAGATCACCATCTCTGACTGCCCAGGTCACCATCTGGTTCTCAGGATCCAGAGCAGATGAGAGGGTAATAATTGACTACCTGAGAAAAAAAACTATGTTAGCAATGATCTCTCACATACTGCCCTAGTGACCGCAGGATTTGTCCAGACATGTGGCACTATGACTAAAGCCATCCCTAACCAAAGTAGGCTCAGATCCTACACCCAGAAGATCGGTCTACAGGCTTTGGGCTGTTGGGACAGGGGATACTGCTCACGTGAACTTGGGGCATCAGGCACCCAGAACTGTAAGGCGGATAGATGTGTGACACTGTGTGTATGTGAGTGTGTGTGTACTGCCACGACTCACAGGGGCTAAAGATGTGTATTTGGGGTGGTTTGGAAAGCTGCACAGGGCCTACATGTCTAAATTCTTCCTAAGCCTCTATGCAGGGGGAAATTTTATTAAGCATGATCTTACCTACTGTGCCTATGTGTCTAGAAGAACAAGTTCATTCACTTTTTGTCAGTGCCACAATATCTTGTCCCAATATTTCTGATTTACCTCCACCATAGCTGACATACAGGTTTTTGCCTTTCCTTCCTTGGAAGTGCAGAGGCCTTGTTGCCACATGCCAGGTGTCAATGTGATCACCCCCATCCCAAGGAGGATATGTCTTTGAACTGGCAGTGTAAAGAATTGGCATCAGCCTCAAGTAATGTATGTGTCATGGCTTTGGCATGTCACCTGTCAGATATGTTCCTTAATGAAGCCCATTCATTCTTGCCAGATGAGCCACTGTTGCAGACATCAGACTCCTGTGCAGAGGAAGGCTGATGTTCAAAACCAATGATTATCTGGGAGAGGAAGGATTTTTATTCTCTGATAATGAAGAAAACACCTAAGCCATGTTATTGCTAAAGTCTGTGGCTGTCAGCAATGACCCTGAAGTCTGGACTGAAACCAGTATTATTACCTTTTAAAAAAATAAAATAAAACGTAGATAATATGTATCATTCAATCAGTTTTAGAAAACTCTAATACTCAAGAAATCAAAATAGTGTGTGGAAATAAGGGATTTTGGCTTGCTGACAGCAGGTAGCTTCTGTTGAATGATGGAGATATTTGCCAGGGTGAAGTGGGTTATTTTTATCATAACTCTCTTTCCATTAGTACATTCCCTGCTGGCTTGGAGGATTATATCTATTTTGGCTTGGAGGATTACACCAATTTGTTTGGTACAAATTCAATAAAAATAAAAGCTAAAATGACAATTAAATCCAAGAAAGCCCAGCTGGAGACCATGCAAAATTCCTCTTTTATAATTAAAGTCTGTGCAAACCACAGCTTTACAGAGGCATTAGGGAGGTAGGGAATAAAAGGAGCATGTTCCCACTAACACATTTACTGAGCTACCTTTCAGGCCAAACAAATTACCACAGAATGTTAACTCAGAGCTTTAACAAGCAGCAAGGTCCACAGGGTCTCCCTCATTTAGGGAAGAGGAGAGAAGTGAGGCTGAGTATGTAGCGATTACATGTACACCATCTCTCGCTGTTGTGTGTGAAAACCCTGCCATGTTCCCTGAAGACAAGTGAAGGTATAGGAGTTGAATTCAATAGGCTATGGGTGAGGTCTATAATGTGATTAGGAAGGTACAGGATCTGCCAGTTAATGTCTCCCTCTTTAGTCTGGGCAGCAGCAACTGGCAGATAAAACTGCTGTTTTGGAGCCAACATGCATGAAAGTGGGTGACTGAATAGTAAATAAACCCAGTGGCTTTCAGTGAATGCACCATGGCAGTCTGCTGCCTTCATCTTCTCATGTTGCTTCGCCTGCAGCCACTGAGAAAAGCCACTAGCACGTTTAAGAAGCCAAACAAATAAATGAAAACTCCAACCACCACAGCAAAACCAAAGAAATTGCACAATGTAAGAGAGTAAAATACACAGAGGCACACTGTGAAATGAGAAGAGGAAAGACAATGAGATGTGTGGAAAAAGCCCAATGAACTACAGAGATAAAACTTTGCACTGCTGCAGATTGAATGTGACAGGAGAAAGATCAGAGAAAGATGCAGGATCTATATTCCTGCAGAAGTTGTTGCATTACTGAATCTACAGATAAAACAGGCCACAGACTGTCCTTCTACATCAGTACTTTATGGTAGGTACAGATACACCAGTGAACAATGCTGGATTTCTTATTCTGAACCCCAAATTTATCTCTTGTGTCTTCACAGTCAAATGTTACCAGTCTCATATGGTAAGAAGACACTGTTATTATTGGTAGGCTCTATTGCTAAAGCTACTGTCTACCCTTAGTGGACAGACAGAATAAAATGCAGTCTCCATATGGCTAATGCATTTTATATATCCAGTGCTAGACTGGAGCCACAGGTCATGAAATGATTGCAGAACACCTATCTTGTGATGCTGCCGCCCTTTGACCATTTTTTTATAAGTGAAATGCATTTTTTGTAAGTGAAATGAATGGATCCACCCCACGTGAGCCCTATGGATTGCAGAAGTTTTCACCTCAGTCAGAAAGGTATTTTGCGCCATTAATTTTACAATAAAAATGTTCCAGATGGATTGCAAATAACACTTTTCCAGTGGAAGTGTTACAACTTCATAGCTCCTGAAAACCGGGATTTGGGCCTCTCAAAGAAGAAATGAGCACACATGTTCATTATGACATGGGCTATTAAACTGTATGCACCGACACCACAGTGCCTGACCACCCTCTCCTGGAGGAGAGCCAAAACGAAGCCTGCTGTAGAAGGACACAGCTTTGAATGGCACAGGCTCATTTCTCAGGCATGTCCTCTCCACTGGACATGCAGTTTTGCTGGGTAAAGCAACCCTGGCAGCCACAGGAGAAACCCCCTCAATTGGTAGAGGTAAAACTGTCTCTCAGAACAAGGTTTTTTAAGCTGACAGGAGTACTCTTCTGCCAGCATAATTAGATATTCATTGTGGGTTTTGCTGGCATGGCTGTCATGAAGGGGAGAAGGAAGTTTATTTTTCTCCACTGTTTTAATTGATACTGAACTGTTGGCAACTTTCACGGTGAAGGCCACATTTAGGATATCATTATACTCTGCCTGAGAGAGCCTCAAAAAAGAATGCCTCAGGCAAAATATTGGGAATGATGCTGATTAGCTAGTCAAGACAAAAATTGTAATGAACCCTGTGAGCTCCAATAGAAGGCGCTTGTTGCTTTTCCTTCTCTAATGACGTTCTGGCACAAACCACATCTCCTCAATCCAATGTGTTCTATGCAAAACTCCAGTAGTTAACCTTGACAGTCTGAAGAACACAGCTTTAAATTTGATATTGTGTTCATTTCTATCCTTTGCTGTCGAAAAATATTAAATCTTCCCTCAGCCACTTGCTTTGCATGGTGAAAGACAGATGGTTGTGCTGGATCATTCCACAGCAGAGCAGATGTTGTAATCGAGGACACAAGAATTCTGCCAAATTAATTAGACTCTTCCACTGATCTGGATGAAAAGAACAGCTCACTGGCATTTTGAAGAGGTCTTGGCTCTAATTTATGCCACCCTGCCAGGTTATCTCCTGTGAAATATAGGTATGATGGGGTGATCTAAGGCATTGTATCAGATTACTTTGAAAGAGAATAGAAAGATGGTAGGGAGATGTTAACTCTTTAATACATTATCCTAAAATTTACATAGAAAAATAGTATTGAACTAGTCAGGTAGAAAGATCAACAACATATATGCTCCCATATCCAATATATTCTTATATCTCAGGGAACAAAAATGCCTTGTGTCTAGTATTTTAGCTTACTTCTATGTCAGCTAAAATTCCCACACACAAATCCATGAAATATAAAATATGTGCATTTTTCACAGAATTTCACAATATTTTTCATAAGGCAAATAAGCAGTGTTCAGGGTTTGCATAACCTTTTTTGCTTTATTGGAGCACTGTTTCAGAATGTCTTGATTCTTGACATAGAGGAAACACATGTGTGAGGAACATAGCAAGTTTTTAAAAAGAAGGTTTTGTATACAGTCAGTAAGGTATGAACAATTATGGTGTTGCCGAGCTGCACACTCTAAAATAATGTTCCTCTTTATGGACTGTATTTCTTTTTGGTGCAACACCAATGCAAATTCTCTCAGCAAAGCATCAGCATCCTCAGGACGATGCCAACCAATTTTGAAAAAAACTTCATTCTAGAAATATAACTTCTCAGTGAGAAACTTACTGAGAAAGAAAGTGTCCCTTTGGTTTCCCTGATTAGCTCCTTGCAGTGTTAAAAGGGATCTTTGCACTCAGATAAGTTTAAAAATGTTTTTATTATGGCCAAAAGAGGGACTTCACTGCACAGTTGGACTTGCATGTCATCTTTCATGGTTTTCTTTATCCTTTAAGACTTAAGACACGTATTTTGACTGCTATAGAAAGACAGACATTTCCCAGTAAACTGTCTTAATCTTTAATGCTAAAATACATAAATAGTCTTGGTTATTCTATAAAACACTTTTTTCATACCGTATTATTCTAAAATACTAGAAAGCAATAATTAAAAAGCCCATGTCTGGCATTTTTTTCATACCAGACCACTGTTCTTTCTGTTTAAAAACAAAAGCTAACGGGCCATATCTTCGAGTGCTGCAAAGCTGTGCAGCTCCATTAATTTTCATAGAAAGATGTCAATTCATACAAACTAAAATATGACACATTGATTCTTTGTCAAGCTGCATAACAGTTTGTTATCATGGTGACCAGTGCTTAGGTAGTTTCAGAAGCTGTGACATCAAAGGCATCTAGAAAACACAAAAGCTAATATTATAAATGTTGCTAAAATATAGAAGTTTTACCAAGTTTTTGATGCTGTAGCTTATTAACTTTTGTTGTTTTTTCAATATGTGTGTCCCTCCTGATTCTCTTGGGAAGTTAACAGCAGTCAGGGATTTCTTGAGAAAGTATATTATTTAGCAAAAATCTATCATTTCCTCTGAGTACGGCTGAACTAAAGAGGGACCGTGTCCTTGCTCTTCAGGTCTGAGTCAGACTCTGCAGCCAGTACCTGGGAGAGCTCTTTCCAGCCATCCCCTTTGGGTCCTCTACCAGTTCTTTGCTCATCCTCTCTCGGTGACCCCACTGCTTCCCTGCACATGGTTTTATCCATGGTGTTCCCAAACTTTCACAGCCGGTGCTTGAAGATGTTGCTGCCCTTCTCCTTGAGACACTTTGTTCTCAGTCCTTTGCTGCTGCAGTACTGTTCTCCAGTTCAAAATCCATAAGGAATAAAGTTCTTAAGTTCTTCTTTATTCATCCAGAATGAAAGCTCTCTCTTCCATCAGCTTACCTCTAATGCCTGTTGTAGCCCAGGGATCACTGCACACTGGCGGTCTGCTGCTAAAGCTTTCAGGATCAGAGTGCTGGTTTCCTTAAGCAGCCACACGTTGTCCCTGTTAGAGTCCCTTACTCTGCCTACACTTCAGCCATCTCTCTAGATTTACCGTGTCACATCTTTGTTACAATATCACAGATACCTCATCTGGCTGCAGATTTGGAATTTACCAGAAACCATAAGCACTGGTTAAACAGCTCCTTCATATTTTCCTCACATACCAGTGACCAGTTATGATTTGGTGCTAAACAGGACCAGTGATTAAGTTATTCTCCTCTCCTTGCTCTGATAAAAATATGTGTGCCAGCCTCTGGCCAGGCTGCTGCACTTGCCCACACAGTCCCAGCATCTTCTGTGTTAGTTCTCCTAATAGATATTTCTTATTTCCTGAGCCTGAGGGAAGCTGTGCCTTCAGAATCACCTCCAGCTTGAAGGAACAGGGCCACACTTGAAACTTCCAGAGTTGTATTTGTATCTTTTTGAGAAAACAGGTCTGAGTTTAGTTCCTGAGCTACTCCTTGGGTTGCTCCTCAGCAGCATGAGATCAGCATGTAGTCCAGCACAGGTTATTTCAGGATAACAATTTCCCAGCTACTCATCATGTGTCTTAGCCATTAAAACAACTCTCTGAGCAGCTGATCAGTGTTCTCCATAGTTTTTCTGTGCTAGCTCTTTGGAGGGAAGCCTGCTATGAAAACATTTAGTTCAACAGAGTTTGTTGCACTGTCCCACAGATCTTTTTACTATATAACCATTGATGGATTGCAGTCTTTAATGCAAATTAACCCAGCAGAAAGCTGAGCTGCTGAATTCTGTCTAGAGATGAAAGACTCTAAACCTAAAAGTCTCCATTACAGCAAGCAAACAACAAAGATGGGAGGTTTGCTGGCCTAGGCAAGAAGCTGGTGGCAGGATAAGGTGATGCTGCTGAAGCCATCTCATCCCAGCATTTTGGACAAGATAAAGGCATCCACCTCCCCTGTGAAAGGCAGCCATTCAGTGTGGGCAACTGTGGGGGAGCCCAGCTGGCCCTGGGCTCTCTGTAAGCTAGGATATTGAAGATGGAACTTTACACCTGGCAGAGGGTTAACCACGGACAGTAAGGACTGTGGCACAGGGTGGACTTCC